>CM053622.1:816497030-816507533 GCA_028646595.1 Phalanger gymnotis
TTTCTTTAACTGCTGCTCCTCCCCCTTCCTTCCTTTCTGACAGGTGGGCAAAGGTAATACTCTTTCTTCTTATTTAAACTAAGAGGGGGGGGGCGGGAGGGAGGAGTAAGGAATGCACAGACTGCCTCCTTAATGGGCCTTTCTTGGGGTACATAAAACACATGCTTTAATCACCCTCCCCCGAGACTTCTATAGATAAGCATTAATTCCCCAAGTGTAAGGTTCTCACCCAGAAACTCAGAAAACTCACAGTAGGTTTGAACTGCAACCAATTAGTTTACAGGTGGAAATTCAGCAGGCCTTCTGAAAATTATACAAAAAGATTTCACAGAGCATTTTTCAAAAGCATTTTCCCTTCTTTAAAACTGTTTAAAATTGATCCTGATATAAACAGGGATTGTCACTAAACTTTCATGAAGAAAAATTATTTGGACAGCTCTAAAATGAGATGTGTCTCTCTGTTTCTTAAAGCAAAATAACCTTTAAACATTGGGATTCATTCACAAATTCCCAAAGGGCCATCACAAATTAGTCCATAACCCTCCAGATTAACATACATAAATATATCTCTAGATGATACAGGCTTGAAAATCACACCCCTATATTTTTCAAAGTATTATAACAATTCAATTCTTTGTTATTGCAGAATTTCTAGATATCACAAAAATTCTTTAGTCAGGAAGGATCTTGTAGTGGGGAGAACGCTTAGTTCCTATGCATTCCATACCCAATTAAATTAGCTTTATCACAATAACAAAGTTTATCAGGACTTTAAAAGCTTTGTCCATAGGAATTCCTCTAACCCTGAAAACTTTTACACAAGATTGAATATCCAAACGTCCTTGGTTCAGTTAACAACCTCAATTTCTTAATTAAGTACAATCCTTAATCTAACAACATCTTGATTATAAGAGGAATTATTTTAATCACTAGTGGTAACATTTTAACTTCTAAGGCCCAATACTCTTAGCACTGTAAAAGAAAAGATTATTGTTTATAAAACCACATTTTAACAGTTCACAATGTATCCTGAATTGGCAGAGATCACAAGAGGACCCAACAAGGCCTTTGTATAAATATTTGATTTATAGCAAAAACAATTTCAATTGAACTTCCAGACAAAACTTGGAAGTTATAATACAGCAATTGTCCAATTTCCTAAGCTAATACAACTCTAACAAAATTTATACTATAGAAATGTAATGATGCCCTAAACATTGTTATGTATGTAAAATTTGAACTGCTCATTTCAGTTTAGGTAAATACATTTCTAAACCAAATATGACAGTTTAAAATCATCAAATTTTCTTCACATCCTTTAACAGCACCCAATTCACAAATGTCAAACTCAGACCAAAATCATGTAATGGTCTTCTCAAATTATACAATCTAAGAGAATTTTAGAAATACAGAAACAATAAATTTCAAATGACATCAATTGCATCTCCAGGTTATCACATATAGGGATTGTTGATCCTGTTACTTCTGGCATTTCTATATTAATACGTTAATATAGAAATACATGCATAACATATATTCTTTAATATCTTTAATACACTTTATTTATTCAGCTGTATATTCTTCAGCACCCACTACCTCGGGCCAGGTATTAGGAATATTTGCCTGGTCATGAATGAATTTATAAAAGAAAAAAAAACTTTATTTCATATCATTATCTGCTTTCATGAACCATCCAGGTTTGAATTTGGTACCCTGCTCTCTCCAAGCTTCATCTTATGCATACTGGCAATTAACAAAATGCCTAAAAGGATTTTGAGAGGGAAGGGGTGCAGGCACTTCTCTTCCAAAAAAACCATTTGGACTCTTAAGAAAGATAAGAGGGAGTGGTCCTTAAGAGCATGTGGGTTTGCAACTCCCTCACTCATTCTTTCTACCAAGCTAAAACATTTTCTGTTTCCCCTTTCAGTGGTTACAAGCTTTTCCCTAGGTATATAACAAAGGAGCAAATTAGATATGCTAATTTTCAGGGGGCTAGCTTCCTCAACTGATTTGAAATGCAGTTTAATTTCTGCCACTGGTCAAAAGTAAGATTTCATATTTTTATATAATCTCTGTGGAAACAAAATTCAGTAATACCTTATGTGGGCAAAGCTTAATGATTATACAAATCAAAGTCCCTCCCGGCTGGCAGCTTCAGCTCTGAATCCTTATGTAACAATTTTCATACCAAAGGAGCCCATTTCAGTCTCTTAGAGTTAAACACTTTTACCTGAACATAGAACAACAAAAAAAAAACACTGACAAAACATTAGTCAGACAGACATTTCACATGAACAATTTCGAATTAGAATTTAGACCCACTTCCAACATTACCAGGGGAAACCCATTTTCCCCACCTGAGTCAAATTAAGAGCTCTTTCTATGGCCATTCCTTTCTACTTTGGTACAGCACATCAGGGCCGTCCAAGCACTGAGATCTGCAACCAATTTACACAAGACAGGTTGTCTTTGTCTCTGGGTTAGAAACCCCACAAATTCCAATCCTCTGGCACTCCAAGGCCAGGTGGCTTGGGTTTTTTTTTTTCCTAAGACCTTGTGACCTTAGCTCAGTCCCCCAGTGTCTCAGTCCCCCAGCTCAGAGCCCCAGTGTCTTCTCAGAGTCCTTAAATCTGTCAGTCAACACTCTTGGATCGCAAAGACAGGGGACACTGAGGACCTACCCTGGGTCACATGGCGTATGACTGTTCCTGACTGAAAATTTCACAGCAGGCCGATTTCCACTCAGCGCATAGTGCAGTCAAATTGCCCCCTTTTTACTTTGCTTCTCCAAGTTCCTCTCCTCCAAGTTTGTGACTCTCCAGTGAGATCAGGCCTGCCCTCAGGAGCTCTGTTAGTGGGAGAAGTCTCCGGTGTGCTATCTAAGCCCTGAGTCCCGTGCCTGCCCACAAGGAGAGTGCAAATCTCAGTGGAACCTCCAAACTGTATGGGACAGAATTTTAAAATAAATAAATAAAGATTTAAATAAATAAATAATTTTTAAATAAATAAATAGAGACATCCTTAGGAGGAACAAAGTAAATTTATTTCACAAACCTTGCAAGATTTGGGCACACCTCCATAATGGAGGAGGTGAGGTAAAAGGGGCCCTGTTCTAATTTATACTCTTAATGAAAAAGATTCCCACCCACCTCTATCCCTTCTCACCATTGGCTGGGAGGTGGGCTTACAGTCTAGGCGCGAAAACTACACAGAGGACCAAGATTGATCCGGTCCATTCAGGTTTTCCCCTATCAGAACTCAACTGCCCAGGTAGCGTCTGAAAGTCTAGGGGAAGGACAGACCTTCCTAGAGCAAAGAACAAATAGCTCACAGGAAATTCATTATCTTCTAACATCTGAGAGAGAGGGGGAAGGGCATGCCTTCCAAAATTACAAGGCCAAATCCCCAAACCTCTCCATTAGACATACCCTGTGAAGTTTTCACAATTATCCATCCCATTCAGTATGGACATTTACAACACGAACACATTCTCTCAAACCTGAGAGAGACCATTCACCACTTGGCAACTGAGACAGCTTATAGTATCTGGGAAATCCAGGAGTCCCTGGATTCCCTAGCAAATGTGGTTCTAGACAATCCCATAGCCTTAGATTACCTGCTTGCCGCCAGTGGAGGTGTCTGTGCCCCGGCCAACACCTCCTGTTGCATGTACATTAATAACTCCAGACAGAACTTCACACTGAAAGTTTACTAGGAAAAGCTGATCAGATGCAAGGAATTCACAAAAACCTTAGTGTACCAGGACCCTCCTCCACTTGGGGATCGTTCTGTGTTAAATCCTTTTCTTGTCCCCCTCCCGATCATAATTTTTTTGCTTCTTTTTGGCCCTTGTATGCTTAACTTTCTTGCCAGATTTGTCTTTTCTGGGCTCAGTGCATTGTACCTGCAGATGACCGCTCAACCTGGATACCAACCCTTGTGTGAGACCATAACCCATCATACCCTGGACCCGGCCAAGTTCCAGACACTGGCCCATCCCCTTGAATAGGGGGACCCTGTGAAGCAGGGACAGCTCTACATCCACCCTCAGCATGAAGCAGTTTCAGAAGCAGAGATCTTCATCCCTTACCCCAAATTATTTTGGTTCCCATCTCTTTAAGGGGGGAATGATGGGGTGCTTGGGTGCTTGTGCTTGGATCCTAATTCCAAAACCACATCCAGCTCTAAAATCACATCTCTCCCTAGCTTCAAAATACTGTCTTTGACAGTTTCTCACTATTTCAAGGGCAGCATGGCCTAGCAGAATACTTATCTCTACTCCTTCCACAGTAAATAGCTGTGCCTAACTATTGAATTTATTGATCTGACTCCCTATGTATTGACAATTGGCTGTGCACTGGGACATAATATTTACTGCCTACTGACCTTACTTATATGTATCCTAGACATAGTCAAATGTATACTCCTTTACATTAATCTTGACTAACAAGACATTTGATAGAAGCAACCTGGATATCACCAGTCGCCCCTGACTGTTAGTTGATTTAGTGACATTTCATGGTCACAACTACACCTCCTCCTAGCTCCCCCCACCTTGGGCTATTTCCCAGTGAACTCTGGGTAATATGCCTGCACAGTAGATACTACATGTGCATGTTCCTTTAACAACTAGCCACTCCTTAACCATTCCCTAACCCCACTCCAAAACAACTAATCAAGACATTGACATGTTTCCTCCCTAAATGCCCTATATAAGATATAATTATGTCTCCTTTAGATAGCAGGTTCCCTAAGAACTCTTGCCCACTATAAAGCATAACAATAAACTTTTGCCAACTTTACTTAAAGATTGCTTGGGTCTATGAATTCATTCCAGACGACCTTGCCCTGGAAACTTTAGTTTGGGATTCCTGAATCCCTGGGCTTTTTCACCCTCAACAAAATCCTCCCTTCTTCAGGCCTGTCCTGGTTTTCTCCCTCCATCCTCAGCAACTAGTGCCTTCCTCTCAGAGATTACCTTCCACATATCTCCTACTCTACAAGCTTCATCTAAGGAATTCTTCTCTTGTTATGAATGGACCACCATAATCAAAGTCAAGAAGACCAGGGTCCAAGCCCTGCCTCAGACCAGGCTGGCAGAGACACTTTCAGCAAGTCACTGAGAAGAGATCAATGGCCTGGAACTTTTCCAAGATCCAGGCCAGCTCAGACATTCAGACCTGGAATCATCTCCCAGCAGACAGGGCACTCCACCCCCAGAGATCTCCCCACATTTATAAATTATGTGGCAACTTCCCCATTAGTCCATTAGAGAGTAAACTCCCAGGGGGCAAGGGGTATTTTTGTTATGTCCAGCAATAGGCAGAGACTGGCACTATGCACTCAGAAATGGATCCCCTGGGATATTAACCCCACAGCAAAGGAAAAACTCAGAGCTGAGAGTGGGAGGAGGGAGGGTGTAGGACTATGATGAGATAAATTCTGGGGGGAACCATTAGCATTTCTTAAATTTTTGAAAGCCATTATCCCAACAGATCCCTCAACAAAGCTAGAAGGAAAAAGGGTGGGGATCCTTTGCTTCTTACTGAAGAAAACAAAAATACCAGAGAGGATGTGAGCATCCTGGACTGGGAAGAATTTGGGCGAAGGCTGGGGGGCAGCCCAAGGACCTGGGGGGAGTCTCAATGGCCAGGAGTAGCCCCATCCTCTCCTGGTGCTTCCTAGATTAAGGGGGAAGAAGGAAGCAAATGGGTGAGAGGGTGGAGGAATGATAGCACAGAAAAAGGAGGGAGGGGAAAAGGGAATTCCAGAATCCAGGATGGGGGTGGGATGAGGAAGGAAATGAAGCAAAAACAAATGCTAATCCAATGGAGTGGAGAAAGGGTCAGAGATGGGAGAAGTGGCAATTGCCCAACCTCCACACTCCCAATTCCATCTGCAGTCTGGGGATCAGCAATCAAAAGGACTTGGATTTCCAGAAAGGGTTTCCAAAGGTCAGCATCTGTAATCATGTGGGCTAATGGGGGCAGATCTGCCCTCTGGTTCTAGAGTCTATAGCACTTACTGCAAATCCTGGCATGGTAATGAAGAGCTGAACAAATGACTTTTCATTCATTCATTCGCTGGGAGATGTAAGAGGAATTGAGAACCCAGTTCCAGGTCCCCAGTCCTGTGGTAGATTCCCTGGCTCTGAGGACCTCAGTCCCTGCCCACTGGGCACTTGGAAGGAAAGCTGAGCTGGGGAAGAAAGGGGTCACAGCACCAAGGATCCTGTTCTTAGATTAAGGTTGTTGTGTTTGTCCTTCATTCTCCAAGAGGACTGTGACATCAGGGAGATGATGACATGACTTGAAGTTGACTTTGATTTGAGTGAGGGAGGGCTGTGCAAGGTCACAGCCTCATTTTCTCCTCCAGAGCCATGTGACTCCAGTGGCCAGATATTCATCAGGACTATTGCAGATGGCCCAGGATGCATTTAGATTTGATTAAGATCAAGGAGGAACCTCTGAGATCCTTCGCTTCCATGCCCCCTCAGCCAATAAGGCTGAACAGGCTAATCAATTAGTAAATATTAATTAAGCACCTACTAAGTAGTGAACTAGACAGAGTGACTGGTCTGGAGTCTGGAAGACCTAAGTTCAAATCCAACCTCAGACACTAGTTGTGTGATCTTGGGTAAGTCACTTCACCCAATTTGCCTCATTTTTCTTGTTTATAAAATTGTTTATAAAATGTTTATAAAATGGAGGAGATGGTAAATTACTCTAGTATTTTTTTCCAAGAAAAGCCCAAAATGAGTCCAAAAGAATCAGACACAACTGAAACCCTTTAAAAACAAAACAAACAAACAAACAAAAAAACCCAGCATCTTCTATGAAATGACAGTCCTTTCAGATTATTCGAACCCTAATAATATCTAAAGCATCCCAATTGCTTTGGTCTAAATATGCCCTTTCCTGCCTTAGCAACTTTGAAGGCCAGATAAGCTCAACAAATGATACCTTGTCTATGGTGACAGGATGTCTGCAGCCAGAACAGTGAGATTTCTCTTATCTTGATAGTCTTGTGTGGAACATTTTATACCATTTCATATCATTTTTGTAATTTCAATAAGACTCAGGGCCTGAACTAATTAACCAGAAGAAAAGCCTGATCCTAACAGTCTCTTTATTCTCTGAGTAAGCTCAGAGATGTCTCTATCTTATGTCAACAAACTCAGAGCATTCCTTTTCTCTGTCCATGGCCATTAAGGGTGAAAACCTTGACCCCAGACACTATCTTGAATTATGTGACTTTTCCTTATCTTAATATTTTATGGGCATATACTATGTTATAGAATGTTAATGGCAAATTAAAGACAGAGATCCTGGGTTGTAATTTCAATTGACACCTTGTCAACTATCTGATTTGTTGTATTTATAATCTATTCCATTAAGGAAAATCCTTGTCTTGTGTCATGGGTAACATACATGGGGATCATAAAAGTGATGTAAAGCAGGCTGCTGTGTTGGGACTAAAAAAATCTATTTAAGCTTACTCATTTCTTTGTTCGGGGAGTCAGACTTAGTCTGGCCGCCATACATGCATGTATCCACTAAGTTTAAAGGGAATGAATGAATAAATAAATAAACAATATGAATTTTTCCATCACCTAGCCTGTTGTTTCTTTCAACCATACTTTCAGGTTTGACACTTGGGACATTTGCATCTTGTGATCATAATCTCCAAGTGACACTACCTTGTCAATCCTCTTGTTCAACTGAGAACTTCCTTTCTTATGACATAGAAATCATAAACTGGAGTTGAGATTGTTACTTAAAGTCTCTCCCAAGCCTGTTTACCCCAAAGTCATTTTCCTAAAGTGCAGGTCTATCAATGTCACCCCTCTCTCCCACTCAGTAAACTCCAGCGGCTCCCTATTCTTTCCAGGAGCAAATACAAAATGCTCTGCTTGACATCCAAAGCCCTACACCATTGTAATAGTAATGAATGTGGGACTTTTTGCTGTTGACCTCTGATTCTGGCCTTTATTTGAATGGGGCAGATAAAGTGGGATGTTTTTATATTTCTCAGCACTGAGACAATTGGGAGCCATCGATTTGTATCTGATGTGATATTGGGGTGGGGAACTTCTCCACACCCAGCCTGGGTGAGGTTGCAGCCCTGAACTGGATATATAAGGGCAGAGGTTAGCCTTCTCTCTTGGCGCTCTGAGCCACAGCAGGACCAGCATGTGACTCTGGGCCGGCTGTTCTAATGAGCTCCCCAGCTGTACACGCAGATGTTGATAACTACGAATTGTATTTGGTCTGTAATTCAGGGTACTGGCTTTCCCCCCTGAACTAGGTGGATGTTATTTGTATGCTGGATTAAAGTACGATTGTTAACCCCTTAAAGTTGCTTTCCTTAAGTAAAGCAGATCAAAAGGACCTATGTTGGAAGCTTTCTTGGTGCTAGTTGTTGGTGGATCTTACACCCCCACAGAAACTGCCAGCTGGATTGCTGATACAACAATTTAGCCCTCTGCTATCTTTTCAGTCTTCTTACAGTTTTCTCCCCAACCTGGCCACTGGACCCAGACAGTTCTGGAGGAGAAAGTGAGCCTGGCAACCTTGCACAGCCCTCCCTCACTCAAATCAAAGTCAAATGCAAGTCATGTCATCATCTCCCTGATGCCATGATCTTCTTGGAGAAGGAAGGACAAACACAACAACACAACAACCTGAGGGGGCAATGCCTTTCTTTAATTTGGAGACTGTTTCTGGGTGAATTCTTTCAAGACAATAGGACCCGCACATCTGTTCCTCATCACTTCAGGTGGCACCCCAACATTCTTGGGGTACACCCTGAACTCATGAACAAGACTTGCCTAAGGACATACAGCTAGGAAGTGCCAGAAACTGAACTGGAATTCAGGCCTTGTGGTTCAAAGCCCAGCACTTCACCCACTTTAACACCTAGAAGATTAAAGAAAGCATTGGAGAAATTAATGTCCAACAGTTACTAAAACACTTTAAAAAGGACTTTTTCTGCCAGCCAACAACAGGAAGCAAAGTGAGTTGAAATTAATGGGGAAATAGCAGAAGAAATGATAGTCTATGAATGCCATGAAACATTGAGAAGAGACAATAAACATTAGGATTTCAGACAAAAATTATTGTATGTATAGGGTTTTATGCACAGGATGGAATTTGAAGTATTTAATGAGGTCTCTTAGTGGGAGGTCTTATGAAGTCTGTGCTGCAGCAGGAGACCTTCTTTCCCTTGGAAACTAGATCCATAACTTTTATCTCCAGCTTGATTTCTCCAAAGTACAGTCAAGTAAGAACTCTAGGGGAAGCCCTTTCCACATCCAATGACTCTTTTCTCTTTGGGGAGCAGGGGGACCCCCCAAGGAGGAAAAACCTCTCCCTAATTAGAGGAGTTTGGTGGCTTGGGGACAGAATTGGGGCCTGGAACAGAGAAGATCTGAGTTCAAATCTGGCCTCAGACATTCAGTACATGGGTGACCCTGGGCAAGTCATTTCACCTCTGCTGGCCTGAGTTTCCTCAACTGTAAAATGAAGATAACCCCACCTCCCTCCTTGGTTGTGAAGACTGTCCATAGTGGACTGTGAGGAAAACCAACCTGACACCATTTTGTCTCATGGAAACTCTTGAACTCATAACCCGATGCCTCTTGGAGGGGCCCTGAATGTCTCCTTCAGAACCTTCTCCAGCTCCATATTACAAAGGAGGACTTGGAAAGGTTTCAGGACCTCATCCCCTTCCCTTCATCCTACCAAATCAGGCAAGGAGCAGCAGCTTGATCAAGGCTAATGACCAAATCTTGGCACTGGCGCAAACCCCAGGGAGAAAGGTGTGGGAACAGTGGAAGCATCTTTTTTTTTTTCTTTTTACTTTTTTTTTTTAAATTTATTTTTAACATGTTTGGTTTTCAGCATTGATTTTCACAGGCATTTGAATTACAAATTTTCTCCCCATTTCCTCCCCCCCCCACTCCAAGATGGCATACACTCTGGTTGCCCTGTTCCCCAGTCTGCCCTCCCCTCCTTCACCCCATTCCCCTCCGTCACCCCATTCCCCTCCTATCCCCCTTTCCCTTCCCTTCTTGTAGGGCAAGATAAATCCCATTGCCTGTGCATCTTATTTTCTAGTTGCATGAAAAAAAAAAACTTTTTTACTTTTGAACATCTATTTTTTTAAAACCTTGAGTTCCAAATTCTCTCCCCTCTTCCCTTCCCATCCACTCTCCCTAAGAAGTCAAGCAATTCAACATGGGCCACATGCGTATCATTATGTATAACCCTTCTACAATATTCACGTTGTGAAAGACTATGTTTTGCTTCTTCCTAACCTATCCCCCTTTATTGAATTTTCTCCCTTGACCCTGTCCCTTTTCGAAAGTGTCTGTTTTTGATTATCTTCATCCCCATCTGCCCTCCCTTCCATCATCCCCCCTTTTTTATCTTCTTCCTCCTTCTTTCCTGTGTGGTAAGATACACAACTGAGTATGTATGGCATTCCCTCTTCAGGTCACAT
>CM053622.1:816508033-816528087 GCA_028646595.1 Phalanger gymnotis
ACCTGGTGGGCCTGGGGCCAGAAGCAACTGCAGCCCTAGTTCTAAAGCTGCCCCACCTCCACTGCCCCAGGGGCGGTAGCCGAACAGCAAACTCAGTCCCGCAGCTTTTCCCACTAACCTTCTCTGATGTCTTTGCTCTTTGTGGGTTGAGAGGTCTGGTATGCCACACCTCAGTAATTCAGGATGCCAGGGCACTCTCCGCTTGTCTCCCAGTCTGGTAGGTCCACGTCTGGTCTGTTCCCGCCATGTGCGCTGGGCTCAGCTCCGCTCCCCTCAGCTGGGGGCTGGGAGCTCCGTGTGGGATAGACCTTACCCAGAGACCATCCAGGCTGTCCTAAGCTGGAGCCCTGCTTCCCTCTGCCACTTTGTGGGTTCTGCACCTCTAGAATTGGTTCAGAGACATTTTTTATAGGTTTTTGGAGAGACTTGGTGGGGAGCTCACACCAGTCACTGCTTCCTGGCCACCATCTTGGCTCCACCCCCTTTTTTTTCTTCCTTTCTTTCCTTCTTCTTGCCTAAGGGCCCTACCTGGCATTACCCAAAAGTCCTGTCCTCTTTCTAGGTCCAGGAGCTCGGGAGAAAAGAATCTCACTCACACACACACACACAAATACATATATAGGTGATCCCTGAAACTGAAAGACCCGAATGTCTATCACCTCCTGAGGATGTGGGTCATACCCCACAGTGGATAAAAGCACTGCCATGCACCTGTCTGGCTGCATATTGTGCTGCTTTATTCTGGCTGTCCTGAGCAAGGATCCTGTCAATTCTGGCAATGGGAGCAAATGCTTGCCTCAGTTTCCTCACTTGTAAAATGCAGATAATGACACCCACCTCTTGGGCTTGTTGTGCGCATCAAATGACATAATAATGGTAAAGCTCTTAGGGATGAGGTCAGGGAAGCATATGTTTTTAGGGGTGCTTGTGTGTTGGCAATCAAAATGGCCATTTAGCACTTAGTTCAACCAAGTGCCCTTGAAGAGTTTGGCCTTTATTTCCTTGATCGAACTAGGAGTCCTTGATTACCTCCTTGCCTCAAGGGAAAGCCTAGTTTACATGGGTTTGAGTGACATGTTTGTGACATCAGAGGCTTTTAGACCACGTGAGTTTAAGTCGCGTCTTTGTGATGATTTGAGGTCACGTGGGTGAGTCGCATGTGTGACTCACCCTTGACCCTGAAAAAGATATAAAACCAGGGGTTGGCTTTCTCTTTTTCCTGAGCTCTGACCCACAGCAGTGGTGGCAAGCGTGACTCTGGGCCAGCCCTTGTTATGAGCTCCCGGGCTGAACTTAGATGTTGGTAACTATGTGGCCTGTCTGTCGATGTCTGTAATTTATTTGTATTTTCTCTGAAGTTCAGGGTGCTGGCTTTTTCCCCTGAACTAAGTGAATTGTATTTGTATGCTGAGTTAAGGTAAGCTTGTTAACCCCTTAACGTTGCTTTCCTTAGTAAAGTAGATCAAAAGAGTCTGGGCTTTTGCAGCGTTCTGTGTGCTGGTTGTTGTTAAATTTTACACCCCTACACAACAGCTGCTGGCCTGATTGTTTAAACAGCTTGAGACCCCAAAATACCAACGTGCCAGGTCCTGCTCCAACAAATTTGACTCAAGCCTTCTCACAGTCAAAGAAAGACAAAGTTTATTACAGATTCACTATAATGGGTTGTCTTAAGAAATCTCACCATTTGTGAAACACTCATTTTCACAATTGGACCAGATTCTGTCTGAGGTACAGCACCTTCATGGAGGCAAGATGAAACCCATATACAGAAAGATTGTGGGAGGGATCTAGGGTGGTCCTGTGGTGACTAGAGGAGGGGTTTAGGGAGGGTCACGTTTAGGTGAATTGCTTCTATCCTTTTATTGCTCTGGCCACTTTTGGTTAACATTAACCTCACCTGACCAAAACCTGTCCCACAGAAGGTGAACATGTGCTGAGAATCTTAAACATCCCTTAGAAAAGAAATCCAAGGGGGCAGCTAGTAGAGCACTGGCCCTGGAATCAGGAGGATCTGAGTTCAAATCAGACACTTGACACACTTACTAGCTGTGTGACCTTGGGCAAGTCAGTTAACCCCAACTGCCCAGCCTTACCCCCTCCAAAAAAAAAAAAAAAAAAAGAAATCAGAGGAACAATCTCACCTATCCCTGACATCTTGCCTACAATGTAAATGCTCTTCCTCATTCAGCTTATTTGGGAATCCACTAAATTTAGTATAATCTGTAACCTTAATTTACCTGTACCGTTAGTTTCTTTAGGGAATGTATGAAATTATGACTCTGTGTAACTGGGTTCAACCTTTACAACACTGAAAGAAGTTTGGAATTATAACTCTATCTTCTCTTGAAATGTTATGACCTAAGCATAAGATTATGCATGAGACTGAGTTATTAAAATGAAGGATCTCTCTGTCTCTCTGATGTAATTTTGCCTCTAAAAAGCCTTGTGGGGAATCCTCTGGATGGTTCCTGTTTTCTCTGAGGCCTGAACCTATGCTTAAGCATATTCATAAGACTGAGGTTTTTACCTTTTAAATTTCTGTGCTGCTTTGTGTGTTATTTGGCAGCAGTGACCCCACCACTCCCCTCAACTCCTGGCTCCAGTTCCCAGTCCTATGCAGCCCCCTAGTTGTTCTTAAGAAAAGCAGGGGGAAATCATAAACTGGAGCATGTTTAGAGAGCTTAGAATACTGAAGAAGGTGATAATGGGGAAGGTAGGTGGCTGAGTGGATAAAGCCCCAGGACTGGTGTCAGGAAGACTCCACTCCTTGAGGTCAAATATGGCCTCAGATACTTCCTAGCTGTGTGATCCTGGACAAGTCACTTACTCATTTTAGCTCCGGTTTCCTCCAATGTAAAATGATCTGGAGAAGGAAATCCCAAGCCACTCCAGCATCTCTGCTAAGAAAACACCAAATGGGGTCATGAAGAGTCTAACAGGACTGAACAACATAATAATGCCACTCATTTCACATTAGCCTCCTCTAAGTTGCTGGCATCATAGGAGATGATAACTTTTAAAGTCTCGCATGTGTTTAAGTTAATAAATAAAAGTTCACAACTGGAATAGCTCTCTGAAATCTGTGACATACTGCATGCAATTCTCTTTCCCAAAATACAGGGACTTCCTTCCACTGACACTTTGGTCAGACTTTCAGTGGGATATAAAGAAAAACAACCAGATAATTTCTTCTAGGTCTTAACTCTGGACAGGAAGAGGTGCAGAGATGTGGGCAAACAACCAAGAAAGAAGAATTTGGGGCAGTGGAAATTGAATGGAGAATAAATTAGGTGTAATGTCTTCTCTTATAAATTTCTAAATTATGGTTTGAATGTTTTTGCAAATACTGAAATATTTTCCTGGATATTGTTTTTGGAGGGGAAGTTTCCTTCCCTTGGAAGGTGACAGATTCCTTGCTTTAGTAGAAGGCAATTTCAATATTTCTACAATGCTATAAATGAATATGTAAATAAAAATTTCAGTTTGCCTCTTCTAGGTCTTATGATTGGCTTCATCATTGCATTTTCTTCAGTGAATGATTCCACTGAACTTAATTGTCTAGGTAAAGTAGAGACAAAGTCAGCTAAAAGAAACTGAAAACTGACTATGTAACTCAAAATCTAAGACATAAGAAAATTCATACAGGAAAGTTTCAGTGGAGTATTACACCAGGAGCTGCTTTGTAACTAAGGATGAGATGGAAGTAAAGTACAGGTAAAGCCTATGAGAGTAGAACAAGAAAGGGGCCATTTTGAAGCTTACAGAGATTTAATCAAGGTTCGCCTGAAGATAAAATGAGTGAGAAGACTTAAGCAAGTTGGGAGAAGATAAGGCTGGATGGAAAGTGAAAAGAATTGCCCTGTGAATGGAAGATTTGAAAGTAAAGGGTTTGGAGCTTGAGAAAACCAGGTTTGAGGAGGGTTTTGATCTCTTTGGGATAAGCATGTAAAATTGTGGGCTCTAGGTGAAGAAATGCCTGGTTGGACAATATTGTATCAAATTCCACCACTTAGCAAATGGAAACTTCAGTAATAAATTTGGGGGATGGAATTATTTGAGTATAACAGAGTAAAATGCTGTCATTGAAGGTCCAGTAGAAGGGTGTGTTTCAATCTTCATGTGGGGGATGGAGATTTATTCATGATATCATTATGTTAACAATTTTCACATTTTAGGAGAATCTCATGGGCTCAAAAAGATGGGGATTATAAATCGAGATTTCATTGGATTGACAGTCCTAAAAGTAAATCATATTAAGATTTCAAAAAGAAAAAAACAAACATTTAACTGGACAGAGAAAATGGAGTCTTAAAGCCTCTTCTCCTACCACCACCAATAAAAGGAGACCCTCATGCATATGTTATGATCATACAAGATTCTCTAATAAATGCAATCAGAAAAACGACTTTCTAACAGTCCTCCAATCACTCATGTTGTAAGGCATAAACATGTGGATGGATATTTGACAAAATCTATGTTTCCCACTGTCATGGTAGATGACTTGCACTAGGTATAGATAGAGGAGAGATTTCCTATAGATGTTAAGATTTCCATATAGAGAAGGATTTCCACCAGAATGTGAGCTCCTTGCTTTCTCTATTTCCCCAGCACTTGGGCACAGTGCCTAGCATATTGGAAAGGCTCAAGAAATGTCTACTAGTATGACTTGACTTGAGGCTACTGTCCTCTTGGCACTCCCATCTGTGGGTGATATTGTATATCCCTCTCTGCTCCACTTCCAACCACTGAAAATCTGAAAAATGCAGGGCCTTCTCAGTAAGACCCATAAGTATTTTTTTTTATTAGCTAAATTTATTTTTAGTTTTCAATATTCACTTCTGTAAGTTTTAAATCTGCACCCCTCTCTGCCCCCCACAAGATATCCTGCAGTCTGATAGAGGCACTACATATAGATTCCTATTAAATACATTTTTACATTAGTCACATTGTATAGAAGAATTATAACAAATAGGAGAATCCATGAGAAAGAAAAAAACATAACAAGCAAAACAAAAAACAAAAAGAAAATACTCTGCTTCACTCTGCATTCAGACTCCATAATTCTTTCTCTGGATGTGGATGGCATTTTCCATAATGAGTCCTTTGGAATTGGCAGCTGGTTCTGAAAACCTTTCCACACAATTACATTCACATAGTTTCTATCGAGTGTGGATTCTCTGATGGGCAGCAAGACTGCTCCTGTCTCTGAATGCCTTTCCACACAGATTACATTCATAAGGTTTCTCTCTAGTATGGATTCTCTGATGGGCAGCAAGATGGAAGCCTTTTCTGAAAGTCTTTCCACACTAATTACATTCAAAATGTTTTTCTCCAGTGTGGATTCTCTGATGGGCAACAAGTCTCTGCCTCCTTCTAAAAGCATTTCCACACTGATTACATTCATAAGGCTTCTCTCCAGCATGAATTTTCTGATGTGCAGCAAGATGGCTCTTCTGTCTGAAAGCCTTTCCACACAAATTGCATTCAAAAGGTTTCTCTCCACTGTGTATTCTCTGATGGACAGCAAGTCTCTGCATCATTGTGAAACCCTTTCCACATTGATTACATTCAAAAGGTTTCTCTCCAGTGTGGATTCTCTGATGGATAGCAAGTCTCTGCATCATTGTGAAAGCTCTTCCACACTGATTACATTCATAAGGCTTCTCTCCAGTGTGGATTCTCTGATGTACAGAAAGACTGCCACTCTCTGTGAAAGCCTTTCCACATTGATTACATTCATAAGGCTTCTCTCCAGTGTGGCTTCTCAGATGTGCAACAACATGGCTCCTCTGTGTAAATGACTTTCCACACTGATTACATTCATAAGGCTTCTCTCCAGTGTGGATTCTCTGATGTACAGAAAGACTGACACTCTCTGTGAAAGCCTTTCCACATTGATTACATTCATAAGGTTTCTCTCCAGTGTGGATTCTCTGATGGGCAACAAGTCTCTGACTCCTTGTGAAAGCCTTTCCACACTGATTACATTCATAAAGCTTCTCTCCAGTGTGGATTCTCTGATGTACAGAAAGACTGCCACTGTCTGTGTAAGCCTTTCCACATCGATTACATTCAAAAGGTTTCTCTCCAGTGTGGCTTCTCTGATGTACAGCAAGACTGCTCCTGTCTCTAAAAGCCTTTCCACACAGATTACATTCACAAGGTTTCTCTCCGGTGTGGCTTCTCTGATGTGCAGTAAGATGTGAGCTCATTCTGAAAGTCTTTCCACACTGATTACATTCAAAATGTTTTTCTCCAGTGTGGATTCTCTGATGGTCAACAAGTCTCTGCCTCCTTGTGAAAGCCTTTCCACACTGATTACATTCATAAGGCTTCTCTCCAGTGTGGATTCTCTGATGCACAGCAAGATGGGAGCTCTTTCTGAAACTCTTTCCACACTGATTACACTCAAAAGGTTTCTCTCCAGTATGGATTTTCTGATGTGCAGCAAGATTGCCCTTCTGCCTGAAAGCCTTTCCACACAGATTACATTCATAAGGTTTTTCTCCAGTGTGGATTCTCTGATGGGCAACAAGTCTCTGCCTCCTTGTGAAAGCCTTTCCACACTGATTACATTCATAAGGCTTCTCTCCAGTGTGGATTCTCTGATGTACAGAAAGACTGCCACTGTCTGTGAAAGCTTTTCCACATTGATTACATTCATAAGGCTTCTCTCCAGTGTGAATTCTCTGATGTGCAACAAGGTTGCCACTCTCTGTGAAAGCCTTTCCACATTGATTACATTGAAAAGGTTTCTCTCCAGTATGGATTTTCTGATGTGCAGTAAGATTGCCCTTTTGTCTGAAAGTCTTTCCACACAGATTACATTCAAAAGGTTTTTCTCCAGTGTGGATTCTTTGATGGGCAACAAGTCTCTGCCTCCTTGTGAAAGCCTTTCCACACTGATTACATTCAAATAATTTCTCTCCAGTGTGGATTCTCTGGTCACCAATAAGGAGAGATCTGTAGCAGACAGGCTTCTTACATTCATGACATTCATAGAACTTCTGTCCACTGTGAATCTTATCAGATCTCTCAAGATCTAAGTTCCAACCAAAGGCTTTCCCACACTGATGACATGCATGACTTTTCATTCCAGGGTAAATTCTAGGCTGGCAAGGAAGAGATGAGTGATGAGATGAGACTGCTTCACATTCATTATGTTCCTCAGGCTCCTTTCTAATGGGAATTTCCTGATGAGGAAGGAGCTTAGAGTTATGACTCAAGGCCTTCCCACCTTCACTACTTACACAAAGACTTTCTCCAGTGTCACTCTTCTGATATCTAATGAGGTCTGAGCTCCAGGACCAGGCCATTTCCCATTGATTACCTGGATACACTGGCATTTCAGGAGGCTTCTTATGGGATGGAAAAAGCTCTACATGTTCAACAAAGCATTTGCTGTATTCACTATCCTGAACAGAGTCATTCCCTGAGGTCATTTTCTTACAGTGATTTAGGATAGAAAGCTGTCTGAATCTCTTTCCAGTTTCATCAAATTCAAGGTCACTCTTTGTATTTTTATCAACCTTGATATTAGAGTCATAGATTTCTGTCAACTTGAATTTCCAGGGACCATCACTCATGAATCTTTCCAGGTCATGTTTTTCCAGAAAAATTCCATAATTCCTGGTCACCTCATTGACTTCAATCCTGGTGTCTACATCTGTAGAAAACAAACAATCAAACATATATACACCAAACGATATGCACACATAAGTATATACAATAGCAATAGTTACTTGAGACTTATGTGGCTCATGACCTTTTCATCATCAACCTAAATGCAATAAACCTTTGTGTACTCTCAAAGCAAACACTGGCCTTCAATAGACTGTATCCTTATGAGGAGAAGAGACAAACGGGCTGTGGGAGTGACAAAAGAGGTGTACACCCCAGAGTGCTGGACCCATCAGGGACTCATTCACTCCAAGCTAAACATTCACATTCAACAAAAGCAGCAGCCATAAGGCAAGATGGCTACCACACTTAACGTCAACAGATTAGAGTGATTTTCCATGGAAGAACAGTCTGTTGCTCTCATGGAGAGAAAAGTGAGCCAACACAAGGTTTGCAGCATTCCAGCAGAAAAGAAGGGAGGAGCTTTCAGAGATTTGTTGTGCAGCATCACATTTACTCATCTGGGCCAGAACACTTGTAAACACCCTAACTAGTCTGATGAAAATGATGGGGAAATGCAAAACCTAAGAAACAATGAAAACTCTACAGAACCTACTAGTTCCTAGGTTTGTTTTCACAGCTGTACTCCCAGAAATTACATATCATCTAGACATACTTTCAATGGGGTATCTCTTACTATCTCTTCCTGTATGGCTTTGATGGTGATATATACAAATGCTAATGATTTATATGGGTTTAAATTGTACCCTGCTACTTTGCTAAAGCTTATCCCCATGACAAATAATGCTTGCTGATGTGTTCAGGTAAATGCTTTTTTTAAAAAATCAATTGAAGGAAAAATCTGTTAATACCTACACTTTCAAGCATTTTTAATAGAAATGAATGCTGTGTTTGATGAAAAGCTTATTCTTCAACTATTGATATAACCATGTGATTTTTTTTGTTACTGATTGATATAATCAATTATGTGCATATTTTTCTGTAAGTTCAAGCATCCTTCCATTCCTTGGATAAATTCAAATTGGGCTCAATGTGCAATCTTTGTAATACACTGTGGTAAACTACCGAATATTTTATTTAGGATTTTTGCATCCATATTCATTCATGAAATTGGTCTATTTTCCTTCTCTTTTTTATTGTTCCTACTGTGGGTATCAATACCATATTTGTTTCATAAAAGGTGTTTATAGTACCCCTTCTTTGCCTATTTTTCCAAATCATCGATCTGATTTAATACTGGAATTAGTTGATCTTTAATGTTTGGTAAAATCCTCTTTCAAGTCCATCTCCCCTGAAGCTTTTTTCTCAGCAAAGTCATTTATAGCATGTTTAATTTCTTTTTCTAAAATAGGTTTACTTAGACATGCTAGCTAGTTTTTTTGTTAATCCTATCAGAATAAGGTTCCAGCACTACCTGCCCTCCCACCTAATTCTAAGAGGATTAATATCTGATAATTGCTCCATTTTACCTCTCCCTAATTTTATTTTATTTTTTACCTCTTAAATCATCATTTAGTGTATAGCATATCCTCCTTTTGGGGTCACTCCTAGGTTTTTTGTTCTTTTTTTTTTTTATACTTGGGCATTCAGTTGAGATACTTTGAAAAATGTTCAGTAAACAGTCATGAAACCACACTTTTATCATATTGGATATTAAGCAAGCCTTGGACGAACTGTCCATTTGGCCCACACCAGTGTTGCTTATAACCCATCATAGGTTTTCAATGTTGCTCAGATCAGTGAATTCACAGACCACTGAAATAAACTATTTCCAACCTCTTTCACAAATTACTTTAAATTTTTTTTTTGAATTTATGTAATAAAGTAAGCATTTCCATACTTTTAAAAAGAGATTATACATGAAACTGCCAATCTACTATGGATGACTTCCTATTCCTTTCAAATTTAGATGAGAATCATCACATAAATTTCTTTTTTTAATCCCTCCCCTCAGAGTTGGCTACCACCACATACAAACAGGTATATATGTGTCTGTGGGTGTGTGTGTGTACACAGTTTCAGACAAATTGCTTTCCGGTTTTCCCAACAATTTTTTTTTTTTACCAAATAATGAATTCTTATCCCAAAATATTAAGTAATTACACTTTCAAATACAAGATTATGATGCTTATTGGCTGCTGCATGTACATATTATCCCACTGATCTATCCTTCTGTTTCTTGCCTAGTACCAGAGAGTTTTGATACTTACTGCCTTACAACAATGCATAAGATCTGGTACTGCTAAGCTTCCTTCTTTGACATTTTGTTTTCATTATTTCCTTTGATATTCTTGACTTTTTGTTTTCCCAAATAAATATCCTTATTAGCTTTCCCAACTGAGTAAAAAATTATTTTGGTAATTTAAGTGGAGTAGTTTTGAATATATAAATCAGTTTTGATAAAATTGTCATTTTTACTAAATTGGCCCTGCCTACTCATGAACAATTAATACTTTTCCAGTTTTGAATATATAAATCAGTTTTGATAAAATTGTCATTTTTACTATATTGGCCCTGCCTACCCATGAACAATTAATACTTTCCCAATTATTGAAATCTGATTTTATTTGTATATAAAGGTTTTTTTTATATATAATTTGGATTATATAGTTACCGCTTTTGTTTTGGCAGTTGGACTCCCAGGTATTTTACACTGTCTAGAGTTTGAGGCAATTTGTTTTCTTCCTTAAGGAGATTCTTGGAGAGCCAAGTATTTCCTATCCTATTCTGCCACCTTGCCAGAATCCCCTCCCATTCTTTTTAGCATGACATTTTCAGTGAGGTTGTCAGACACCTTCATGGAGGAGGAATATGGCATCAAGGTCAGACACCTGATTGATGGTAAATTACCTAACTTGAAAATGTGACAAGCCAAGACCAAAGTGGATGGAGAGTTGGTATGAGCAGATGACTGTACACTCAATGCAGCTTCTAAGGCTGAGATGCACCAGAATATGGATTCATTCTCTGCCACTTGTCAAAATTTTGGCCTGATAATTAACATCAAGAGAGGAAATGGTCCTCACCCAGGGACAACAGGTTCTGGATATTCTCCAGCATGACCTCCTTGTACAGCCGTTTCTGAGATTGGTCCAAGAGGCCCCACTCCTCCTTAGTCAAGTTGACAAACACATCCTTGAATGTCACCAACTCCTAAAGCATCAAAAATCACAGGATTTAGAGCTGAGACTCCAAAATTCATCTAGTCCAACCATCATCAACTTAAAAGAGGAAGATGAAGCCAAGAGAGGAGATCTCCCTCAAAGTCACATAACCTTTATGAGTGCCACAGCCAACAGTTGCAATTGGTGACAATCATTTAATATCAAATTAGTAACTTCAATAAGGGCCAGAACTAATCAACCAGAAGAAGAGCCTGGGCCTAACAGCCTCTTTGTTCTCTGAGCAAACTCAGAAAATACCTCTTCCTATGTCAACGAGGCCAGATCAGGCTGACTTAAGACCATTCTTTCCTCTGTCTGTGGCCATGAAAGGTAAGAACTTTAACCTGAGAAATTATCTTGAATAATTTGACTTTTTCTTATCTTAATATTTTATGAGCATACACGATGTTATGGCATGTAATGGTAAATTAAACACAGAGATCCTATGTTGTAATTTCAGACACTTTGTCAACTCTCTTACCTTATTGTATTTACAACCTATTCAATTAAGAAAAGTGCTTTTCTGGGGCTATACATGGGGATCATACAATTGGGCAACACAGGCATGCTGAGTTGGGACTAAAACATGTATTTAAACCGTCTCATTTCTTTGTTCAGGCAGTCAGACTTTGTCTGGCTCCGTGTATGTATGTATCCATTAGCTCTCAGGGAATAAACAATATGTATTTACATATCACCTAGCTCTGTTTGCCTCCTTTAACCAAACTTTCAGGTTGACATCAGTTATTAAGAACACAACGGAATACGGGGAAAAGCATTTTACATTCGAAGTGAGTCACGATGGAATAATAAAAGCTAGAAAAACGCTTCTCCCGATGGAATTAGGGCCAAGACATGCGCTCTATTAGTGATGCACAAGAACCTGTGGAGGCGAAAACGAGGTCACGCGTAGCCGCTCTCGTGTCTCAAACGCCATATTGAGAATATTCTATGAACACTTTGTGAGAAGTTGCAAGTACTGTGTATAACGGGGGAAAAAACCCACTTAACAGTGATCCCTGAGGAGAGAACAACAAAATTATCAGGTACATTCGGTAAAAGTGTATAATAAAGCCACGTGAAGCAGAGCTCTCTGTTGTCATACTGAGATCACCCTGGGTATGATGAGTCATGGCCAAAACATCTTCTGTCTTTGCTTTATGATTGCGTTCAATTGTTACTGGAATATATTCACTCATTTTAATATTTTAGAGAAATAAGAGTAAGTATGTGGGGAAAGGAGGGTTCCTTCTTTTATTGAAAATGTAAAATTTTATGAAGTAGGGTTAAAAAATTGAGCTAATATGTACGAAAGACGTTGACGGTTTATGAAAAATAAATTATTTCAACATGCTGCTACAATTCTAGAACTGGGGTTAGAGTGAGAGAGTCAAAAGAATGAGCTTTCATCCCTCCCTTCCTGAAAAGGCTGTCTGCAAACTTAGCATTGATACTTTAACTGCCAAATCTGACAAAGGCCTTTCCACACAGAGGACTTGCATGACTTTTCATTCCAGGGTGAAATCTACGCTGGCAAACTCAGAGCTGGGAGTGGGAGGAGGGAGGGTGTGGGACTGGGATGGGATAAATTCTGGGGGGAACCATTAGCATTTCTTAAGTTTTTGAAAGCCATCATCCAATCGAATCCCCCAACAAAAAACAAAGTTAGAAGGCAAAAGGGAAGCGCTACTTTGCTTCTTACTGAAGAAAACAAAGAGACCAGAGGGAGGGCTTCCTGGGCTATTAAGAACTTGGGTGAAGGCTGGGGACAGCCAAAGGCCCTGGGGGCAGTCTCAATGGTCAGGAGTAGCCCCATCCCCTCCAGGTCTATCCAGGATTAAGAGAAGGCGGGGAAGAGGAGGGAAGATATATAAGAAGGTAGAGGAATGAAGGCCCAGAAAAATAAGGGAGGGAAAATGGAATTCCAGAATACAGGAGTGGGGTGGGTGGGGATGAAGCAAAAACAAATGCTAACCCAATCCAGTGGAGGAAGGGTGAGAGGTGGGAGAAGGGGCTATAACTCAACCCCCACACTCCCATTCCATCAGCAGTAGGGCTGAGCTATCAAAGGGAGTTGGATTTTCAGGAAAAGGTTTCCAAAGGCCAGGGCCTGTAATCAGGTGGGCTAATGGGGGCAGATCTGTGCTCTGGTCCTAGACTCTATAGCACTTATTGCATGGAGTAATGAAGAACTGAATAAATTAGTTTTCATTCATTCATTCGTTCATTCATCAGGGGATGTAAGAGGAATTGAGAACCAAGTTCCAGGTTCCCAGTCACTGAACAGGTAGCCCTAGAATCCCTGGCTCTGAGGACCCCAGTCCCTGCCCACGGGGCACTTAGAAATAAAGCCGAGCTGGGGCAGAAAGGGGTCACAGTACCAAGACTCCTAGGTATTTAGATAAAGAAGGAACCTTGGAGATCATTTACTTCCATGCCCACCTGAACCAATAAGGATGAAGAGGCCAATCGATCAATAAATATTAAACACCTACTATGTGTTGCACTGGACAATGTCTGGTCTGGAGTCAGGAAGCCCTAAGTTCATATTCCAGCTTCGGACACTAGCTGTGTGACTGTAAGTCATTTAACCTTATTTGCCTCAGTTTCCTTATGTGTCAGAAGGAGTTGGAAGAGATGGCAACCCATTCTAATATTTTTTCCAAGTCCCCAAAAGAACTCTCAAAGAGTCAGACATGACTGAAAACCTCTAAAATGAAAAAAAAAAACCCCACAAAACTCCAGCAACTTCTATGTGTCAGGCGCTGTTCTAATGTCAACAATGCTTCTTGGAATAATTTCTGAAAATGAGCCAGTGCTGGCGGAGGGGAGGAAGGAGGGAATTTTATATTTGTTCTTTAAATATTGGAAGAGACCATGACTAGAAAGCCAGAGCCTGATCCTGAGAGAAGGGCAGACCGCAGAGGAGTGGAGAATAAGAAGATCCCACAGGAATATAATTAGACTGGGAAAACTGGAGTCAGGAAGTTGGTGGTTGGATTAGAATTCATTCAGGTCCCCAAAATGTGTTTGAAGGATTCCCCCAATTCAGCCTGGGCCCCAGCATGGGTTGGGGTGTTGACCAAGGTAGGAGAGTAGCACGGAACCAGGAAACTGAGTGGAGACAGAGATGGTTTCACAGGCTGGAGTACACTATTCAAGGGGCTAGCTCCCAAAGGACCCTGGGCTAGAGCCAGGAGGGGCCTCACAGCTCCAGGCCCTCATTCTGCCTGGAGAAACAAGGCTCAGAATGATCCAGTGTCACAGAGCATTAAGGAACAATCAGGATTCCAGCCCGGGTCACAGATTTACACCAGAAGGGAATTCCAAAATCATTTTCTGACATCCTTCCAACACTAAATCTCCCTGAGTTTTTCTTTTGAGCCAATTTCCAGATAACAGGAATGCACATATATTTGAAACCTGAAAGGTGCTGAGTTTGAGTTTACCAAGTCCACCCCCACACTGTACAGAGGAAAACACTGAGCCTCAGTGACTTAGCAGCTGAGGCTAAGTGGAGAGAGCCTAGAGTCAGTTAGAACTGAGAGAATCCTCTCTCTGACCTGTCCTGGCTAAGACTCTGGGAAACTCACTGCAACTCTCTGCCTCAATTTCCTCATCTGTGAAATAGGGATAATAGGCCCCACCTGGCAGGGTTATGAGGCTCCAATGAGATCGCACATGTAAAGCACTGTACAGAGACTAGTAGTGGGAAGTGGGGGAGCTGAATTCGAACCCAGTTCCTGATTCCAAATGCAGAGCTCTCCTCCCCATCTACCAAGCAGCCTCCCAGCATAGGGGAGGCGGCAGGCTACTGGAGAGCTCTCTCTTGGGAAGAAGGGAGGATTCTTGGAGAACACGGGCCAAAAAGATTCTGAAAAACGCTTCATTTCCTGGTCCTGAGGAGGTTTATCTACCAAAGGAGGTTGGGGCTGAGCAGCTCAGCTTCTGGGAAGAAGGGTGAGGGAGGGACTAGGAATGAGTCCCCAGATCCTGGGGATTGAAGCCATTCTCTTATTTTCTGAGTTCTAAGATCTGATAATATCAACTGTATTCAAGGAAGGGGTGCCATTCTGAATTAATGTTTGGGGTCTGTTGAGACTGAGTTATCTCAAACATGTAAATGCCAGGTAGAATCCTATAATTTTGCTAAACCACTTCATTACCTTCTTTAGGCAACTTCTTTCCCAGGCTGGTAAGATTTGATTACCTTGCTCAAAATAAAAGTCCCAAGATATCTACCTGCTGAGTCCCCAAAGACCTGCCCAGATAAGGAGAATTTATTGGCTCCCTTGTAAATTTGGAATTATTTTTTTCAAATTAACAAATATCACCAAAAAAGTAGATTATTAATAATATAGATAACATAAACTTACTGTGGATCTTTAAATAAGTTGAGAGTGGGAGACACACGTATCCATCACCCACTTCTGGAGAAAGTCAGACTCTTGAGTGGATAAATGAACCACAATTTACTGTCTGTCTGTACCCCACATGTGGGTTATTCTGGCTGTCCCTCACAAGGACCCTGACTATCTTAACAAATATCTAATTATCCAATTAGATGATATTTGACTCCTGAAAAATGGAAAACACCAAGTAACCAGCTTCTCAACCCTTTCCAGTCTTGTTACACCTTAATCTTCTTCCTTCTAGGGGCAGCTAGGTGGCGCAGTGAGTACAGCACCAGCCCTGGGGTCAGGAGGACCTGAGTTCAAATCCAGCCTCAGAAACCCGAGACATGTACTAGCTGTGTCACCTTGGGCAAGTCACTTAACCCCAACTGCCCTGCCAAAAAACAAAACAAAACAAAAAAAAACCAAAAACAATCTTCTTTCCTCTGACCCAGGGACACTGGCCTCCCGGACGATCCTTGATCAAGACTCTCCATCCCCTGACCCTGTACGTTCCCAAGGGCCGTCTGATACTTAAAATTGTCCTCCCCTCTCACCTGAGTCTCCTGGCTTCCTTCGCATCTCAGCCAAATCTCACCTAAAAACAAGCTTTTCTTGGCCTCTGACACTACTAGACACTCTGACACTTCCCTCTCAGGGTGCCTCCCCTCCATACTGGAGGGAGCTTGTCTGGACAAAGCTCATGAGATGTTTTCTCCCCATTGGACTGTGAGCTCCTTGAAGGCAGAGACTGTTATTTTATAAACCTTCCTTTGCATCCCCAGTAGGTTAGCACAGTGCTTGGCATAAAGGAGCCACTTTCTAAATGCTTATTGACCTCACCTAAGAAATGGCAAATGAGAGGGATTCAGAGAGACTTGGGAAGGCTTGTGTGGCCTGAGGCAAGAGGGAATGAGCAGAAGCAGGATAATTTCTGCTCTACTGACAGCACTGCAAAGGACAACATGCATCTAACAGGATAAAACTTCCTTGGCCTTCTTGGATTCCACCTTTGCTGATGCTGATCAGGCCTGGAGATGGACTGTACTCACCTGGCATGAGGGTTTCTGAGTCCCAGGGGCCATTCCCTCTGGTTCTAGGCTCTCTCCTTGGAAGTCTTTGGGCTCTGCACGGTTACCTGGGAAGGAAGAATAATCTCAGAGTGGGGGAGAGACACTGTCTTTACCTTCTTCCTGGGGTGGATGTTGAGCTGCCAGGAATGACAGGATAAGCTTTCAGATAGGTTACAAAGGCCCCACCCTGCCCTCAGGGGAGAGGCTCTCCCTCAGGAAGAGGGAAACAGGGACAGTCTGGCTTGGAAGAGACCTTGATCTGAGCAGGAAGACACCTGGTGGCCTCCTAGGTGGGATGAGACCATAGTACGACCCTGAATGACCTCAGACTCAGAGATCTGCCTCCACCTGATACTATGGGTAAGATATGTAGGTCAGACAAGTGTGATCCAATGGTAAAACTGGGGATGGTACCCTAGGACCTTTGGGCTACAGCAGGCAGCCTGGACAAGTAGCATGGGCAACCCCCAGAGCCAGGACTTGGAGGGAGGCCTTCTCTTGGCAAGCTTGGAAGAGAGTCACCAAGAGGTCAGAGGGCAAAGATGAAGCACAACGGAAAGGGAAGCCAGCAAAATCAGAGTGTAGGGAGGGGCCCTCATTCAGACTTACCAGGCACAAGCATGTGCAGAGCTGGCTCCAAGAAAGCAGAGAGATCTCAGGTCCAAGGGAAGAAGGCAGAGAGAGATCTCAAATCCTAGGGCTTTTGCTTCTAGCATGTCTATCTGGGTAGGTCCACAAAATCCCAGGAGTCTGCCCTCCTCTCCCCTCTACTGGGTAGAATGACCCCTTCCCTGCCCTCCCCTCCCAGGTTTCCAAACTTCATAGCAGGGAGAGAATTCCACTAGGGGCCAACACCCTCCAGGCTGGTCTTCTCTGAGCTCCCCTCCCCCACTGCTCCACTACCACCTCTCTCTCTCACTCTCTCCCTTCACTAGCCTGCTCTGAGACTCCAACTTTTTTCAGTAGAATCTCCTGGTCTTCCAGCTCTGCGCCTGCTGCACTCATCTTCTTCCCCACAAGAATATGCCCATCCTACATCCATCTTGGTTCTCCCACCCATTCCCCTCCTGATTCCCTCTGTCCTTAGGCCCTCTTTTCTTTTCTGTAGCTTGGGCCCGGACCTGCCCACCCCCACTGAACTCTCCTCCAAACTGAAGACATTTACCACCTTGGCCCATCTCCATTCTTGAGTTTGTTGGCCAGAAAGTTTGGTTAGAAGAGGCAAACACGAGAGGTGAAATGCAAATTTATATTGTTTATTCACTTAAAGCTAACAGAATACATACATTAAATACATTTTTAGAACAGGCATAACTCAGCAGAGCTCTGTTACTCAAATTTATGATCTCTGTGTATGTTTAACCATGATACAAGGACTCTTCTAAATTGAGTAGGTTGTAAATACAACAGGCTAAGAGAGTACACAAAGTGTCAACTGAAATCACAACACAGGATCTCTGTTTAATTTACTATTAACTTGCCATAACATAGTATACGTCCATAAATATTAAGATAAGAAAAAGTCCCATTATTCAAGACAGTGTCCAGGGTTAAGAGTCTCATCCTTAATGGCCACAGACAGAGGAAAGAATGCTCTGAAGTCAGCCCCATCTGGCCTTGTTGACATAGGAAGAGGTAGGGACAAAGTAGCTGCTGGGTGCAGGCTCCTCTTCTGGTTGATTAGTTCAGGCTGAACTTTATCGAAGTTGTTAAATTTATATTAAATGATTATCGACCTTTACCACCCAAATCCTAATCCCTCTGTCTAGATTTTGTTTCCTTGTTCTTATTTTCTATGAGATGTTTTCACACTGGAAGACAGCTGGATCCTAATGAGGAGCCAAGGCCAGGACATTTGGATATCTCTTTCTGGGCATATGTTACAGCTCACATTATAAATTGTCTGTACTCATATAAATCTTCGCATCTCCCCATAAGTTTAAGGGTCTGGCTGTTACCTGATTAAAAAACTGAAATCCATCCCCAAGAGGTGCCACTCTTTCCTTTTTTCACCCCTTAAAATCCAGGTTCTAACTGGAAGGGGAGAGGAGCAGAAAGCAGGAAATGTTGGTCCTGGGGCACAAGGATATCAGGAAATTAGGAAGGAGACCAGAGAAGGGCTGAATGTCAGATTGCCTTTGGAGGTGGAGAGAGCTCAACACTCTGAACAGAATCTGATGGGGTGCTTGAGAGCCTGTGCTTGGACCCTAATTCTAACATCACATTTCTCCTTAGCCTCTGCTGGGGTGCCTGTGCCACATCCAGCTCTAAAATCAAATTTCTTCCTAGCCTCATGTTGCAACAATTAGGCTTACAGCTGTTGTGGGGGTGAAAGACCAACACAAGTCCAACAACAGGGAAGCTGCCAGCACAGGTTCTTTGATCTGCTTTACTAAGGAAGGTAACAGCAAAAATGTGCCTTGCTGCAAAGTTTCTATCTTTTCACAGGGCTGAACTCCAAGCTTGGCTTCTGGTGGGATCCTGATGCAGGCAGCTCACAACTCTCAAACTTCCAAACTTCTCACGCAGGCAGTTTTCCTTGCCACCGTCTTCTGCTTCTTCTCTCTCACCAGCCATTCCTGCTCCTGTTGATTCCACTAAAAGGTCCTTCTCCTTCTGTTCCTAAACTTGCCATACAATATAATCTCCAAGCATTCACTCTTTCAGCACAGTCTTCCACAGCCCAGCTTATCAGCTTTAGCCCCCAGAAGGAGGGATTATCTCCAAGGGGCCCTGCTCTGGGCTCCTGTGAAACTACTCCCATCGTTGCCACTGGGCTATTTTCCTTCAGGCCTTTGTTGCTCCTGTGGCTCCATAGAACCACAGCCACCCCAAGCACAAAGAGCAATCAAAAAACTGGGAAACATTCAACTACCCCAGTACCCCAAAATGGCATGCCTTCCTTTTAATCTGCAGATCCTGCGACTACGCCTGTTGCAACAATTCGCCTAGCAGCTGCTGTGGGGGTGAAAGACCAACACGAGCCCAACGACAAGGATGCTGCCAGCACGGGTTCTTTTGATCGGCCTTACTAAGGAAGGTCATGTTACGAGGTTAACCACCTTATTTCAAACCAACATACAAATATCATTAACTTAGTTTGGGGGAAAAAGGCTGCACCCTCAACTTCAGAGCAAATACAAACTTCTGCCAACTTTATCTAAAAACTGTTCGGTAAGGGAACCCATCCCAGGCGCCCTCCACAGGGGAACTTTAGTCTTGGGGTTCCCATATCCCTGGTTTCCCTCGCCCACGTGGGCCCAGTTTGAAGTCTCCTACTAGCCAAGGGAAGCCCCTTCCCCCACCTGCAGTCAGGTTCCTCCTCTCCCGCCTCGGGGACGGGCTGTAGGGACTACCGGACAGACTCTCATTAGGCACAATTCTCCTTCTGAGGAGGGACACATGTTTGGGGACACACGGACCCTCGGGAGGCCCTAGACAAACGGCCTGCCGCCGGAAGGGAAACGGACACAAGTTCCCTCAGTCCCGCTTTGACGTCCCTTCCCCAGGTCCCAGAGCTGAGGGAACAATGTAGAGAGCCTCTAGTTAAATTTACTGCAGAAAAGGGAAACGGCACGAACCTCACTTACCTAATGATCCCCTTCTCTCAGGCCCACGAGCCTGGGCTCCCGGAACAGGGTCTGAGCGAAACAGTTCACAGTGTCTCCAGCTCCTCTGTCTGCCCCATCTCCCTCCCCGGTAAGGCCTGGACCTTACTGGCAAGCTAGCGGGCTTCTACAGGATGTCCCGCCCCCTTACCCAACGGTACCGCCTGCCCA
>CM053622.1:816528587-816552715 GCA_028646595.1 Phalanger gymnotis
TGGGCAGGCGGTACCGTTGGGTAAGGGGGCGGGACATCCTGTAGAAGCCCGCTAGCTTGCCAGTAAGGTCCAGGCCTTACCGGGGAGGGAGATGGGGCAGACAGAGGAGCTGGAGACACTGTGAACTGTTTCGCTCAGACCCTGTTCCGGGAGCCCAGGCTCGTGGGCCTGAGAGAAGGGGATCATTAGGTAAGTGAGGGTCGTGCCGTTTCCCTTTTCTGCAGTAAATTTAACTAGAGGCTCTCTACATTGTTCCCTCAGCTCTGGGACCTGGGGAAGGGATGTAAAAGCGGGACTGAGGGAACTTGTGTCCGTTTCCCTTCCGGCGGCAGGCCGTTTGTCTAGGGCCTCCCGAGGGTCCGGGCCGGGCAGTGTCTCCAGAGGACACGGGGCGCTTCTGTGTAAGTGCCGGAAGACCGAGGTTGTCCGGTTGTGTGAGAGGTGTCCTAGGGGTGAGGCCCAGGTGTGGAGGGAGCCCGGCCTGGCCTTTGTGCCCAGCAGCCTTAGACGTGGGAAGGGAAAGCCAGAAAGCTCCTGTAGTAACTGACCCGAGCAGCTCCCAGAGGACGCCGAGAGAGGGGCCATGTGCCCCAGCGGCCCTCCTTAGAAGGGGAATTGTGCCGAATGATGCCGGAGCCTGGGGGAGGCTCCATCCAGCTGTCCCTGTGGGCCTTGTCCAGGACTCAAGTTCCGTGGGCCAGGATGCCTGGGATGGATTCTTGGACCCAACAATCTTTAAGTGAAGTTGGCTAAAGTTATGCTTTTCAGCAGGCAAGAGTTCTTAAGGAACCTGCCAACTAAGAGGGGACACTGGTATAGGTTGTAGAGAAAATTCATGTAAAACATTCTCCAAATATGCTAATGAGGTGTTTGGGGTAGGTTTAGGGAGTGGTTAAGGAGTGGTCAATTCTTAAAGGAACAGGAACACATATCTATTGCGCAAGTGTTTTACCCAGAGTTCACTGAGAAATAGTTCTGGGGGCGGGACCACAATGGAGCCGTGGCTGAAATGTCGCTAAGTCAGGTAAAAGTCAGGACTGACTGGGAAATACCCAGGCTAACCCATCAATGCCCAGTTAGGCAAGATCACTGTAAGGGAGTATACATATGTCCAGGTTTAGTATGCATATGATAGGCCAGTAAGTAGTAAATATCCTTACGGCCCAGGACACTGCTGGTTTAGCACATACGTAGGAAGTCCCTACCAGTAAATTCTGTAGGTGCAGCTGGCTACTGTGTCAGGAGGAGAGGTAAGTATTTTGCTAGGGCATACTGTCTTAAACTAGAGAGGAACTACCTAAGATAGTATTTTGAGGTGTTGGCAACAATTTGGGTGGCAGCTGCTGTGGGAGTGAAAGACCAACACAAGCCCAACAACACAAACACTGCCAGCAGAGGTTCTTTTGATCTGCTTTATTAAGGAAAGTAGCCTTAGAGGGTTAACAATATTATTTCAAACCAACATACAAATATCATTCACTTAGTTCAGCGGAAAAAGCCAGCACCCTGAACTTCAGAGCAAATACAAACAAATTACAAACATACATTATAAACAGACCAAATATAATCCATAGTTACCAAGAAAGCAACATCTGAGTTCAGGAGCCAGGGAGCTCATAACAGGCCCAGAGTCATGTGCCACTCCTCCTGTGGCTCAAAGCCCCAGGCAAATAACTGTTCTCTCTTTTTATACACTCTTTAGCTGTCATCAGACATCATCTGAGAGACCAGAACTTAGGCTCCTACTATTGGCTCTGGTCTTAGCAGTTCCCCTTAGGACCCTTAGGGCTTCATGCCCACATAGGCTTAGCACCTAATAATTAGGGGTTTGGGCCTGGGGCTTTGCACCTATTAAGGCTCAATCAAAGAGACTTAATTAGTTTATCATTCTAAAACAGTAGGAAAGTCTCACCTTGGTTACCAATGCACCCTATTCCTGTTCCAGGATACATGATTTTAAATAATCTAAATAGCCATGGATCCTGGAATAAGTAGAAGCATTATACATTGTGATCCAATCAATCAGGTAACTAACATGTATCATTCAGTATCATCCCCAAAAATACTTGTTTACATACACACATTTTCCACCTCTAGGTCCCAGCAAGTAACAATCTCTTCAATCAATAGAGTGTCCAAGTAAAGTACTTCTTGAGCATGTGTCCTTTTACACACACTGCCCTTGCAGGCTTCCCAGTACCCTCAGGAAGAGGCATGCTTTAGTTAGTAAAGTCCCAAAGCAAATTAAAAAACAAAAATTCTAAATAAAGTTCTCTTGGGGATATCTTCTTCCCACACAGTCACTGCAGGCTTTCTGTCGGAACCTAAAGTCCCAATGCAAAAGACAAAGTCCAAATAAAGTTCTGTTGGGGGTCTGTTCTCCCCATACTGTCCCAGTCCCCAGTTTCAAGTCCTGGGGGGAAGCTGGACAATAAAGCCAACAGGGTGGGGTCCCTGGGGGTCCAAGGCACTTCCCCCACCCCACCATAAACAAATGGCATGGTTGGGTAGGATCTGCAGATTAAAGGAAAGTATGCCATTTTGGAGTACTGGGGTGGTTGAATATTTCCCAGTTTTTTGATTCCTTTTTGTACTTGGCTGGGCTGTGGTTCTGTGGAGCCCCAAGAACAACAAAGGCCTGAAGGAAACCAGGGCAGTGGCAATGATGAGAGTGGTTTCCCAGGAGCCTGAGCAGGACCCCTGGGAGATAATCCCTCCTTCTGAGGACTTGAGCTGATAAGCCAGGCTCTTTAAGACTGGGCTGAAAGAGTGAATGCCTGGAGATAATATTGTGTGACAAGTTTTGAAGCAGGAATGGTGAACGACCTTCCTGCAGAATCTACAGGAGAGGGAATGGCTGTTGAAGAGAGAGGAGAAGCAGAAGATGGTGGCAAGGAAAACTGCCTGTGTGAGAAGTTTGGAAAGTTGAGAGTTGTGAGCTGTCTGCATCGTGATTCCAGCAGAAGCCAAGAGGGGCCAACTGGAGCTGGAGGACCAGGAACCCAAGAGTTTGGAGTTCAGCCCTGGGGCAAGATGGAAACTTTGCAACAAGGAGCTGACTGCCTTTTTGCTGCCTTCCCCTGGGGCTGTTTGGGACCCAGGAGGGGGGTGTGAGTTTGTTTATGGTGGAGTGGGGGAAGTGCCTTGGACCCCCAGGGAGAGGACAGACCCCCAAAAGAACTTTGGACTTTTCTTTGAGTTGGGACTTTGGGTGCTGAGAGGAAACCTGTAACGGCAGTGTGGGAAGAAGCACCCACTCTCAAGAAGAACTTTACTTGGAAACTCTGTATTAACTAAAGAGATTAACTTGCTGGGACCTAGAGGTGGATCGTGTTTGTATTGTAAACAAGTATTTGGGAATGACAATAAATGATACGTTTTGTTTTGTTGTGAATGATATGTTTTAGTTTCCTGCTTGATTGTATCACAATCTATAATGCTTATATTTATTCCAGGATCCATGGCCATTTAACTTAGATTTTTGTTAGGCTATGGACCTTGGAAGGAGTGGAGTATAATATCAATTAAGTTGTGACAGTTTTTAGAATGATAAATTAATTAAATGTCTTTGATTGAGTCTAACTAGGTGTTAAACCGCAGGCCCAAACCCCTAATTGCTAGGCGCTAAGCCTATGTGGGCATGAAGCCCTCAGGGTCCTAAGGGGATTGCTAAGACCAGAGCCAATAGTAGGAGCCTAAGTTCTGGTCCCTTAGATGACGTCCAAAGAGTGCATAAAAAGAGAGTACAAAGCTATTTGCTTGAGGCTGTCACTCCTGGAGGCTCCGGACTCTGGGCAGCCCCAGATGTTGATGTTTTCTTGATAGCTATGAATCGTATTTGGTCCATTTATAATCTATGCTTGTAATTTGTTTGTATTTGCTCTGAAGTTAAGGGTGCTGACTCTTTCCCTGGAACTAAGTGAATATATTTGTATGTTGGATTGAAGTAAGATTGCTAACCCTCTAACTTGATTTTGGAGCTGGATGTGGCACAGGCACCCCAGCAGAGGCTAAGGAGAAATGTGATGTTAGAATTAGGGTCCAAGCACAGGTACCCAAGCACCCCATCAGATTCTGTTCAGAGTATTAAGCTTCCCCCACCCCCAAAAGCAATCAGACATTCAGCCCTTCTCTGGCCTCCTTCCTAATTTCCTAACATCCTTGTGCCTCAGGACCAACATTTCCTGCTTTCTACCCCTCTCCCCTTCCAATTAGGACCTGGATTTTAAGGGGTGAAAAAGGAAATAGTGGGACCTCCCAGGGATGGATTTCAGTTGCTTAATCAGGTAAGGGCCAAACCCCTAAACTTACAGGGAGATGTGAAGATTTATATAAGTGGGTGGAGAAAGTTTATAATGTGAGCTGTAACATATGCCCAGAAAGAGATATCCAAATGTCCTGGCCTTGGCTCCTCATTAGGATCCAGCTGTCTTCCAGTGAGAGAACATCTCATAGAAAATAAGAACAAGGAAACAAAATCTAGACAGAGGGATTAGGGTTGGGCTAGTAAAGGTCGATAATATAAATTTAATACCCTCAATAAAGGCCAGAGCCTGAACTTATCAACCAGAAGAAGAGCCTGCACCCAGCAGCAGCTTTGTTCTCCCAGTTTACTCAGAACACCTCTTCCTATGTCAACAAGGCCAGATGGGGCTGACTTAAGGGCATTCTTTCCTCTGTTTATCGCCATTAAGGATGAGACTCTTAACCCTGGACACTATCTTGAATAATGGGACTTTTTCTTATCTTAATGTTTATGGACATATACTATATAATGGCAAGTTAATGGTAAATTAAACAGATCCTGGGTTGTAATTTCAATTGACACTTTGTGAACTCTCTTGGCTTATTGTATTTACAACTTATTCAATTTAGAAGAGTCCTTTCCTTGTATCATGGTTAAGCACACACAGAGATCATAAATTTGAGTAACAGACATGCTGAGTTATGACTGTTCCAAAAATGTATTTAAACCTTCTCATTTTTTGTTCAGACAGTCAGAGTTTATCTGGCTCCATGCATGTATGTATTCTGCTAGCTTTAAGGGAATAAACTATGAGTTTACATTTCACCTAGGCTGTTTGCTTCTTCTAACCAAACTTTCTGGTCAACAAGCTCAAGAATGGAGATGGGCCAAAGTGGTAAATGTTTTCAGTTTGGAGGAGAGTTCAATGGGGGTGGGCAGAGGGAATCAGGAGGGGAATGGATGGGAGAACCAATATGGATGTAGGATGGGCATATTCTTGTGGGGAAGAAAGTGAGTGTGGCAGTGGCAGAGCTGGAAGACCAGGAGATTCTGCTGAGAAAAGTTGGAGTCTCAGAGCAGGCTAAGGGAGGGAGGGAGCTGCTAGAGCAGTGGGGGAGGGGAGTTTAGAGAAGACCAGGCTGGTGGGTGTTGGCCCTGGTGGAATTCTCTCCCTGCTGTGAAGTTTGGAAAACTGGGAGGGGAAGGCAGACTCCTGGGATTTTGTGGACCCACCCAAAATAGACATGCTGGAAGCAAAAACCCTAGGATTTGAGATCTCTTTCCCTGCCTTCTTCCCTTGGAGCTGAGATCTCTGCCATCTTGGAGCCAGCACTGCATGTGCTGGTGCCAGTAAGTCTGAACGAGGGCCCCTTCCTACACTCCTATTTTGCTGGCTTCCCTTTCCATTGTGCTTTATCTTTCCCCTCTGACCTCTTGGTGATTCTCCTCCAGGCTTGCCAAGAGAAGGTCTCCCTCCAAGTCCTGGCTCTGGGAGTTGCCCCTGCTGCTTGTCCAGGCTTCTTGCCACAGCCCAGGTGCCATCCCCAGTTTTACCATTAGGTCATAGTTGTCTGACCTACATATCTCACCCATACTATCAGGTGGACACAGAGCTCTGGGTCTGAGGTCATTCAGGGTCTTACTGGGTTCATCCCACCTAGGAGGCCACCAGGTGTCTTCCTGCTCAGATCAAGGTCTCTTCCAAGCCAGACTGTCCCTGTTTCCCTCTTCCTGAGGGAGAGCCTCTCCCCTGAGGGCAGGGTGGGGCCTTTGTAACCTATCTGAAAGCTTACCCTCTGTCATTCCTGGCTGCTCAACATCCACCCCAGGAAGAAGGTAAAGACAGTGTCTCTCCCCCACTCTGAGATTCTTCTCCCTCCCTAGGTCACCTTGCAGAGCCCAAAGACTTTTCCAAGGAGAGACCCTAGAACCAGAGGGAATGGCCCCTGGGACCCAGAAACACCCATTCCAGGTGAGTACAGTCCATCTCCAGGCCTGATCAGCATCAGCAAAGGTGGAATCCAAGAAGGCCAAGGAAGCTTTATCCTGTTAGATGCATGTTGTCCTTTGCAGTGCTGTCAGTAGAGCAGAAATTATCCTGCTTCTGCTCATTCCCTCTTGCCTCAGGCCACACAAGCCTTCCCAAGTCTCTCTGAATCCCTCTCATTTGCCATTTCTTAGGTGAGGTCAATAAGCATTTAGAAAGTGGCTCCTTTGTGCCAAGCACTGTGCTAACCTCCTGGAGATGCAAAGGAAGGATTATAAAATAACAGTCTCTGCCCTCAAGGAGCTCACAGTCCAATGGGGAGAAAACATCTCATGAGCTTTGTCCAAACAAGCTCTCTCCACTATGGATGGGAGGCACCCTGAGAGGGAAGGTTCTAGCCGTGTCAGAGGCCAAGAAAAGCTTGTTTGCAGTTGAGATGTTATTGGAGATACGAAGGAAGCCAGGAGGCCCATGGGAGGGGGGAGGACAGTCTAAGTATCACAGACAGCTGTTGGGAAGGCGCAGGGTCAGGGGATGGAGGGTCTTGATCAAGGAACAGCCAGGAGGCCAGTGTCCCTGGGTCAGAGAGAAGAGAATTAAAGCGTAACAAGACTGGAAAGCGTTAAGAGGCTGGTTACATGGTATTTGCTATTTGCCAGGAGCCATATAAATATCCTCTAATTTAATAATTACCGTATTTCCCCATGTATAAGACCCTCCCTTATATAAGACACACCTTAATTTTAGGGCCTGAAATTTGAAAAAAAAAATGCATTACATAAAGTTATTGAACTCAGGTTTTATTCATCTGCTCATAGCTTTCAGGCATCTTTTGGGCAAGTCTGGTGTGTGTACTCATGGTCCATTCCATTTCATGAACCTGAAGCACCAATCGTGTCTTCCTTTGAAATCAGTAACTTCTTTTTCATCAGCAGTTCTTCTTGCCTCATGCTGAACCATCTTCGTGGACACAGACATTCCAATTGCCCTTTGCTCTTCAATCCATATCTTCAATTCCCTCTCTAAATCAGGACATTTTGCTGACTTGCCCCTTATGGCCTTCTTCATCTGTGGCATCTTCAGTAGGGTTTCTTCTTCCGGTAGCCAGTTTCGGATTGTTTTCTCAGTTGGAGGAGGACCAAACTTATGTTCAGCAGCGCAATTTCCATTCACTTTTGCAAACTGGATCACTTTTAACTTGAATTGAGCACTGTACGAAAATCTTTTCTGAGCCATTTCTGGGCAGAACGTGGCAAAACATAACCTAATATACAGGTAACAAATGTGAAACAACGAGCGCAAAGACAACAAGCTCGAAAAAGCAGGAAATGCAAGTAAAAAAATCTATAACAATGAGTGCAAAAACCAGCACAGTTTTGAGGATCACTGGACTTCCTAGGCGGGGCCAAAGTCCTGAGGAAGAACCCTGTGATAATCCCTAGGGAAGGCTGTACAGACCACAAGACTTCCAGAGGAAGACCAAGTTGTAGCCCTCTCCCCCCCTTAATCTGTGGGGATCATAGTGCCTCCTAGGGGTCAGACCCTAAGGAGGACCCAAGTGATGGCCCCTTAGGACAGTTGTAAGATCACAAGGCTCCCGAGACAGGGCCGGAAGACCCAAGTTATGAATCCCTTAAGAAGGCTGTGCAGACCACAGGGTTACCCGGGGGAATCCTCTTAACACCGCAGTGGGGATCACAGGACTCCCCAAGGCAGGGTCAGGAAGTCAGCCTAAGACCAGCTTTCGCTGCTTGTTCCTTTCCTGGTTGGGTGACCTTGGGAAGATCCATGTGTTTTGCCTGTTGAGCTCAGGACCAGAATGGGCAGAGGAAGGGGGAGGGGAGGATAGAGTGCTTGCTGGAACACTCACACTGATAGAACTGCAGGAGCAGGGGTAACCATTCCCTCTACTCCTGCTAGAGTTACCGTTACTTTACAATCTTTACTTTTTACATAGTCTTCCTAGGTTATACAGTTTATATAGGTGGGATAATAAGGATGCAGAAGCAAAAGTGGAGTTAATTGGATTTTTCTTGCCTTTGTTTAGGAATAATCTACATTCTTTTACTTCCCCTACTTTCCCTCTTTAACATAGGCAAATTATGCAAATCAGTAGACCTGGATTCTTGACAAAGACCAGACCCTAGATAAGCTTGACCTGGTTCTAGCCCTTTAGCCTGTCTAATTCCCCTGACTGCCTTCTCAAAAAGAATGTGCATGCATACAAGCCTCTGACCTCTCACCTGACAGACCTTGAGGCCTGGTTTCTGCTAAAGCTGGGCTGGGGGAGTGGAGGGGGCAAGTACATCTTTAGTTCTGTGGAAACAAAACTCCTCCTCCCATTTCTTACACCTTCAAACACATTTTGGGACCTGAATGAATTCTAATCCAAATATCAACTTTTTCCTTGACTTCAATTTTCCCAGGCTGATTAGATTCCTGTGGGATCTTTTTACTTTCCACTCCTCTGTGGTCTGCCCTTTTGTCAGGGACAGACTCTGGCCTTCCAGTCTTAGTCTCTTCCAATATTTAAAGAAACAAATATAAAATTCCCTCCTTCCTCCCCTCCCCCAGCACTGGCTCATTTTCAAAAATTATTCCAAGAAGCATTGGTCACCTTAGGGCCTGGCACAGAGGTTTTCAGTCGTGTCTGACTCTTTGAGAGTTCTTTTGGGTACTTGGAAAAAATACTAGAGTGGGTTGTGATCTTCTCCAACTGCTTCTGACACATAAGGAAATAAGGTTAAATGAATTACCCAGGGTCACACAGCTAGTATCTGAGGCTAGAATATGAATTTAGGGCTTCCTGACTGTACAGTGCAACACATAGTAGATGTTTAATTAATATTTATTGATTGATCGGCCCCTTCATCCTTATTGGTTCAGGTGGGCATGGAAGTAAATGATCTCCAAGGTTCCTTCTAAGTGCCGAGTGGGCAGGGACTGGGGTCCTCAGAGCCAGGGAATCTGGGGCTACCTGTTCAACGACAGGGAACTTGGAACTTGATTCTCAATTCCTCTTACATCCCCTGATGAATGAATGAATGAAAACTAATTTATTCAGTTTTTCATTACTCCATGACAGGATTTGCAGTAAGTGCTGTAGAGTCTAGGACCAGAGCACAGATCTGCCCCCATTAGCCCACCTGATTACAGGCCCTGGCCTTTGGAAACCCTTTCCTGAAAATCCAACTCCCTTTGATAGCTGAGCCCTACTACTGATGGAGTGGGAGTGTGGGGGTTGGGTTATAGCCCCTTCTCCCACCTCTCACCCTTCCTCCACAGGATTGGGTTAGCATTTGTTTTTGCTTCATCCCCACCCACCCCACTCCTGTATTCTGGAATTCCATTTTCCCTCCCTTATTTTTCTGGGTCTTCAATGCCTCTACCCTCTTACATATGCTCCTTCCTCTTCCCCCCCTTCTCTTAATCTTGGATGGACTTGGAGGGGATGGGGCTACTCCTGACCACTGAGACTGCCCCCAGGGCCTTTGGCTCCCCCCAGTCTTCACCCAAGTTCTTAATAGTCCAGGAAGCCCTCCCTCAGGTCTCTGTTCTCTTCAGTAAGATGCAAAGGAGCCCCTCCCTTTTGCCTTCTAGATTTGTTTTTTGTTGAAGGATTTGATTGGATAATGGCTTTCAAAAACTTAAGAAATGCTAATGGTTCCCCCCAGAATTTATCCCATCCCAGTCCTACACTCCCAGCTCTGAGTTTGCCAGCCTAGATTTCACCCTGGAATGAAAGGTCCTTCATGTCCTCAGTGTGAGAAGGCCTTTGTCAGATTTGGCAGTTAAAGTATCAGTGCTATGTTTGCAGACGGCCCTTTGAGGAAGGGAGGGATGAAAGCTCATTCTTTTGACTCCCTAATTTCTAACCCCAATGTTCTAGAGTTGTAGCAGCATGTTGAAATAAATTATCTTTCATAAACTGTCAATATCTTTCTTACATATTAGCTCAATCTCTTAACCCCACTTCATGAAATATTACATTTTTAATGAAGTAAGGAACCCTCCTTTCCCCACATACTTACTCTTACTTCTCTAAAATATTAAAATGAACGAATACGTCACAGTAACAATTGAACACAATCATAAAGCAAAGACAAAAGATGTTTTGACCATGACTACCCAAGGTCATCTCAGCATAACAACAGAGAACTCTGCTTCACATGGCTTTATTATACACTTTTACCAAATTTACTTGATAATTTTGTTGTTCTCTCCTCAGAGATCACTGTTAAGTGGGTTTTTTTTTCCTCCCGGGAATATACAGTACTTACAACTTCACACAAAGTTTGTTCATAGAATATTCTCAATATTTACTTAGGACACAGGAGGAAATATCCATGACCTTCCTTTTGCCTCCACAGTTTCTTGTGCATCACTAATAGAGCACATATTTTATACATAATTCCATCAGGAGAAACATTTTTCTAGCTTTTATTATTCCATCATGACTCACTTCAAAAGTAAAATGCTTTTCTCCATATTCCATTGTGTTCTTAATAACTGATTTTCAGCCGATTTTAGTAACACTCACAAAGGTATAGGAGTTTTAGGCAAATCCTTTCTCTTGGCTTCATCTTGCTCTTCTAAGTTGATTATGGTTGGACTAGATGGATTCTGGAGTCTCAGCTCTAAATCCTGTGATTTTGATGTTTTAGGAGCTGGTGACATTCAGGGATGTGATCGTGGACTTCACTAAGGAGGAGTGGGCCCTCTTGGACCAATCTCAGAAACAGCTGTACAAGAAGGTCATGCTGGAGAATATCCAGAACCTGTTGTCCCTGGGTAAGGACCATTTCCTCTCTTTTCTTGATGTTAATTGTCAGGCCAGAATTTTGACAAGTGGCAGAGAATGAATCCATATTTTGGTACATCTCAGCCTTAGAAGCTGCATTGAGTGCAGTCATCTGCTCATACCAACTCTCCATCCACTTTGGTCTTGGCTTGTCACCTTTTCAAGTTAGGTAATTTACCATCAGTCAGTGTCTGACCTTGATGCCATATTCGTCCTCCATGAAGGTGTTTAAAAACTTGACTAAAAATGTCACACTAAAAAGAATGGGAGGGGATTCTGGCAAGGTGGCAGAATAGGATAGCAAATACTTGGCTCTCCAAGAATCTCCTTAAGGAAGAAAACAAATTGCCTCAAACTCTAGACAGTGTAAAAATACCTGGGAGTCCAACTGCCAAAACAAAAACAGTAACTATATAATCCAAATTATTAAAAAAAAAAACCCGTTATATACAAATAAAATCAGATTTCAATAATTGGAAAAATATTAATTGTTCATGGGTAGGCAGGGCCAATATAATAAAAATGACAATTTTATCAAAACTGATTTATATATTTAATACCACTCCACTTAAATTACCAAAATTATTTTTTTCAATTAGAAAAAGTAATAAAGATATTCATTTGGGAAAACAAAGTCAAGAATATCAAAGGAAATAAAGGAAAAAAAATGTCAAAGAAGGAAGTTTAGCAGTACCACATTTTATGCATTATTGTAAGGCAGTAAGTAACAAAACTCTCTGGTACTAGGCAAGAAACAGAAAGATAGATCAATGGGATAAAGTGTACATGCAGCAGCAAATAAGCATCATATTCTTGTATTTGAAAAATGTAAAGGCTTAGTATTTTGGGATAAGAATTCATTATTTAGCAAAAAAAAAATTTGGGGGAAAATTGGAAAGCATTTGTCTGAAACTGTGTACACAGACACACCCACAAACACATACATACCTATTTGTAGGTGGTAGTAGCCAACTCTGAGGGGAGGGATTAAAAAAAGAAATTTATATGATAATTCTGGTCTAAATTTGAAAGAAATAAGAAGTTGTCCATAGTAGATTTGCAGTTTCATGTATGATCATTTTTTTATAGTACAGAAAGACTTGTTTCATTACATAAATTAAAAAAAAATTTTTTTAAGTAATTTGTGAAAGAGGTGGAAATAGTTTATTTCAGTGGTCTGTCAATTCACATAATCTAAGCAACATTGAAAACCTATGATGGGTTATAAGCAACACTAGTATGGGTCAAATGGACAGTTTGTCCAAAGCTTGCTTAATATCTAGTATGGTAAAAGTGTGGTTTCATGATAGTTTACTAAACATTTTTAAAAGTATCTCAACTGCATGCCCAAGTATGCTATAAAAAAAAAAACTCAGAGTGACCCAAAAAGGAGGATATGCTACACATCAAATGGTGGTTTAAGAGGTAAAAAATAAATAAAATTAGGGAGAGGTAAAATGGAGCAATTTCAGATAGGTTGGAATTAGGTGGGAGGACAGGTAGTGCTGGAACCTTATTCTCATGGGATTTAACAGAAGAAGAACTAGAATATCTAAGTAAACCTATTTTAGGAAAAAAAAAATTAAACACACTATAAATGACCTTCCTGAGAAAAAAGCTTCAGGAACACATGGATTTGAAAGGGGATTTAGCAAACATTAAAGTTCAACTAATTCCAGTATTAAATCATTGATTTGGAAAAATAGGCAAAGAAAGGGTACTACAAATTCTTTTTATGAAACAAGTATGGTATTGATACCCACAGTGGGAACAATAAAAAAGAGAAGGAAAATAGAGCAAATTCATGAATGAATATGAATGCAAAAATCCTAAATAAAATGTAAGGTAGGGAATTACCACTGTGTATTACAAAGACTGCACATTGAGCCCAATTTTGATTTATCCAAGGAATGGAAGGATACTTCAACTTACAGATAATTATTCACGTAATTGATTATATCAGTAAGTAACAAAAATTCATATGGTTATATCAATAGCTGAAAAATAAGCTTCTCATCAAACAAAACATTCATTTTTATTAAAACTGCTTGGAACTTTAGGTATTAACAGATTTTTCCTTCAGTTGATTTTTTAGAAAAAGCATTTACCTGAACACATCAGCAAGCATTATTTGTCATGGGGACAAGCTAGAAGCCTTCCCAGTTAGCTGAGATGTGAAACAAGGATGCCCACTGTCACCTATACTATTCAATATTCTATTGGAAATACTAAGAATAAAAAGAAGAGAAGCGATAGAAGTAATCTGAATAGGGAATGAGGTAATAAACACACTTTTTTGGGTAGATGATATGATGATATACTTGAAAAATCCCAAAGACTCAATCAAAAAGTTTATTAAAGCAGTTAATAATTTTAGCAAAGTAGCAGGGTATAATTTAAACCCATATAAATCATCAGCATTTCTATATGTCACCATCAAAGCCATGCAGGAAGAGATAGTAAGAGCTACCCCATTTATAATTTCTGGGAGTACAGCTGTGAAAACAAACCTAGGAACTAGTAGGTTCTGTAGAGTTTTCATTGTTTCTTAGGTTTTGCATTTCCCCATCATTTTCATCAAACTAGTTAGGGTGTTTACAAGTGTTCTGGCCCAGATGAGTAAATGTGATGCTGCACAACAAATCTCTGAAAGCTCCTCCCTTCTTTTCTGCTGGAATGCTGCAAACCTTGTGTTGGCTCACTTTTCTCTCCATGAGAGCAACAGACTGTTCTTCCATGGAAAATCGCTCTAATCTGTTGACATTAAGTGTGGTAGCCATCTTGCCTTATGGCTGCTGCTTTTGTTGAATGTGAATGTTTAGCTTGGAGTGAATGAGTTTCTCATGGGTTCAGCACTCTGGGGTGTACATGTCCTTTGTCATTCTCACATCCTGTCTCTTCTTCTTACATGGATACAGTCTATTGAAGGCCAGTGTTTGCTTTGAGAGTACACAAAGATTTATTGCATTTAGATTGATGATAAGGTCATCAAGTAATCATTGTTGTTGCATATACATATATATGTATATCTTTTGGTGTATATATGTTTGATTGTTTGTTTTCTACAGATGTAGACACCAGGATTGAAGTAAATGAGGTGACTAGGAATTATGGAATTTTTCTGGAAAAACATGACCTGGAAAGATTCATGAGTGATGGTCCCTGGAACTTCAAGTTGACAGAAATCCATGACTCTACTATCAAGGTTGATAAAAATACAAAGAGTGACCTTGAACTTGATGAAACTGGAAAGAGATTCAGTAAGCCTTCTATCCTAAATCACTGTAAGAAAATGACATTAGGGAATGACTCTGTTCAGGATAGTGAATACAGCAAATGCTTTGTTGAACATGTAGAGCTTTTTCCATCCCATGAGAAGCCTCCTGAAATGCCAGTGTATCCAGGTAATCAACGGGGAATGGCCTGGTCCTGGAGCTCAGACCTCATTAGATATCAGAAGAGTGACACTGGAGAAAGTCTTTGTGTAAGTAATGAAGGTGGGAAGGCCTTGAGTCATAACTCTAAGCTCCTTCCTCATCAGGAAATTCCCATTAGAAAGGAGCCTGAGGAACATAATGAATGTGAAGCAGTCTCATCTCATCACTCATCTCTTCCTTGCCAGCCTAGATTTTACCCTGGAATGAAAAGTCATGCATGTCATCAGTGTGGGAAGGCCTTTGGTTGGAACTTAGATCTTGAGAGATCTGATAAGATTCACAGTGGACAGAAGTTCTGTGAATGTCATGAATGTAAGAAGCCTGTCTGCTACAGATCTCTCCTTATTGGTGACCATAGAATCCACACTGGAGAGAAATTATTTGAATGTAATCAGTGTGGAAAGGCTTTCACAGACAGTGGCGGTCTTTCTGTACCTCAGAGAATCCACACTGGAGAGAAGCCTTATGAATGTAATCAGTGTGGGAAGACTTTCACAAAGAAGCAGAGATTTGTCGCCCATCAGAGAATAGACACTGGAGAGAAACCTTATGAATGTAATCTGTGTGGAAAGGCTTACACACAGAAGGGCAATCTTGCTGCACATCAGAAACTCCACAGTGGAGAGAAGCCTTCTGAATATAATCACTGTGGAAAGACTTTTACAAGCTGGCAGAGACTTGTTGCCCATCAGAGAAGCCACACTGGAGAAAAACCTTTTGAATGTAATCAGTGTGGAAAAGCTTTCAGACAGAAGAGCCATCTTGCTGCGCATCACAGAAGCCACACTGGAGAGAAACCTTATGAATGTAATCAATGTGGAAAGGCTTTCACAGAGAGTGGCAGTCTTTCTGTACATCAGAGAATCCACACTGGAGAGAAGCCATATGAATGTAATCAGTGTGGAAAGGCTTTCACAAGGAGACAGAGACTTGTTGCCCATCAGAGAATTCACACTGGAGAGAAGCCTTATGAATGTAATCCATGTGGAAAAGCTTTCACAGACAGTGGTAGTCTTTCTGTTCATCAGAGAATCCACACTGAAGAGAAGCCTTATGAATGCAATCAGTGTGGAAAGGCTTTCAGACAGAAGGGCAATCTTGCTGTACATCAGAAAATCCATACTGGAGAGAAACCTTTTGAATGTAATCAATGTGGAAAGACTTTCATTAGGAGGCAGAGACTTGTTGCCCATCAGAGAATCCACACTGGAGAAAAACCTTTTGAATGTAATCTGTGTGGAAAGGCTTTCAGACAGAAGGGCAATCTTGCTGCACATCAGAAAATCCATACTGGAGAGAAACCTTTTGAATGTAATCAGTGTGGGAAGACTTTCAGGAAGAGCTGCCATCTTACTGGACATCAGAGAATTCACACTGGAGAGAAGCCTTATGAATGTAATCAGTGTGGAAAGGCTTTCACAAGGAGGCAGAGACTTGTTGCCCATCACAGAGTCCACACTGGAGAAAAACCTTTTGAATGTAATCAATGTGGAAAGGCTTACACAGACAGTGGCAGTCTTTCTGTACATCAGAGAATCCACACTGGAGAGAAGCTTTATGAATGTAATCAGTGTGGAAAGACTTTCACAAGGAGGCAGAGACTTGTTGCCCATCAGAGAATCCACACTGGAGAGAAACCTTATGAATGTAATCAGTGTGGGAAGGCTTTCACAGAGAGTGTCAGTCTTTCTGTACATCAGAGAATCCACAGTGGAGAGAAGCCTTATGAATGTAATCAGTGTGGAAAGGGTTTCACAATGGTACAGTCACTTGCTGTCCATCAGAGAATCCATACTGGAGAAAAGCCTTATGAATGTAATCTGTGTGGAAAGGCTTTCAGACAGAAGAGCCATCTTGCTGCGCATCAGAAAATTCACACTGGAGAGAAGGCTTATGAATGTAATCAGTGTGGAAAGACTTTCAGAAAGAGCTTCCATCTTGCTGCCCATCAGAGAAGCCACACTGGAAAGAAACCTTATGAATGTAATCAATGTGGAAAGGCTTTTACAGACAATGGCACAGAGTCTTGCTTCCTATCAGAGAATCCACACTGGAGAGAAACTATGTGAATGTAATTGTGTGGAAAAGTTTTCAGAACCAGCTCCCAACTCCAAAGGACTCATTATGGAAAATGCCACCCTCATCCAGAGAAGGAATTATAAAGTCTGAATGCAGAGTAAAGCAGACTATTTTCTTTGTTGTGTTTTGTTTATTTTCTTTCTCATGGTTTCTCCCATTTGTTATAATTCTTCTGTACTACATGACTAATGTAAAAATGTATTTAATAGGAATCTATATGTAGAGCCTATGTCAGACTGCAGGATATCTTGGCGGTGGGCAGGGAGGGTGTAAATTTAAAACTTATAGAAGTGAATATTGAAAACTAAAAATAAATTTAATAAAAAAATACTTATGGGTCTTACTGAGAAGGCCCTGCAATTCTCAGATTTTCAGTTGTTGGAAGGGAGGCAGAGAGGGATACACAATATCACTCACAGATGGGAGTGCCCAGAGGACAGTTGCCTCAATTCAAGTCATACCAACAGACATTTCTTGAGCATTTCCAATATGCCAGGCATTGTGCCCAAGTGCTGGGGAAATAGAGAAAGCAAAGAGCTCACATTCTGGTGGAATTCATTCTCTATATGGAATTCTTAACATCTATAGGAAATACATCCTCCATCTATACCTAGTGCAAGTCATCCACCATGACAGTGGGAAACAGATTTTGTCAAATTTCCATCTACTTGTTTATGCATTATAACATGAATGATTGGAGGACTATTAGAAAGTCGTCTTTCTGATTGCATTTATCAGAGAAGCTTGTGTGATCGTAACATATGCATGAGACTCTACTTTTATTGATGGTGGTAGGAGAAAAGTCTTTGAGACTCCATTTTCCTCTGTCCAGTTAAGTGTTTTTTTCTTTTTGAAATCTCGATATGATTTACTTTTAGGACAGACTCAACCCAATGAAATCTTGATTTATAATCCCCATCTTTTTGAGCCCATGAGATTCTCCAAAAATGTGAAAATTGTAAACATAATGATACCATGGCTGAAATCTCCATCCCCCACATGAAGATTGAAACATACCCTTCTACTGGACCTTCAATGACAGCATTTTACTCTGTTATACTCAAATAATTCCATCCCCAAAATTTATTACTGTAGTTTCCATTTGGTAAGTGGTGGAATTTGATACAATGTTGTCCAACCAGGCATTTCTTCACCTAGAGCCCACAATTTTACATGCTTATTCCAAAGAGATCAAAACTCTTCTCAAACCTGGTTTTCTCAAGCTCCAAACCCTTCACTTTCAAATCTTCCATTCACAGGGCAATTCTTTTCACTTTCCATCCAGTCTCATCTTCTCCCAACTTGCTTAAATCTTCTCACTCTTTTGTCTTCAGGTGAACCTTGATTAAAGCCCTGTAAGCTTCAAAATGGCCCCGTTCCTGTTCCACTCTCATTTATACCTTGGCATTACCTGTACTTTACTTCCATCTCATCCTTAGTTACAAATCAGATCCTGGTGTAATACTCCACTGAAACTTTCCTGTATGAATTTTCTTATGTCTCAGGTTTTGAGTTACAGTCACTTTTCAGTTTCTTTTAGCTGACTTTGTCTCTACTTTACCTAGACAATTAAGTTCAGTGGAATCTTCCCACTGAAGGAAATGCAATGATAAGGCCAATCATAAGACCTAGAGGAGGCAAGCTGAAACTTTTATTTATTCATTTGTAGTATTGTAGAAGTATTGAAATTACCTTCTACTAAAGTCACCTTCCAAGGGAAGGAAACTTCCCCTCCAAAAACAATATCCAGGAAAATATTTCAGTATTTGCAAAAACAAAGTATAATTTAGACATTTATAAGAAAGGCATTACACCTAATTTATTCTCCATTCAATTTCTACTGCCCCAAATTCTTCCTTCTCGGTTGTTTGCCCACATCTCTGCACCTCTTCCTGTCCAGAGTTAAGACCTAGAAGAGATTATCTGGTGGTTTTTCTTTATATCCCACTGAAAGACTGATGAAAGTGGAAGGAAGTCCCTGTATTTTGGGAAAGAGAACTGCATGCAGTATGTCACAGAGATTTCAGAGAGCTATTCCAGTTGTGAACTTTTATTTATTAACTTAAACACATGCGAGACTTTAAAAGTTATCATCTCCTATGATGCCAGCAACTTAGGAGGCTAATGTGAAATGAGTGGCATTATTATGTTGTTCAGTCCTGTTAGACTCTTCATGACCCCATTTGGTGTTTTCTTAGCCGAGATGTTGGAGTGGCTTGGGATTTCCTTCTCCAGATCATTTTACAGAGGAGGAAACTAGAGCTAATATGGGTAAGTGACTTGTCCAGGGTCACACAGCTAAGAATTATCTGAGACAATATTTGACCTCAAGGAGTGGAGTCTTCCTGACTCCAGTCCTGGGGCTTTATCCATTCTGCCACCTGCCTTTCCCAGTATCGCGTTTTCCAATATTCTAAGCTCTCTAAACATGCTCCAATTTATGATTTTCCCCCGCCTTTGTTGAGAAGAACTAAGGAATTGCACTGGGGCCAGGAGTTAATATAAATGAGCTAATATGAACATGAAAATTTTGCCTAAATCAAACTACCAAAAAATTGTTTTACAGAGCTGGATTAAAAAAAAAAATCATGTGGAAGAAGAAAAGGTCCAGAATAACAAAGGAATTGGTGAAAAATGCTAGGTTGTAATACGAATTTAGATTTGAAGATCTTTCCCACCCATTAATAGGCCATGTGACCTGCTTACATCACAGGAAGCCTAAGTCACATGAGGTGGAAGGAGCTTCCTGAGAGGAAAAGGAAGTTATATCACAGGAAATGCTGAGAGTGAAAGCTATTATGGCTGTTAAGGGCCATTGTGACTCTTAGAGCTAAGGTAAGGCAAGTTGACCTCTGATAGCTCAACAGACTGACAGCCGTACTGTGAGTTTGTTTGTGGGAAGACCCCAGCACCTCTTGGGGCAGGGACAGCTCTATGTCCAATTTGAACAGGAAGAAGTTTTGAAGGATGAGATCTTTGCCCCTTACCCAAAGATATTGCACCTCATTCATTCGAGGGGGGAACGATGATGTCTTACGTGCTTAACTTGTGTCATTCCTGTTATATTGTGTAAAGTTCTGGTGACAAAAGTTATCCCAAAATTCCCATTGCCTATGTAATGGATAAGAAAGATCTTGGGGCCAAATATATGAGCAATTTAGATTTGAAGTTCTTTCCCACTCGTTAATAGGCCATGTGACCTGCTTACATCCCAGGAAGCCCAAGTCACATATGGTGGGAGGAGCCTCCTGAGAGGGAAACGAAATTATGTCACAGGAAATGCTTCAAGAGATAGAGCTATTATGGCTGCTAATGGCTGTCTGAATAGTTAGAGCTGAGGTAATGCAAGTCAGCCTCTGATAGCTGAACAGACTGTGACATCTGTACTGTGAGTTTGTTTTTGTGAAGACCCTAGCAGGGGATCTAGGAGGTGTTGGGATGGAGAAGCTCCGTATTGTGATATTATATATCTAATGTTTCACTGCTGTGATGGATTGGGTAGATGGTTTATGGGATATGGTTTTCTGGTGTCTGAATAAACGGTTTACTTTTTCTACTTTCTATGTGGAGAGTCTTGTATACTTTGGGATACAGAACTACAAAAGCATTTTGACAGTTATCATCTACATTGTTATTGCTTTACTGATACATAGGGAACGTGGCCTAGCCATACCAGATATTAAACTACTTGGTACTGGCTAAGAAATAGAGTGGCGAATCAGTGGAATAGGTTAGGTACACAAGATTCAGTAGTCAATGACTACAATCTACTCCTTGATAAACCCAAAGAATCCAGCTTCTGGGTTAAGAATTCACTATTTCACAGTAACTGCTGGGAAAATTGGAAAATAGTATGGCAGAAACTGGGCATAGACCAATATCTTACACTGTATACCAAAACAAAGTCAAAATGGGTTCATGATTTAGGAATAAAGGCTGGTACTACAAGCAATTTGGGAGAGCAAAGTCAGATTTATGGAAAAGGAATGAATTCATGACCAACTAAGTGTGAAGGGGACCTGTGTGTAACCAACTTGGAGAGGTAGCTGGGGCCAGGTTCTGAGAGCTCTAAAATAGCAAACAGACGCATCTATAATCGCACATAGATATTATGGGTGCTGCTGGAATTTACTGAGTGAAAGTGATGTGGGGAGGACTGAACATTAGGCCTGTAGAGATCCGTCAACTTCAGGGTAGATTTCCACCCCTCCCCCCACTCCCCTGCCCCCCTCCCCAAATACCTATAATGTTAGTGAAGTAAATCCAGATCAGTTCCTAGACAGGTCTTTTGAGTGGAGAGCACTTATAGGGGCAGGTTTGCTTACTTAGCCCCATAAAAGAGAATTCTTTCTGTAGCCAGTATTCCAGTGTGGTTCAGCAGAATAATGGATTGGAAAGGGGCAGATAATTCTTGAAAGAAAAAATATGTTCCTTTAAGAACTAACCACCCCTGAAGCACTCCCAAACCCCAAACCCATCACCTAATTAGCATATTTGGTAAGTATCTTCCTGTGATTTAACCTATATAATCTTCACCTGGGTCCTGTTCCCACCCCCCCCTAAAGGCTAACAATGAACTTTCACCACCTTGACTTAAAGCCTGCTTGGTTTGAGAATCCATGCCAGGCCCTTGCCCTGGGACTTTGATCTTGGGATTCCTGTATCCCTGGCATCTACCTCCACATTTTGCTTTAAATGCATTTCAGGAAAATGACAAGTCAAGATGTCCCTCAGATTTGTGGTCTCTGTATAGGCTACAAATTGACAAGATAATTGACAAAGTAGTGTCATTTGGAAATTATGATCCCAGGATGCCTGGGTTTCCCCTGTATAAGCATATGCCCCTAGAGTATCAACATAAGAGAAGTGCCACTATTCTGCCCTATCATTTAGTGGTTACAAACAGGAAGAATACTCCTTGTCAACCTTATCTTTGAAGTTGCTGACTCAGGAAAGGGCATTTTTAGAGCAAAGTGAAGCAGTCTGGCTGATTAGTTCAGGCTTTGGCCCTTATTTGCATTCAATGTTCTGAAATGATCATCATTTGGCTAGGAAGCTCTGGCACCTGTTGGTTTATAGGAGATGTCTTTTGTTAGTGATCAGGTGGCTCCAGCTCACCACAGTCACAATCAAAGCTACCATCCATCTTACTCTGTGACAACCAGATTTCTCTGACTTGTTGAGGCAGTGCAGAGCCAGAAGACAGCCCCTAAAGTCAGTTCTGGTCATGTTCCACTCGTTCAGCAAGCTCCTCCCACCACAAGCGTCATGTAACTTAGGCTTCTGTGGGACTTTAAGTAGGACACATGGGCCTATTAATGGATGGAAAGATCTTCAAATCAAACAAAAATACATTAACAATTCAAATACAAGGGGGCACGTTAAAGAAACTTAAAGAATTTCCGAGACCTGCTTTCTGTAGCATTTTAGAATGTTTAGGTAGTCTTGCGTAGTAAGCCTGAAGTCATTCGCTTCAGTGTCATGTAGTTCACAATGTCCAGTGGGCAGTTGATGTAGGGCTAGAATTGAGGAGAGAGCCATGGGCCATACCTTTAGTTTGGAAGTCATCTGCATAAAAGGGATCACTGAATCCATAAGATCTGATGAGACCACGGAGAGCATATAGAAAGAGTAGAATGCTTTGGGGGCCTCCTCAATTAGGAAGTTGGTGATGATTGATGATACAGCCAAATAGGGCCAGAGAGGTAAGCAAAGCAAGGTCAGAGACCATGGGAAGTAAGAGATTCCAAAGGGGTAGGGAGTGCAGCTGGCTAGTAGTGTCAAAAATGGGAAATACTCTGATACATGTTCTCCCAATCAGAGGCACCAGGATTTTCCCTAAAACTATGTGAAGTTTTTGCCCAGCAAGAGCCTTGTGCCATTCGGGGAGAATTGCCCCAAAGTATTGAGCTCCTCATTCTTGATGTTTCTCCAATCTCCTTCATGGCCCATTGATTTCTGCCATCTTTACCTCACCACCCACCCTCTCTGAACCTATGTTTTCTGCCTTCAGCTCCTGGCAGTCATGAGAACAAATTACGATCTCCCCTGTTAGGCCAAAATCAGCCTCTTTCCAGCCTCTCTCATCGAAATAGGAACCCCCAGCCACTGAGATCTCCATGATCTTCAGTGTTAGGTGCATGATTCCTTGTTTTCCTTTGTTCTAGAAGACAAACAAAATGAATTCACCATGTTATGTGTGTCTGACTGTGGCTGCTCAAATCAGTATGAACTAGGAATGCTCTACCACAGGTTGGGCACAAATAATCCGTGTGAATATTTGGGGCGGCATTTCTTTTAAGCTACTTCAATTCTGCTTTGTTCATAGAGCACTTACTACTCATGACTTTTCTTTTTTTAAATCATTATTTATTTAATATTTTTAGTTTTCAGCATTAATTTTCACGAGTTTGAATTATAAATGTTCTCCCCATTTCTACCCCCCCACTCCAAGATGGCATATATTGATTGCCCCATTACCCAGTCAACCCTCCCTTCTGTCACCCCACACCCACCCACCCATTTTCCCTTACTTTCTTCTAGGGCAACATAGATTTTTATGCCCCATTGCCTGTACATTTTACTTCCTAGTTGCGTGGAAAAAATGTTTTTTGAACATCTGCTTTTAAAACTTTGAGTTACAAATTCTCTCCCCTCTTCCCTCCTCACCCACCCTCCCTAAGAAGGCAAGCAATTCAACATAGGCCACATCCGTATCCTTATGCAAAACACTTTCCACAATACTCATGTTGTGAAAGACTGTATTTTGCTACTTCCTATCCTATTCCCCTTTATCCAGTTTTCTCTCTGGACCTTGACCCTTTTCAAAAGTGTTTGTTTTTGATTACTTCCTCTCCCTAGCTGCCCTCACTTCTGTCTTCCCCCATTTTTTATCTCCTTCTTCCTTATTTCTGGTGGGGTAAGATACCCAATTGAGTGTGTATATTATTCCCTCCTCAGGTCAAATCCATTGAGAGTAAGATTCACTCATTCCCCCTCACCTGCCCCCTCTTCCCTCCCAAAAGAACTGCTTTTCCTTGACACTTTTATGCTGGATAATTTACCCCATCCTATCTCTCCCTTTCTCCCTCTCTCAATATATTCCTCTCTCATCCCTTAATTTTATTTTGTTTTTTTAGATATCATCCCTTCGTATTCAACTCTCCCTGTGCCCTCTGTCTATAATATGTGTGTGTATGTATACATGTATATTACCTTCAGCTACCCTAATACTGAGGTCTCATGAATTATACACATCATCTTTCCATGTAGGAATGTAAACAAAACAGTTCAACTTTAGTAAGTCCCTTATGATTTCTCTTTCTTGTTTACCTTTTCATGCTTCTCTTGATTCCTGTGTTTGAAAGTCACATTTTCTATTCAGCTCTGGTCTTTTCACTGAGAAAGCTTGAAAGTCCTCTATTTTATTGAAAATCCATATTTTGCCTTGGAGCATGATACTCAGTTTTGCTGGGTAGATGATTCTTGGTTTTAATCCTAGCTCCATTGACCTCCGGAATATCATATTCCAAGCCCTTTGACCCCTTAATGTAGAAGCTGCCAGATCTTGTGTTATTC
>CM053622.1:816553215-816570545 GCA_028646595.1 Phalanger gymnotis
CGAAAAGGGACAGGATCAAGGGAGAAAATTCAATAAAGGGGGATTGGTTAGGAAGAAGCAAAATATCTTTCACAACATGAGTATTGTGGAAGGGTTATACATAATGATACGTATGTGGCCCATGTTGAATTGTTTGACTTCTTAGGGAGGGAGGCTGGGTGGGAAGGGAAGAGGGGAGAGAATTTGGAACTCAAAGTTTTAAAAACATATGTTAAAAAAAAAGTTTTTTTTTGTGTGCAACTAGAAAATAAGATACACAGGCAACGGGGCATAGAAATTTATCTTGCCCTACAAGAAAGGAAGGGAAAAGTGGATGGGAGGGGAGTGGGGTGACAGAATAGAGGACCGACTGGAGAACAGGGCAACCAGAATATATGCCATCTTGGAGTGGGGGGGAGGGTAGAAATGGGGAGAAAATTTGTAATTCAAACTCTTGTGAAAATCAATGCTGGAAACTAAATATATTAAATAATAAACTGAAAAAAAAAGAATTATCTGGGAACTTCTAGATCTGAACTAAAGAAGCAGAACTCCCTTTTGGAACTGTCCTAAAAATAAGACCTTTTTGTCAAAGAAACGATATCTAGGGACCAGATAACTTCATCAGGCATCAGGGATTCAAAAAGTGCCACTTAAATAGATATTGGGAATAGGTGCCTGGGATACAAGGAACTTAATGTTAGTTAACATAGCTAATAATGATTGTATTACTTTGTATGGTTCATGTTTAAGTTTTCTTGGTTATCTTGCTGACGTGTAAATCTCCCCTCTCCATACCAGTCTATTGTGAGCCATCTAAGTAGTTTGGTCCGTACCTGACTTAATGCAATTATACAATTTTGTGAACTGTGAGAAAAACTATATTGTGTTTGTTCGAACCTAGCCCTGTGTGGCTGGGAAACTGAAGCATTTCTATGTGCCTTTAGCCATGTTAGCTATGTTATGCTGTTTTTCTCTCAATTAGCAAATCATATGTCTTCTAAGAGCCCCTGTCAGGTCTCTCTGGCTCATCTCGTAGCTTCCCACTTGTGGATATGAACTCCTTGATCCTTCCGTCACATCTAAAGATTTCCTTTGCTCCCAGGCAGACATCCGAGTGTATAGGAGACCTTGCCCTCTGGCTTCAAAGGGGCCTGAAAAAGATGACATCAGATGTAGACAGCTTTCCCAAGAATCCTGACCAGACCTGAACAAAGAACAGCTTCCTCCCTATCTGAGGCCCTTGCATTCCCAAGACTGGTTACCTATATTTTTGGTATCTTTAGCTTATTTTACTCAGTTGCTCTATTTTCCCCATTATACTCCCTGCTTTGATCCCCTTGCAACCTGCTCCTTCTGCTCATTGACAATTACTTTCCATCTCAGGGGTTGTCCAACCACAGGAAAAAAAAAAACCCGAATCCACCTAGATAAGGAGTTTTAGAACTTCGCCCCTGAGGATGACAGAAGTTTTCCCCTACCTTCTTGGCCTACAGGTGAAGCTTTCAGCCTGCCTTTGACCAAAAGGAGGAAATGACAGTCATTTAATATCAATTAAGTAACTTCAATAAGGGCCAGAACCTGAACTAATCAACCAGAAGCAAAGCCTAGACCCTAACAGCTTCCTTTTCCTCTTCTTATATCAACAAGCCCAGATGGGGCTGACTTAAGAGCATTCTTTCCTCTGTTCATGGCCATTAAGGATGAGACCTTTAACCCAAAACACTATCTTGAATAATGGGACTTTTTCTTACCCTAATATTTTATGGAAATATACTCTGTTATGGTATGTAAATGGTAAAGAAAATACAGGTGTCCTGGATTGTAATTTCAATTGACACTTTGTCAGCTCTCTTATCTTACTGTATTTACAACCTATCCAATTAAGAAATTCGTTTCTTATACTGTGATTAAACATACATGGAGATTATAAATTTTGAGGGATACAGACATGCTGAGTTGGGGTTGTCCTGAAATGCATTTAAGCCTTCTCATTCTTTTATTCAGACAGTCAAAACTCATGCTCAGGTTCCTTGTACGTGCTAAGCTAACTTTGCTAGCTTTAAGGGAATAAACATTATGAACTTACTTATCCCCTAGCCTGTTTGCCTCCTTTAACCAAACTTTCAGGTCAACAGAACCTACCACTTCCTCCACAGAGAGGTGAGGAACCAGAGGGTGAACTGTGCTGTCTGCTACAGTTATTGTTGTTTTGTTATCCTTAACCCCATTTTCATTGCCATGAGGTGGGATTAGCTTGAGCAGGTTAGGGTGACAATTAAATGGCTGGTGTAAAAACAAGAGGGAAGAGCAAAATTTCTTTCTAGAGAGCTTGGTTTAGAGTCAGTTACCAACCTCTCTGGGTCTTCAGATTCATCACCTGTAAAATGAAGAGTTTACGCTCCTTGACTGACCTGCAGGGGAACCTTCTCAGCTCTATATCTTTAATCCTGTGAATTTAAATTTTACCTTCATATTCAATTTTGACAACACCAGGCCTTCACATATATACAAAAGAATATGGAAAAGAAAATGAGAAAAAATGCATAACATGGAAAAATAAACCACTGAAAGCTTATAAATGATTGTATATTTGTCTTTAAATTTCCATTGTTTGCTAACTCTTAGTCCTACCCCAAACCAGGTGGGCATCATAGTTTTTGTTTTCATCAAATGCATTCCCTTGGTTTTTTCTGCCATATTGTGATCTGTATCTGTTGAGGTTGTCTTTAACTACATAGCTGCATTTAAACTATGTTGTTCCTTGTGATCTGCTTGCTTCACTCTATCATTTCACTGATGTCCTCTACCTTTTTCTAGATAAATCTTTCTAATTTTTATGGCACTAGATTGTTCTGCCAATGTATATGCTGCATTTTACTCTTATTCTCCAACCAACTGACCATAGGTTTTTAGTTTGGGCATTTAACAAACAATTCTGCTGGGAATGTTTATGGAGAGGCAGACACAGAGTCCCAAGCTTCTCACTTCCTGAATTTTCTGAGCTCATCTTTTTGCTTCTGTAATGATACTCACATGAAAAGAAGGCCCTTTTTCTCTGAGCCCACTGTTTTGGGTGCCAGCTATAAGACAAATCATCAAGCGTTTCTCAAGTTCACTATGGTGCAGGCACTCTGCTGAGTTCTGAGAGTACAAAGACAAGCAGAAAGAAGTGATTTCACGGCTCTGGTATGTCATTTATTTTGTATTGGTCACCTTTTGTATTGGTATTAGGCTTCCTGCTCCTTTTTTTCTCACCAACTTTTCATTTCATTCCCCTCCCCACCTCAAAAAAGTATTCATTCTTCCTGCTTGAAATTATAGTATCTTTCTCTTGGAGGGAAAAGACAGAACTGGGAGCTTAAAATGAGACTGGGAGCTCCCTGAGGGCGGGGATTGTCTTTTGCCTTTCTTTGTATCCTCTTTGCTTAGTATAGAGCCTGGCACATAGTAGGCCCTTAAGAAATGTTTCCTGATGGACTAGTAGAGAGGAGTGGCTGCTGGCACCTTTTTGTTTCTTTCAGATTCACTTAATTAAGAGACCAACTGCAAAAAAATAAGGTTTCAACTCTGACAGCTATAGACAGAAAGGTAATATAATACCACTGCACTGGAAAGAAGACAACCATGAGCAGTTCAGAGGAGCACAGACAGACTTTGGAGAATGGATGTGAGTGAGGGGAGCATGCCGTACTGCTGGATCCTCCCTTCACCAGGGTGACTGTGCAAAAGCACTGTTTCCACTGGCTTGGCAGAACCTCTGTTCCCTTCCCTTTTAATGTATTTGTTACAAGAAAAGGCTTGCTGAAGGATGTAGGCTAAAATTCACATCATGCAATAACAAAAACCACCATTATACAGAACAAAAATAATCACTCACATTTATGGGACCTGAAGGCTGGCAAAGAGCTTTCTATACATTATCTCAGGGTCCTCATGACCATCCTGCAAGGAAGAGGCTGTTACTCTACAGTTGGGGAAACTGAGGCTCAAGGCAAGCCCAGACACACAGCTAGTGTCCAGAGAGGGATTAGCACCCAAGTCCTCCCCTGTCTTCCAAGTATAGCATTATATTAACTAGGCCATGATGTTACAGGCCAGTCAAAAAAAACCTCATTTAACCTATGACATTGCTGAGACATCATAATATTACAGCCAGCATTTATACGGCACCTGAAAGTTTGCAAAGTTATTTACAAATATCTCATCTGGTCCTCAGACCAACCCTGGGAGGAAGGGGCTGTTATGGTCCTCATTTTGCAGATGAGAAAATTGAGGCAGAAAGAGGTTCAGTGCCTTGCCTAGAGTCACCCAGCTAGTGAATGTCTTAGGCAGAATTTCAACCTTGATTTTCCTGGGTCCAGACGCAACACTCTGTCCCCTGTGTCTTCTATCTGTCTTTTTTTTTTCTGGGAAAATTCACTGAGTTCCAAACGGAGGTGACAGTAACAAGAGCCCTAACCGGAAGCACTCTGTCAGCTTCCAAGTGGGTGCTGGAGGACCTTCCACCTGAAAGCTGAGGGAGGGCTTTAGGAGGCTCAAGGAGAGGGGGGCAATTGGATGTACAGGTGTTAGGGGTGGGAAAGTCTGAGGGGAGGGTCTTGTGGGAATGATATGGCTGTAGTCAGAAAAATGTGGGATGCTATGAGGCTGACAGAGAAAGGAGGTGGAGCAAGGAATAAATGTCCCTTCCCTTCATTCTTTTTGTTTTCCCTTCAAGCTTAGGGAGAGGAACATGGATCAAGTCAAAAGCATTTTGTGTGTTCCGAACACTGGGTGGACAAAGTGTCAGGATGCCAACACGAGAAAGTTAGTCTATGGTCTTCAAGAGCTTCCATGGAAAAGGTAAAGACAATAAACAATAGGGAGCTGGAGAGGGGGGAGGGGCATGGCATGTCCAGCCCTAACTTGACAGTTTCTCACCCTTTCTTCACAGCAACCCTCTGAGGTCAAGGCTGTACATTTCACTATTCCCATTTTACAGATGAGGAAATTGGGGCTCAGAGAGGTTGTTACTTGCTATCTGATTGCATGTATATGTTTTCATCCCAGTATTCAAATCTAGGATGGGACTCACTTGGACACAAGGGTTCAAGATCTGTAGAATTTGTAGGGGCACTTCTTACTTCTCTATTCCATTTGCTATTAAGCCCCTTATCTCAGAACATTCTGTACAGCTCATTAGTTGGAATACCATCTATTCTTCTAAAATCTACCCCTGCTTTCAACAGAGCAGTGAACAACTCTTTCCTTGTCATTCTAATTCAACGTTGAATCTGTTGGCTATGTACCCTTCTTTCCCCAAGGAAATTTATTTCCCCAGGCTCCTAAGTCACTTAACTGTGAAATCCTATCCAATACCTCTGAAAGAGGGTTCCCTGCTTCTGCAATCAGCAAAGTCAGATCACATGTTTATAAGTGGGTTGTGCCATCTTAACTATCAAATTCCTATGAGAGACTCCAAAGGGAGTTTCATAATAGACTTCAGCATATCCCAACATAATAGCAGTCTTCATTACTTCCTCCTTTAACTTTCTCATATTGTCCCTAATTGAATACCAGGGTCTATCTGCAATAGGCCACATAATATCAGCAGGATATTACTCTTTACAGCCTGTCGCAGCCAAAACCAACAAATTGGTTGCTGGATTAGTTCTATACAAAAGAGTTCTGACTAATATTTATGAATCTCCTACAATCCACAGAATCTACAGACACCCCTGTGGCCCCTTCATCACTGATTCTCACCATCCAAGATATTAACAATTCTCCAATCCTCTGGGTGAACCTACTCAAGATATCTGTGATTTCCTGCTATGTAAAATCTTCCAAAACCAGCCTAAACTGAGTAATATGATCTTGTGTTTCCTGCCTCCTCCACTCTGTGGGGCACACTTCTCTTTGAGAAGTCTGATGTGATACTGTCTCATTCTCTTTGTGAGAAGTACCATGCAACAAAGGATCACCTGGTACCTGAGATTCTGCCAGTGTATCCTCTAGATCCTCTGCCCCTGTTACCATGGTAACCACACTGACTGCTAGGCTCAACCTCGGCTGAACTGAGGTGCACTCTTAACGTCCTTGGCTCCCTCTGCCTTCCAGCTGAATTGACAACATGGCTGTTAGCTTTCTGCTGTTCTGCCACCTGAGTTTCTCCATCTTGCTGTGGTATTGGCTGAGTATTCTCAGACCTTTCAGCAACTGTCTGAGCCTGAGCTCTCTCTCCTAATGATCTGTCTCTGTGTTCACATACAATACAATAGGCTGTGAGTAAAATCCAGCCTTGTCTAGAGATCACTCTTGGGTTCCCCATTCTTGGCTCAACAGTAACTTCTCTGAGGCATCGCTCCAAGTCTTTAGGTCCTCCACTCTGTAGCTTCTGCTTCCAGTTCTCACAGAGACCAGCGCCCTTAGACCATTCCTTTGCTAGGGAGAAATAAGTTACATCCTCCCCCCATGGGACAACCACTTCTTTTTCTAAAGCCCTTCTACCTCTAAACAGAGATCTTATACCTTGTGATCCTGTTTGCGACACCAAATATAACAGTAAAGCAATAAACACAACATCAACAATAATCATAAATATCCCTATGTAGTTCTATATCGCAAAGTATAAAACTCTCCATAAAGAAGGTAAAAGAAGTATACCATTTATTCGGACACCAGAAAATCATATCCAGTAACCTAATGTTCCGCTCCCACAGTCAGTCAGCCCACTTTATCACAACAACAAGGAACTTAAAACACCGTATCACAGCCTGGAGACTCACTATCCCAAAACCTCTCCGACCTCCTGCTGGAGTCCTCCCCAAAACAAACTCACAGTACAGCTAAATCAGCCTGTTCAGTTCTAACAATCACAAGGGAGTTGCATCCTAGATTTGAATACTGGGATGAAAACATATACACGCAATCAGATAGCAAGTAACAACCTCTCTGAGTCCCAATTTCCTCATCTGTAAAATGGGAGGCATAAATTAGCAGCCATAACACCTCTCTCTCTCAGCATTTCCTGTGACATAACTTCCTTTTCCTGTCAGGAAGCTCCTCCCACTACATGTAACTTAGGCTTCCTGTGATGTAAGAAGATCACATGGCCTATTAACGGATGGGAAAGATCTTCAAATCTAAATTGCTACTACAGGCACTTACAAGTAAAGCTGAGCTAGGGCAGAAAGGGGTCACAGCACCAAGGCTCCTCTGTGCTTAAATTAAGGTTGTTGCGTTTGTCCTTCATTCTGGAAGAGGATTGTGACATCAGGGAGATGATAACATGACTTGCAGTTCCTTTTGATTTGAGTGAGGGAGGGCTGTGCAAGGTCACAGCCTCACTTTCTCCTCCAGAGCAATCTGGCTCCAGTGGCCAGATATTCATCAGGAGTATTGCAGATGGCCCAGGATGCATTTAGATTAGATTAAGATTAAGGAGGAATCTCTGAGATCCTTCATTTCCATGGCCCCCTCAGCTAATAAGGCTGAACAGGACAATCGATCAGTAAACATTAATTAAGCACCTACTAGGTAGTGAACTAGACAGAGTGACTGGTCTGGAGTCAGGAAGACCTAAGTTCAAATTCAGCCTCAGATTGTGATCCTGAGTAAGTCACTTAACCCTATTTGCCTCGGTTTTCTTGTTTCTAAAATGAGCTGGAGGAGACTGTAAATCATTCTAGTATTTTTTTCCAAGAAAACCCGAAGTGAGTCCAAAAGAATCAGACAGGACTGAAACCCTTTAAAAACAAAACAAAACAAATGAACAAAACAAACAAACAAACAAACCCTAGCATCTTCTATGTGCCGGGAAGTGTTCTAAGGTTAACAAGGCTTCTTGGAACAACTTTTGAAAATGGGGCAGCACTGGGGTAAGGGGAGGAATGTATTTTATCTTTGTTCCTTTAAATATGGGAAATGACTGACTAGGAGCCCAGAGAGAAGGGCAGAGCACAGAGGAGAGGAGAATAAAAAGATCCCACAGGAATCTAATTAGCCTGGGAAAATTGGAGCAGGGGAGAAAGTTGGTGGTTAGATTAGGATTCATTCAGTTTGCCAAAATGTGTTGGAAGGATTCTCCCAATTGAGCCTGGGCCACAGCATGGGCTGGGGTGCTGTCAAAGGTAGGAGAGTAGCAGGGAACCAGGAAACTGAGGGGAGACAGAGGTTTCACAGGCTGGAGTCCACTTTTCAAGTGGCCAGCTCCCAAAGGACCATGGGCCAGGAGGGCCCTCAGAGCTGCAGGCCCTCATTTTGCCTGGAGGAAGAAGGCTGAGAGAGGTCAGTGAGTTGGCCAGGGTCACAAAGGCATTAAGGAACAGCCAGGATTCCAGCCTGGGTCACAGATTTACACCAGTAGGGAATTCCAAGATCATTTTCTAATTTATCTAATTTGTGCAGTGGATTTCTAAAAATCCTCCCTGTGCTTTCTGTCGTTTTCTCTATCTGTTCTGTGTTATATGTTTCTGCGTGAAGAGGGTGTGTTATCTGATTCTTCTTGGAATGCAGCTCTTTCTTTCCCCCTTTCCCCTTCCTCTCTGACTGCAACAGCATCAGATGGCAGGAGAGAGAGAAAAAGAGAGAAAAATATTTTGTTGTTAAAGTTGTTGAAAATTTCTCTTTCTTTCTCCCTCCATTGCAAATCTGGCCAAATTTGGTATGTGAAGAAAGATAAAAAAGAAAATGGGAATCTTTTCCCTTAGATTTAAGTGGAATGTATTACTCCTAATTTGGTGTTTAAGATAAGTAGGAATTTATTATACTATTTGGCACTAAGGCAAATTTGGAAAATGCATAGATCTGAAAAAAAGACACTTTGAGTTTCTCAGTTTGGGGGAGAAGAGACAAGGCACCACTGGATCTTTTCCAGCGTCCCACTCACCTTGGCTGGGAGATTCAAAGTTCTCACTTTCAAAAAAGTTTTTAAGGAGTGAACACAGAAGTGAAGTTTATTTGAGTAAAAATTAGAACCATTAAGATCTTTCACCCTGGCAGGACTGCAGCTAAAAATCCTTTAGCAGATTCTGTTAACCCCAGTCATCCCAAGAGCTCTTGTTAAAAAATATTTTGTGTTATGCACCCCAATGATAATCTGGTAAAGCATATGAAACCTTTCTTGAAATAAAAATATACACAGGAATGTGAAAAACAATAAGTTTTAATGACAAAAGATGTATGTTTTTCTATATCCCTCTCCAATCTATCTATAGACTCCTTGGGGGGGGGGGGTTAAGAATTCCAGCTCTATGTCAGAAGTATATACAAAGATGTTTTGTTTCATGTGTGGTGAATAAGAATCACCATGAGATTAGTATAAATAGAAAACTGGAAAAAGGACATTGAAAAATCTAGAATGTGTTCTACGATGCATTGTAAATACGGTTTCCCAATTTTTGGAACTAAGAATTTTAAGGAACGATCTTATATTCACCTGGCATTTTCTGATGTAAGCATTATAAACGGAAATGATAATTAGTGACCATTTCAAAATGGACACAACAAGCCACATTTTTTTGAAATAGAGGTGTCAAACATGTAGGCTACATACATCACTCCCACATTATACCAGAACTACATCCAAATGAAATTGGCAAATATTTAATAACATAATAGTATTAAATAAATCAATAGAGTTAATAAGTAGTTTTCTTAATATACAACTACAGAGATCCTTATGTACAATTTAGTGACCCTCATTCATATTTGAGTTTGAAAAAAGTGGCTTAAAGCTTTCAAAATAGAGAAATAAAAGCAGAGAGCAAATCTGAATGTATTTTACACAAAAGACTTATTTACTCTATTCCTGAGAAACAAGAATACTTCTAAGAATAGGAATTATCTCAATAAATATATATTTTAGCTTGCTGTGATATTCCCAAGTTTGCTACTCGTAAAGTTTAAAAAGTGATTCAGCTGTGAATATACAAGAGAGTTGGCTCCTTTCAAAATATTGCCTCATTTACTAGCTGCTTTTTCTTATTTTTTGGCCCTTTATTTTGATGGGTTTTTTTCACCTAAAGTCTCAATAACATTGAAAGTGCAAAATTAAAATACACATCAACAAAAACTCTACTCCCTGTTCTCTACAACAACTTTACCATCAAACATAACATCCTATTTATATATCACACATTCATGCACACTTTAATTTCCCTGGCCCTCTTATACCCCCCTGACAATAGCCCTGGACCCCTGGGCACCCTGAAGCCCACACCTCTAGGCAAGGAGAGGAACTTCTCCTCTCAAGCCCCCAAGTCCTTGCCCCCACAACACTGGAACCTGGAATTTTTGCACCAAGTTCCCCAAAGCTGAGCAACCCCTATTAGGAAACAAAGATTCCTCAGGGCCCTCATCCATTACCACCAAATCCCCCTCCTCAATGACTCCTCAGATCTTTAATTCAGATGCTGTACCCTATAGCCTCCCAGCACTCCCTGGTCCTTAATCTCTCTCTCTCCCCTTTCCCAAATCCCTGACTTGACCACCCCTGAGTCCACAACCAGGCTCTGCAATGGTGGGGAGAAAAGAAAAGTCTCTATGCTTGGTAAACCCAATATATGTAATGATTTGGAAATACAATTAATGTAATCTGAAATTTTCTGTTTGTACTATTATTGTATTGCTAAATTGTAGTAAAATTCTCCTGTACTGTAAAACTCGAGTGAACATTGTGAGCCAGAAATGGTGTTAGACAAAGCAATTTTTAATTTGAATTTTGTTGAAACTGAAAGATGAAAACAATTGTGTAAAACCAGTTATGTTACTTTGTCAGCCTTGCTAACCCTGTCTTACAATGTTTTATAATTGCCATTTAGAGAACCAGGTATTTGTACTTCTGCCTATATTTAAAGAGGAAATTACAGCTAAAAACAATTTGACTATCACTTAAGAAACTTGTAAAGTTGTTAACTAAATGATTTGGGATTACTGTTTTAATGTTAAAAACCAATAAAGCTCTGGAGAGATAAAAGGAATTATGTCCACCCACCTTTTGGACTAGATTAGTGAGTGGGTTCTATTAAATCTAATATGGATATTGGCTATGGTAAAGAGATTGGTTATTGTGACATTATTATTACTGTTCAATTAATTATCAAAATCCTCTGCCTGGAGGGGAAACTGACTATACCTTGTCAGCAATGACTCAAATTCCTTAGGTTTCCTTTTTACCTGGGCCAAAATAAGTAGTTAGAATACTGGCCCAGCAGATTTTAAACCAACCTGATTATAATAAGTGATTTCAAACTGTTTGTAAAACTTTTCCAAGAAAAATGTGAATGCAAATGGGGAACTGAAATATTGAAGAAATATATAAATTTGTGGATAATATCTCTGTATAAAGGGCCAAGGGTGTTGAACTTAGAAATGTATATTTGTATGATTTTAAAAAATGCATATTGTTATTTGGCATTGAGAAATGTATTAACTATATAGTCCTAGAAAGTTCTATTTACTTTAGTTTACTGTTCAGCAAGGGGATGGTGGTGGAATTCCTTCCCAGGGATATTACAAAGTTCACATGATTGTAAAGGTGCTTGGCACAATGCTTGGCATAAAATAAATGCTATTTGTATGTAAACTGCTTTAAGTTGAATATAATTGCTTCATATTCATTAACTTTATGTGGATTTTCTTCAATGTGCAGTTTATGTTAATGGTGATGAGATGAATGATTCTCTGTGTAAGGCAATTTGGGAACACATTTGATTAAGGTAAAGCCATCAGAATGGTAATTAATTGGCTTTGGTTTTAAAGTTTAAATAGATGATAATTATTTATGGTATTGTTGTATTTCTAAAATTTTCCTTTATTACATAACTTGGTAAACAACTGTATCATCTGTGTTGTCAGAAAAGCAATTTCTCTTATAATCTAAATGTTGTTAGGTTAAGTAATTGTGAATGACTTAGGAAACTTTGAAGACATTCTATTTGACCATGTATTATAATATTTTGAAGTATTGTAATTTAAGAAATCACAAATTACCGAATTTTATCTTTATTTAAAGGGATTTTCAGTTAAAATTGTTTTGCCATCATTTAGGAAATTTGTGAGCTTGTTAACTAAGCTATTGGGGTCATTGCTTAAATCTAGTATTTACAAAAGTATGTTTGATTTTCTTTTTTTCTCTTCAATTATGTGGAAAAAGGTTTGGTGATCAAATTTAAGAATTGTTTAGTACTTAGGAATTAATAATAATATCAGGATAAATTGTAAGCTGTTTCTGAGAAAGGGAAATATTTTTAGGAAGAAATACTTTGTAAAATCCTTTGCATGATTTTTAGAAAGCCTACTAAATTTCTATTTGTAAGCTAATCTGTTGCAGCAATTTGATATTGATGACAATTATGTCCAAAACTACTGTGAATTTCTAAATTTTATTTGTTTCATTCCTAAATTTGTTGTGTCTTTGGATCGACCTTGAATGAGTGTGCTCAGAGAAACAGCAAAGGATGGCAAACAGGCTCAAGGTTTTTCTATTAATCCCTTCCTGGAGTCCATGTTAATTCTCCTTATTTTGCAAATTGCCAAGGTCCCTGGAAACTATCTGTACAGTAAAGGTCATCAGCCCCAGGAAAAGAATTTGTTTGAGTTATGTAAGTTCTAAACTATAAACTTGGCTTGCTGAGGAATTGCAAGTTTGTGTTCAATAGACAGAAAGAATTCTAATGATTGGCTTTTAGACTAAGACCAGTTTAAATTTGAGAAGGAAAGATGTTTAATGAAATCCCTTATGTATGTGAGTCCTGGTAAATCTTTATTACTTATTGCAGCTCCATTGAAGTAGAAGCAACTGTATCTGGCTCTAAGCTGTGATTGGTGAAATTTGCTGTCTAAGACAAAAGGCACTTGGGACCATAACTAAATTTTTTTCTGAGTTTGAACTTGGGTATAGCTATTTGCATTAAATCAGCATCTGAGAAAAATGCCACAAGCTACTCAGTGGGGATGTGATCCTGTACTGTTAACAGTTGGAGGTCTGCATTTTGGGTAAAAGCTGAGGGGACAATCTTAGCCTCAATCTAGGATGGGATGTTCCTGACTCAGTTTCCCCACTGTGTTCCTTTGGAAAGGAATGTTTCCCACCTGACTATTTCTGAGTCTGCCTATGAGGAGAAAGATACTGCATGACTGAAGAACTGTAACTATATCTTAGTTTAAACAAAGCAAGGATGTTTTATCCTGTCTTATTGGGTATGTCACATGTCCCTGCTTTTTCCTTCTATAACAAACTTCTGTGATCAGAGCAAGTAGTCAGTATGAGATATAAGCTCTTTTGTGTTATCTTGCTGGGCAATCTAACATTATTTTTGCCTAGAACTAAAACATGCAGAAATTTATGCAATCTGCTTAAGACTCACCTTAAGATGTTCCCTTTATTTAAATAGATTCTAAGAGCAGTAGTATTTTTTTCTTGTAATGTCTCTTATGGATACCAATGTGAGATTTTATTACAACACATTTTTGACTAAGAAACTTTGTGATATTTTGGAATTCTGCGATAATTAAAAATTTTGTTCATTATAACACTCTATAATTTGTGTTACTTAAGGACTTTGGCACCAACTTAGTACAGCTTTATGAACAAGGGTGGAAATACATTCGAGCCAGTTAGGACCTGTTTTGGAAATGTTCCTTAAGCAATGTGAGAATGTTATTTTGTTATTTACTTAATATCATGCTTGCCTAAAGCTTTCTTGCAATAAGTAATATTAAAAGAATGGTTTGTAGTTTATTTTGTAAATGCCATCAAAAGAAACATAGCACAACTAAAAGTTAAAGATTTTATATGTACTGTGTTAAACATTGATTATTTAATATATTTATTTATGTACTGAAGCCTGTTATTGATTCCTTAAGTGAAATCTCATCCTCCTGGTGAGGAACTTAATAATGGATGAATGCAACGTGTAAGACACTGGGTTCTAATGTTAATTTCTTAAACGTGACAATTGGCCATGGTTCCGATTTTGAATTTGTAAAAACCATCAGGATTATAAGATTTAGGAATGGTAATTTCAAATTGTGCTAAGGTCACTTTTGTGGAAGAATGGACAGAAAGCTGGTTCCTACAAGAAGACAAGCAGAAGAAGATGCTGAGATGCTGTGCTGGAGATGGCTGGAACAAATACCAAGGACCAGACGACTTCATTGATGATGTTCCCTGCCAGACAGCTGTATAAGAAAAGACTTTTTGACCTTAAAGAGACAATTGCATTATTTTTTCCTTTTGGGTCTCGGTATCTATATTCATAAAGGGGACTGCCCCCTTTGATTTGTCAATGTGTTGGTCAATCCTTACTACATATACTTAAAGGGAGGATAGTTAAGGGGAAGAACTCAGATGTGTCAATAATGGTAAGGGCTCTTCAAAACGCTGAAGGGAAGAGGAGGGAATTGAGTGGAATGAAAAAATAGTGAAGCTCCCCTCTACCTGGTATTGATCCAGAGGGGGTAGCAAAAATGATTGCCAACTTTTTCAAAAAACTTAACCCATTTAATAATGTGTTTTTGATTATTTTCCATACACTACTCTATATTCTTCGTTTGGCCATACTAATTTTTTGCCTACTTTGTGTCCTTAGGATAATGAACTCTATGTTGAAGCCACTTAAAATTACAGAATAAAAAGGAGGGAGATGTGGAGAGCCAGCTATATCCTGTTTAGGCCTCTTAGAGCTCTGCAAGGCAGCCTCCTAGGCCTCTGCATGGCAAGGTCATTTGAAGATAGGTCTATGTGAGGCAAAGGCTGTCTAAGGATAAGAAGACATGGCAGAGAATACCTGCCTTCACAGAGGCTACCTGCATGGGAAAGAACAGAAATGTTTCAGCTTGGGAAAGAACAGAAATGTTTCAATTTTGTTAGCCTCTATGAGACTAGAGTCTCATTCCCAGGAACGAGATAAAAAACTTTACTATGTTAATCTATTACAACGCTGTAGTTTTCTGAGAAGTCTGAATGACTCAGCAATTAACCTGTAGAAAAGATTGTCAATGTTCCCATTAAAATCAGTCTGTAGCCAGACTATATGACTCGCCTAGATCCATGTGTGCGTCTTTTTATGTACATTACTTCACCATATACTCACGCCACTGCTGGCAGGAGATTGCAATAATCTTTGACTACTGTGTCTTGTGTGCCTAACCTATTCCACTGATCTACCCCTTGATTTCTTAGCCAGTACCAAATGGTTTTGATGATAGATGCTTTATAATACAATTTAAGATCTGGCATGGTTAGGTTGCCTTACCTAGCATTTCTTTTCATTAATTCCCTTAATATTCTGGACCTTTTATTTTTCCGGATGAATTTTGATATTATTTTTTCTAGCCCTATAAAATAATTTTTGGTAGTTTGATTGGTATGGCACTGAATAAGTAAATTAATTTAGGTAGGATTGCCATTTTATTATATTAGCTTGGCCTACCCTCGAGCAACTGATGTTTTTCTAATGATTTAGATCTGACTACAAGAAATGATGAACAGGCAGACTTCAGGAAAACATTATATGAACTGATGCTGAATGAAGTGTGCAGAACCAGGAGAACATTGTACAGTAACAGCCACAGTGTGCGAGAACTGATTTTGATACTTAGCCCTTCTCAGCAGTGCAAGGACCTAAAACTTTTCCAAAGGACTCATAATGGAAAATGCCATCTACATCCAAAGAAAAAACTGAAGTCGGAATGCAGAGGGAAGCAGACTATTTTCTCTTTTGTTTTGTTTTCTTTCTCATGATTTCTCCCATTCATTACAATTCTTCTACACAACATGACTAACGTGAAAACGTGCTTAATAGGAATGTATGTGTAAAGCTTATATCGGATTTCATGCCATCTTGGGGAGGGAGGGCAGAGTTAGGGGGAGAAAATTTAAAACGTATGGAAGTGAATGTTGAAAACTGAAAATAAATAAATTAACTTTTAAAACTTGGAAGTGACTGTGTATCATGGGAGACACTGGCATAACAGCCAAACATGGTGGGCCCTCATCAGAAAAGTCATGAGTAGGGGGTGGAGCCAAGAAGGTGGCTGGAAAGCAGGGACTTGCGTGAGTTCGCCCCCGCCCCAGTCTCTCCAAAAACCTATAAAAATGGCTCTGAACAAATACTAGAGCTGCAAAACCCACAGAATAGCAGAGGGAAGCAGGGCTCCAGGCCAGGAAGGCCTGGATGGTCGCAGTGAAGGGTCTATCACCCGGAGCTAGGAGAGGAGCAGAGCAGACCCCAGCATGGGGTGCACCAGGACCAACCAGAGCCAGACAAAACAGGCCCTAGCACCCTGAATCAGTGAGCTGTGGCAGTTGCCAGACATCTCAACCCACAAACACCAAAGACAACAGAGAAGGTCAATGGGAAAACCTGCAGAGACAGAGCGAAAAGAGTTTGTGCTTCGGCCACCACCCCAGGGGCAGCAGAGGTGGTGCAGCTCTGAGGACAGAACTACAGCTGCAGTTGCTTCTGGTCCCAGGCCCACCTGGTGGGAGGAATTAAGTGGCAGATGAGAGCTGGAATGCAGAGCCTGCTTAAGATCTGAGTGGAGATCTGGGTTGGCAGTTCTTGGGGGAGGAGGAGTGCTGGTGTGGCAGAATTTGCTGTGTAGAAATAGCTCTGAAAACAACAGCACATCCCCTCGAGCTTAGGACAAAGTACTCTCCACTCTACAAGCAGTCATACCCTGACAAAAACCTCAAGGGTCAAGTAGTTGGCTGGGAACATGGCCAGGCAGTGAAAACAGACTCGGATTCAGACTCAGACCTTGGAATCTTTCTTTGGTGACAAAGAAGACCAAAACATACAGCCAGAAGAAGTCAACAAAGTCAAAGAGCCTACATCAAAAGCCTCCAAGAAAAACATAAACTGGCCTCAGGCCATGGAAGAGCTCAAAAAGGATTTGGAAAAGCAAATTAGAGAAGTAGAGGAAAAATTGGAAAGAGAAATGAGAGTGATGCAAGAAAAACATGACAAACAAGTCAATGACTGGCTAGAGGAGAACCAAAAAATACTGAAGAAAACAACACATTAAAAAATAGACTAACTCAAATGGCAAAAGAGCTCCAAAAAGCCAATGAGGAGAAGAATGCCTTGAAAGGCAGAATTAGCCAAATGGAAAAGGAGGTCCAAAAGAGCACTGAAGGATATACTACCTTAAAAATTAGATTGGAGCAAGTGGAAGCTAGTGACTTGATGAGAAATCAAGATATTATCAAACAGAACCAAAGGAATGAAAAAATGGAAGACAATGTCAAATATCTCATTGGAAAAACCACTGACCTGGAAAATAGATCCAGGAGAGATAATGTAAAAATTATTGGACTACCTGAAACCCATGATCAAAAAAGAGCCTAGATATCATCTTTC
>CM053622.1:816571045-816591870 GCA_028646595.1 Phalanger gymnotis
CTTCCTTCCTTCCTTCCTTCCTTCCTTCCTTCCTTCCTTCCTTCCTTCCTTCCTTCCTTTCTTTCTTTCTTTCTTTCTTTCTTTCTTTCTTTCTTTCTTTCTTTCTTTCTTTCTTTCTTTCTTTCTTTCTTTCTTTCTTTCTTTCTCTTTCCTTCTTTCTTTCTTTTTAAAAATTATTATTTATTTCTTTATTTAATATTGTTAGTTTTCAGCATTGATTTTCACAAGAGTTTGAATTACAAATTTTGTCCCCTTTTCTACCCTCCCCTCAACTTCGAGACGACATATATTCTGATTGTCCCATTCCCCAGTCAGTCCTCCCTTCTGTCACTTCATCCCCTTTTCCCTTACTTTCTTGTAGGGCAAGATAGATTTCTATGTCCCATTGCCGGTATACCTTATTTCCTAGTTGCATGTAAATTATTTTTTTTGAACTTCTGCTTTTAAAACTTTGAGTTCAAAATTCTCTCCCCTTTTCCCTCCCCAGCCACCATCCCTAAGAAGGCAAGGAATTCAACATAGACCACATGTGTATCATTATGCAAAATCCTTCCACAATACTCATGTTGTGAAAGACTAACTATATTTTGCTCCTTCCTATCCTATCCCCCTTTATTGAATTTTCTCCCTTGACCCTGTCCCTTTTAGAAAGTGTTTGCTTTTGATTACCTCTTCCCCCTATCTACCCTCCCTTCTATCATCTCCCCTTTTTTATCTCCTTCCTCTTTCTTTCCTGTGGGGTAAGATACCCAATTGAGTACATATGTTATTCCCTCCTTAGGTCAAAACCAGTGAGAGCAAGATTTACTCATTCCCCCTCACCTGCCTTCTCTTCCCTTCCTACAGAACTGCTTTTTCTTGCCACTTTTATGCGAGATAATTTACCGCATTCTATCTCTCCCTATCTCCCTCTCTCAACATATTCCTCTCTCATCCCTTAATTTTATTTTTTTTGATGTCATCCCTTCATATTCAACTCACCCTGTGCCCTCTGTGTATGTGTGTATGTATTTATATATGTGTATGTATGTATGTATGTATATTCCCTTCAGCTACTCTAATACTGTGGTCTCATGAATTATACACATCATCTTTCCATGTAAGAATGTAAACAAAACAGTTCAACTTTAGTAAGTCCTTTATGATTTCTCTTTCTTGTTTACCTTTTCATGCTTCTCTTGATTCTTGTGCTTGAAAGTCAAATTTTCTATTCAGCTCTGGGCTTTTCACTGAGAAAGCTTGAAAGTCTTCTATTTTATTGAAAATCCATATTTTGCCTTGGAGCATGATACTCAGTTTTGCTGGGTAGGGGATTCTTTGTTTTAATCTTAGCTCTATTGACTTCCAGAATATCATATTCCAAGCCTTTCAATCCCTTAATGTAGAAGCTGCCAGATCTTGTGTTATCCTGATTGTGTTTCCACAATACTCAAATTGTTTCTTTCTGGCTGCTTGCAGTATTTTCTCCTTGGTCTGGGAACTCCAGAATTTGGCAACAATGTTCCTAGGAGTTGTGTTTTTGAGATCTTTTTCAGGAGGCTCCTGGATCTATTTTCCAGGTCAGTGGTTTTTCCAATGAGATATTTCACATCGTCTTCCATTTTTTTTCATTCCTTTAGTTCTGTTTTATAATATCTTGATTTCTCACAAAGTCACTAGCTTCCACTTGCTCCAATCTAATTTTGAAGGTGGTATTTTCGTCAATGGTCTTTTGGACCTCCTTTTCCATTTGGCTAATTCTGTCTTTCAAGGCGTTCTTCTCCTCATTGACTTTTTGGGGCTCTTTTGCCATTTGAGTCAGTCTATTTATTAAGGTGCTTTTTTCTTCAGTATTTTTTTGGATCTCCTTTAGCAAGACATTGACTTATTTTTCATGGTTTTCTTGCATCACTCTCGTTTTTCTTCCCAACGTTTCCTCTGCTTCTCTTACTTGCTTTTCCAAATCCTTTTTGAGCTCTTCCATGGCCTGAGACCAGTTCGTGGTTTTCTTGGAGGCTTTGGATGTAGGCTCTTTGACTTTGTTGACTTCTTCTGGCTGTATGTTTTGGTCTTCTTTGTCACCAAAGAAAGATTCCCAAGTTAGAGTCTGAATCTGAGCACATTTTTGCTGCCTGTTCATGTTCCCAGCCAACCGCTTGACCCTTGAGTTTTTCGTTGGGGAATGACTGCTTGTAGAGTAGAGAGTACTTTGTCCCAAGCTTGAGGGGCTGTGCTGTTGTTTTCAGAGCTATTTCTACATAGCAAGCTCTGCCACACCAGTGCTCCTCTGCCCCCAAGAACCGCCAACCCAGACCTCAACTCAGATCTAAGCATGCTCTGTACCCCTGCTCTGATCTGCCACTTCACCCACCAGGTGGGCCTAGGGCTGAAAGCAGGTACAGATGTAGCTCTGGAAGCAGCCTCAGAGCTGCACCACCTCTACCACCCCGGGGTGGTGGCCCACCACCAGCTCCTTTTACTCTGTCCCCACTGTTTTTCCCACTAACCTTCTCTGTTGTCTTGGTGTTTGTGGGTTGAGAAGTCTGGTAACTTCCACAGCTCACTGATTCGGTAAGCTAGGGCCTATACTGCCCAGCTCCTGGGACTGGTTTGTCCAGGTATGGCCCACACCTGGCTCTGCTCTGCTCCAGTCCCAGCATGGTGAGATAGACCTTACCCAGTGACAATGTAAGCTGTCCTGAACTGGAGCCCTGCTTCTCTCTGCTATTTTGTGGGTTCTGCAGTTCTAGAATTCGTTCAGAGCCATTTTTTTATTGGTGTTTGGAGGTCCTGGGGAAGAGCTTTAGGCAAGTCCCTGCTTTCTAGCTGCTATCTTGTCTCTGCCCCCCTTGCACTGAATTTCTAAACAATGTGCTCTAAGGACAACTAAGATGAGATAATGTAATTTTGATCTAGTTTTCCCACTCAGTTCTTTCCATCTCTCACAATCCCATCTTCTATTTTTACAGAGGTCATCCATGGTATACAAAAATGGGGTTCTAGGTCCATCATTAAATGGGGCTACACATCTTAATATTTGCTGAATTTTCCTAGTATCCTGAGCCTGTCCCATTTAACCAATAGAACATTAATTACAGACTAGAAAGAAATCTGACACCACCAAATACAACCCTAGATGTGAAATTAACACTCTTGTAGCAGTAGATGACCATAGGGTTGCATTTGTTCCTGCTAGAAATTTGGAATGTCCAAGTTATTGCTTCCTATTGTATGTTGATTTTCTACTCAGAAAATCTGACTTACACGAGTGATTGGACCAAAGCACAAAGGTGATTGTTATTGGTTTCCGTGACCACTGGTTCCAACTTGCTTTGGGCTATGGTGATGCTAATACTAGATATCCTAAATAACAGAGGCAAACCCAAGGCCATCTACCTTGACGGAATTCTCTTTGGATATACTATCATATCTTGTTTTGTTTATTGCCTACCTCTCAGCCAAAGCACATCACAGGCAAGTGATGCTTAGTTCAGAGTGACAGCCAATACTTCTAGGTGAGGTAATGGAGAAAAATAGTTGGCTAGACTTCATTTGTAAGAATTGCAATCTGAAGTGAAGAAATTGGGACAAATTAGAAGGCAGCTCCAAGTTATATAAATCCTCGGTGGTGCAAAATTTCTCTAGTTATTCTAGAATCTTATGAGTGAAATCCATGCTGACTGTTGATGTTGCTCACCTTCCACCCTGATGCGCAGCCTCCAAGTGAATCAACCTCAATTTGTGCAACAGGGTTTTTATGTCAAAGACGACATGTATCAGTTATCAGAGCCGTCTATCCCTTGACAAATGTAGCTGCAGATAGTGTTATACTTATTTTGGATGATATAAGTGCTTCAGTTTTCTTCCTAAATGGCCTTTTGTTTTCAGGAAAGAATTGTATTCGTTCCTTAAAAATACACACACGCATGCATCTATATATTACCTGCATTATTTAACATATTATATCTATCTATACATATGTATATATATATATATATATATATATATATATATATATATATGTATCACCTCTAATGCCGCCTAGCTTGGTAAGACATTTGACCTGGATTATAGCAGCTCAAGGGAGTTCTTTGTGATGCCTTGAGGAATGGCTCTTGCCAACCTAGGACTCTTCCTAAATTCAAGAAGTCGTCAAAGGAAAGGAACCACTGGTTCTTTGAAGAACTGAAAATGGCCACATGGAAGAATTACTCCAAATTTCCAATAAGACATGCCAAATCCAAACAATTCCAACAAACCAACAAAGGCAGCTCCAAAATGGAAATGGCCAGTATTTAAGGGACTATGGAAAGATAGGAGGCAGAATTAGTGTTGAAACTATAGCATTAATCTAACCACTCAGGAAAGCAATTTAGAGTAAGGTCATTAAAATGTCTCTACTCTAGGACCCCTCCCCCAAACCTCACTGTTAAACATATAGCTCAAGTAATTCAAAGACAAGAGGTCCCACATACACCAAAACATTCTTAGCAGTGATTCTTGTGACGGCAAAGAAATGAAAGCAAAGTAGATGCCCAGTGATTAAGACCATGACTTTTACAGATGGTTATATAGAAATGATTGGCTCGACACCTTGGCAAGGTATCTTTCCTCAACATGTGGTATTGCCTGATGGAAAAAGTGGATAGTGATCATGAATACTTTTCCTTCCCATCCCACCTCCAACATGCTTCCTGCTTGATGGGGTATAGCTGGATCTCCACATAGCTCTAATAGTTCTTATTTGCCATGTACCAACTACTGTGTTTATTGCATTCATGTTAGACCTAGACGTGGATGGGCAGGTGTGATGGGGAAAAGGGGACACACTTGGTCTGCCTAAGGTCCATGCCTTGTGCTGTACTCTGAAACATCCTTCAAAAATATTTGTCCAATGAACAGAGGGAGGTCTCCTCTAGACTTATCTCCAACCAACCAGAAGGTCCAGTTCTTCTGAAAACTTGAGATCTGGAAGGTAACAGCTGAGGAGTTGCATGTCATGAACTTAGGATTAATCAATTTTTGGAGAGAGCTGCCATTTTCTGCTTGGGTCTAGGCCAGCCATAAATGTTTTATCATTCTTCCCATATCAGTTGTGTGATTTACAAAGTTCCACACATACTTGTAGTGATATGGTTTATTGATGTGATTGAGATAACGTAGAACAGAAGGAGAGAAAAGCAAACTATGTTAGAGACTCCTCTCTGCTTAATATAAGGTCCAGAATTCTCCCCCTAGGGAATACTGTACCTTCCCCAAACAGTGGGGCAATTTTGGTAACTAAGAAAGAGGCTGAGAGTTCCAGTATGAATATATATATATATATATATATATATACACATGTATATACATATACATATAGTTTAATGATCATAATGAGTTACATACAATAGGGGCCAGTCTGGGGCAGCTATCAGATGAACGTCTCAATAGTGGCTGGATCCCTGCAAAGACCCCAGGACAGCATAGGGATAACTATAGATAAAGAAAGAAAGAAAGGAGGAGCTATAGAGTGCTTCACTGTGGGTTGTTGGATATTAGTAATAAGCTCATTGAGAGCTTATTACTTGAGACATTGAACAAGGGCTGTTGGGTAAAGCCCCAAACCACAGGGTTGTGTACTCATTGTGAATTGGTCACTGTGTCCATGTTATGGCTTTCACCCATCACATTATCTAAATTATGGTCACAGTATCTAAATGATGGTTTTCACCAATCAGTGTTGAAGTTACGGCTTTCACTTCTTACTGTGTTTTATGGCTTTTCCCTGGTAGGGACCTCACATTTAGCCTTTCCTTTCCAGTCAACATCCTTGTGGATACATGAACTATGGTTGGTGTCTTTTGATTAAATTCTACAGCTCTATGCATGTTTTCACAATGCAAAGGAAATTAGTGACCACAACTTTCCTTTCTAGACCAGAGTGCCAGTGGGATGTTCTAGGTACACCCCAACCCTGGGCCCAGGGCCTGACAGTCGATGCTTCAATGATTTGGATTAGGTTTAGAAATAGTAATGTTCTGGCATCTTGACACTTGGCCTGATCTTGCTTTCAATGAATGAGCTTCTGGGGGAGAGGAGCTAGCAAGAGGGTGAGTCAATGCTGGATCTTTCAGCTGATGCCCTGGGGCCCAGCAGAGAGGTCTGGCTGTTCTTACTCTTGCTTTTGCTTCTTATACTCTTAAGATTCCCCCATTTGATACTTTCAGGGGAGAAATGAGAGGTGAAAGTGCCATGTACTTCTAAAACATCTGCCCTCCTACCACCAGGGATTCAAGCTCTGTCCAAAAAGGTGGCCTTTACAGGTTGGGAACATGATCTGCTCAGTTCTTGAATGGACATTTTCAGACCAGAATAGATTTTTCCTATCATCAGGCAGCACCTAAATATGTCTGAGTAAACCACATTTAATATCCAACTTGTCAACATGTCTCCAAACGGCAGACAAGCACCTGCATCAAGTCCCATGTCATGGCTTTAGAATATGGCAGCTTTCTCAAATAGCTGACTACTACCAAATAGCCTAAGTTTGTGTATGGACTAAAGACAGAATATCTTCCCTCAGAGATCAATTGTGTAGTTCACAAATCTTGGTGTCCGGCAAAGGGCTTCTTGGTCTCTTGACTAGAGGGATTGCAGGGAGAAGAATTGAGGAGGTGAGATCTAAGCAATTAGGTTAGAATTTGCTCCCTGCTTTAGTTCTTTGTCCTGGCTTTTTACATCCTTGGGTAAATGTATCCTATTAATATTGGATTAAAATGCTACTACTCCATAGATACTTCACAGACTTTTTTGGCTGAATTTTTACCTTTTATTTAGATATAGCCTGTCTTCAGAAGTCTGGAACATCAGACCCAGAGGAGACTCTTAGGGCAGATAATTATTCTACTGCCCTGAAGGCCTTTTGCTCTAGACAGCGCTCTAGAGTGAATAGAGGACAACTGTAGAGAATCTAGAGCATTCTGAGTAAAGGACCAATGGCACCTATTTCATTTCTTCCTAATGTAAAGAGGTGCACTGTTATGGTCTATTTCACAAAATATGAGCATTTAGGATATAGTATGTACTTTGGCTACCTGGGAAACCCCAGGGTTAAGATATCTGCTGAAGAGTTCTTGTAGCTTTGTCTTCCATCCAGGTAAGATGGCTCCTTCTTCAGGTGAAGAAGGCTAGTGATTTCCCCTGGTCACAGGTTACCAGTATTATTTCCTCTAAATCCCGCTCAAAGTAGGCAATGTGGTATCAATTCTCGGGTATAAAAGCCAAGTTAGTAGAATAAATGGTCATTAAGGCCTATGAATCTTGAGCAGGGCTAAAACGTGTCATGTTGGCCACAGATATCAGACTCTTCTGAAGCAAAGGTTTAAAATGGACGGAGACAGCATGAAATGTATGAATACATTCAATTATACAGATATTGGCATATCTGCGTATGATAGTTTTTTTCTGCTAGCCGAATGACTTAATTATCTATTTAAGGATAAATAAGTGCCCCAATCTCCCGCACAAGATACTCAAGCCCAGTAGTCGGTGTTCAGTCTTCCACTGGTTTTTCGAGATATCAGAGAATTCACCAGAACAGGTGCACATTCAGCAAGTCTTTGTCCTTTGGAACGAACGTCGAGGTCGTGACTTTCTGGAAGGGAAGGATTCTGGCCTTCTTCTGGGCCCCTCTCATAGGGTGAATTAGGATTTATGCTATAACAATGCCCCTAAAATAACCAGTGGCTGTACTGTAACAATCGGGTTGGCTACTTGTGTTTAGAAAGGATGCAAGGGAAAATGAAGCAAAGAGTTCAGGGTCCTTTACTACCTTACAGCCATAGTGTAATAAAGATTCCTTTACTTGGTACTTACTATGTATCACTCTCAGTGCCTAGCTGGGGACTCTGGATAAGGCTTGGATGAGAAAAAAATATGGTTTCGTGGTGTTTTCCAGGTTTATGAAAAAATCCCAGAGGCTCCTGTGAGTGCATCTATATTTTCTTTGCTACTTGGCACCCTAGTTTGTGAAAGAATATTGTATAAGACATTGCGGTCTGTGTTGAGTTTCACACAAACATCTTGAGGTGGAATTCTGGCCCTGCTCCACGTTATTCCTTTTTCCCATCTCACTCACCTCTCTGACCTTCAGCTTCTTCCTCTGTATGAGGAGGTTTAAAAAGTTTGCCCTTAAGATTCCTTCCAACTCCTAAATCTATGATTCCAATGTTTGAGCAAGAGTCTGCTCTTGAGAAGAAAGAGATTGGCCCTATGGATGGCCGTCCTGGTCATGTCGGTAAGAGGTTATTCAGTCTTGCTGCTCTCCTTGGTGTCAAGGAGTTGACTGAGGATTGTTATGCTCCCTCAAACTCTGTCTTCTGGAGCATTGGAGAGTAAGTTGGGCATATGCTACCACATTGAGAGTTCTTCAGCTGGGTGCATAACTTCTAATTTTCTTCTATCAGTTAGAGATAGAAACTCTCTTTTGTGGTAGGTCTTGAGTCAACACCCTAAAGGCAACTTCAGGAATTGAGATCTGCTTAACTGTTTCTTTTTTTGTCCTTTACCGCTGATGCATGTATTCCCAAAGGATGAGTAATAGACATTCTGTGGCCCTGGGTTTTAGAATCTTCCAGATACAGTGGTCTGTGTGAGTTTGGACTTACACAGTCATTAGTGCACCAGACGTATATTCTATGTTTGTCTCTCAGCTAGCACTGTCAAAATTCTATGAAATCTCCCTGGCTGAAACCAGGAACATGAATCCTCTGATATAATCTGCTGCCTCAGAAATCCATTCTTACTCTTTTATTCTTTGTTGTGGCTTTATCAATACCATGGATCTGATCCTCTTGTTTTGAGATCTCAAGAGCTGTGCTCAAAAAGTCTGCATTGTTTTTTTCTTCTTTTAGGCCTTCTGACATCTGGAAGTTATTTTCATTGAATATTTTCAGTGGTCTATAACTTTTCTTAGCAATGGAGGTTTTCCTTCCTGTTCCCAGGTGTTCTGATACCAGGGAAGTCTAGGTCCCTGAGGCCACACTGAAGAATAAGGTTGATGGCAAGAAATGCCTGAAAGTTATGAATGTTTGGTCCCTTCTAGATTGGTCATTGGAAAATGGAACCCAATCTAAACATGACTTACTAAGACTGTTGAAGTAGAATAAGGCCTCTGCTTGTATGGTGGGTCTGAGCAGCCTCTTTCCTTTCCAGCTCTAGAAGAACTATGATTGAGCAATCTCAGTTTGATGTGTTTTCTCTTTTCTATATTATTGTGCACTCATGTGTTGGCATGCCATCTATCCTGCAGATCTTTTGTCTCCTTCGACACTTCTTCCACTCTTTCGATAGGCACTCAACCTCTCTAGACAAACTTGAAGGGCAATAGGGCATCGTGGATAGAGAGCCAGCCTTAGAATTGGGAAGATGGGTTCAAGTCTTTCATGATACATACTGGCTCTGTGACTCTGGGCAAGTGAATGAATCTCAGAGTTGTTTGGGGGCACTGAGTGGTTGTTACAGAACAATTATCATACACACACACACACACACACACACACACACACACACACACATATATATATAAGCTCAGTGAAAGATCAAATTTATTTCATTTTATGTCAATCAGAGTTCAAGTCAAGTGTAAAGAAATTCAAAGGTGTTAGGACTGGAAAAAGTTCAAATCGGCTTACATTGTGGAAGGAAATCTCCGGTGGGTGAGCAGGGAGCCTGTCCTTCATCATGAAGGAGTTGATGGTCACACTCGCAGGGCAAGGCTGAAGTCCCGCAGCCAGGGAGCCTGGGAGTGGGTTGAGAATTCTGCCCTGGAGAAACGCTCAGAGACAGGAAGAGCAGCAAGCAGGCATGAGAGTCCACTGGGCAGAGAGTCATGGGACCAGCCTTTGTGCCAGGAATTTGGGGGGCGGGGCAGGAGAATAGGTGGGTATCCCAGGCTCTGTAAAGAGAATGGGGTAGAACCCCTAAATGAGGGAGTGCTGGAGAACATTGTAATGTTCTAGGTACGCCCCAATGCTGGGTCCAGGGACTTTCACTCAATAGTTGGGCAGGAATATATATAAGGGGACCTCACGCATATCTCAGAGGCCATACGTATAAAGGAGAAGAGATGCGGCAAGTCAGAAGCTGCTGTTGACACAGGATCTTTGAGCTCTGATATTACCGGCACGACCTAATTGTCCCAATTTTTCGTCAACAAGTGTGGAGCAAACACTTCCATGGTAGAGGGCATATGATCCTGGTAAAAAGCAAAATAATGGCAGGGTCCAGTAATCAACCCCAGGACTAGGAATTAATGTCACTGGAACATAGACTCCTCAGCTGGAAAATGAGGGGACTCGTTTAAATGGCCTTTAAGATCTCTTGTTGCTAAATGAAGTGACTTGCCCAAGATCACACAAAGGCAAAAGAACAGCTAAGATTCGAAGCCAAGGTCTCTTCTTCCACATCCATCATTCTTCCCACTCAATTCCATGAGCTCACTGTCATGAAGACCTAGATAAAAGGAGGGCCACCTGAGTCAGTAGGAAAGGCTAGAGGAGCCTCGAGGCAGACTCCAACGGGAGGAGGGTCCAAGCTTACGTTCTCTGATAGAAAGGGCGCATTGTTCCCCGACGAGCTGAAACTGAAGAGGTCAGAGGTCACCCATCTTCCTTTGATCAGATTCTGCTCTCACTCTGTCACGCCGCTTCCTATTCAGAACTCAGCTAGAGACTATGTCCAACACGGAGTTGATATCACCATTCAACCAACACCAAATGACGCTGCTCTAGGAAGTCTGGCCCTTTTCCTTCTGGGCGCTTGTCGTTTCTTAGAATCATTTTCGGTCTCGGCCCTGCTGCTGCATCCTGCGCCTCTGGTTGGCTTGCAGCTCCCTCAGGCCCATCTCCTCCCAGCTCCCCAGAGCCAGCATCCAGACCTCCTGCTTTCCATGAAAACTAAGCAGAAACATGATGTTTCTGTGCTATTGGGCACTTCCACGCGGCTCAGGGGCGTGGCCTGCGCGGGGAGGCCGCTCCTCCTGTTAGGCGCTCCAAGTGCTGAGCCAGGCTGTGGCAGAGGGTCGCAGCCGTCCACGCTTCTTTTGGCTGTTGCCGAGCTCCAGCTCTACCAGGACCGTCCGTTAGGAAAATCTGGATCAGATGACACGGACCAACCATAGCACAACTTCCGCCAATCCATGAAATAGTCAATAAACGTTAAAGCCCTGCTATGTGTCAGGCACTGTGCTAACGTGGTAATACAAATAGGAAAAAAGGCAGATGTCTCAGAGTAGCGTGGCCAGTGGAGAAATGCGATGTCCTGAGCTGAGCTCCCTCTTTAGCTAGAGGCTTTGGGGTTTATGGTTTCGCCTTCTATCAGAGGGCAGAGGATGACCATAAGAGGGACTCTTCAGGCTGATTCCGTCTCGTAGAATAAGATTTTTCAGTAATGAGCTTTGTGGGGAATGAGGGAAAAGTCAGATGTGCCAGAGTAGCGTGGCCATGTGAGAAATGAAAAGTTCTAAGTTGAGCTCCTTCTTGAAATGGAATTCATCCTGGAAATTCAGCTCTGGCACTAAAAACTTCAGGACTGTTCTTGTTAGTATGGATTTGATTAAAGTTGTGGGTGTCTCAACTAGAGGAAAGGATGAGGCCAAAGTTGGAAGAGGCCTTGAGCTGATGCTCGTTGTGATGGAGAGCCAGCAGGAATGGGCTGGCTGGTTCAAATATAACATTACTTGTCCTAGGCAATTCTTCTGTTTATTTTAAGCCACACTCTAAAAATCCGATTGCTACTTCAACACCATCACCTGTTGGTCTTTCAAGAAGTAAGGTGAGCATCTCAGGCCATAAAGTTTCGTGTGCCGCATTCTGGTTAAACAGGTGTGTAACAAATTTTGACGCGGTCAGACACAGCTGCTTATCATTTCTTCGATTGCCTTTTTTGAAATCGGGATTTAGGGGCAGGTAGGTGGTGAAGTGAGTAGAGCCCTGGCCCTGGAGTCAGGAGGATCTGAGTTCAAATCCATCTGGCCTCAAACACTCGACACACTTACTAGCTGTGTGACCTTGGGCAAGTCACTTAACACCAATTGCCCCACCTTCTCCCCTCAAAAATAAACAATTTTAAAAAAAGGAATGGTGATTTAGCCTCTTTACGATCAGTTGTCCAATGCTGGGGAGTTAGGAGTTGCTAATTGCCCCCAGGGCTGCACAAACAGGCGGTAAGTCTGCAGGTGCATTTGTGCTTGCAAAGCAGAGGGAAACAGCAATCCTCTGCCCTGCACTGTTTGCTTGAAGGAGTTCTTAAATGTTCACCCCTATGTTACAAATGTTGACTTTACTGATAAGACCATCGATTGAATTCTGCAAGGCCTCCTAGTTCATCCTTTGGTTGGCTAGGCTTTTTTTATCTGCAATCTGTTCTTGTGCCCTCCTGAGCTTTGCAGGAGGAAAATAAGCACCACCTCTTCCAGTGACAAGTGGCTCCCTGTCCTCTGTCTTCTCCTTTGTCAGGGGCTCACCCTGAGCAGATGAGTCCTGACCTGTTGATCTTTTTGTACTGCTCCTGCCTGGTGAAAGATATTTTCTGTGCTTCTCTGATAAGAATCTCTTTCTCTCTCTTTCCCTGTACTTTTCTGTCTCCCTCTCTTGCGATTCCATGCTAATATCATTAGAATGTCCTTGTCTTCTTCCAGAATCTTCTAGCAGCAGTCTGGTTTTCTCCTCCAGTTCTTTATTGGCTTTCCTCTTGAATTTGGGTGGCAGCTGCTGGAGAAGGTCTTTGACAATATATAGGTCCTTTAGAGCTCTGTTTCCATTGGCAAAATAGAAGTGGGTTGTATCTCCTGAGGTAGAACAGCTGAAGCTGCATTTTGTTTTTATTTATTTATTTTATTTTTAAGAAAAAAAGGAAGTTTATTGTAAAATGTGATGAAGCAGTAATGCCTTCTGCTGAATTTCTGCCTTATAGTCCTATACAAAGCACAATGTGACTGAATCCATTTCTAAAAGCCAAACTAAAACAATGGCCCAATTATATACATGTTGCCACTTTAAAATCTTTTTCTCTTTCTAATTTCTGGTTTCCAGATGACAGGATGAGTTTCTTCTATAGCCGACTCATCTTCTCTGCATACTTTAATGGTTTTATCAGCTTCTGCAGTCAGTAATCGACTTTCAGACTGGTCAAAAGCACATGCAAATATGCCTGACTCACTGTCCAAAGAGTCAGGCTGCACAGCTGCATGTAGTCTTTGGAAATTATATCCAGTCCTCCAGGCCCAGAGATGCATATGCCATTATCTGCTCCAGATACCAGCACCCATCCGAATTCACAGCCAGTGTGAAATTCCTTCAGGGACTTTCTACTGATTAATATCATCTGGAGATCCAGAGGCAAATGTGTAATACTTTGGATGCAGAACCAGTGCTCTGACGGATTTTTTGTGAGTCGTTAGCGTGACACATGATTTTGCTGCCACTAAGTCCCATAATCGAATGGTAGCATCACGGCTTCCTGTAATGGTCTGCGGTTCTGCCCCTTTGACACTTTACTGTAGCCTCTGTAGCTGTATGCCCCATCGACGTGTGCACGCTGGCTTTTGTCTGCAAGTCCCATATCCATGCAGTTGAATCTCTACTACCAGCCATAAGCACTTCAATTGTGGGGTGCAAATCCAAATTGTACACTGCACTGAGATGTCCATGATAATGTCTGATAACCTTGTTGTATTCGAGATCCCAGCACTTCACCTGTCCATCTTCTCCACAGGAGAAGAGGTATGGACTTCTTGCACTTACTCTCAGCCCTCCGTACAGTACCGATGTGTCCAGTCAATGAAAGTTTTAGTTTGCCACTAGCCATGTCCCAGACTTTTATAGTCCTATCAGCAGAACCAGTAACAAACCACTCATTGCCAGATTCTACTTCAATACATCAGACCCAGCCTAGATGTCCACTGATGACTCTATAGGGTTTCCATGGTGGATGCCACTGTGGTTTAGGCATTGTGGGTAGTTTTTTGGCCACCATTGCAGCATTCTTGGTGCCACCGGCTTCCATCCATTCCATAGCTAAGACAGGTGGCTGTGAACAATCAGGAAGTCCAGCATGTGGATAGGTATCACCTAGGCCCGCAGAAGTAGAGTTTGCATCTCTGCTGGATTTTGAAGGAGGTAGAGCCACAGGTAAAAAACTGTGCAGCAGATTCACTGGGCATTCCTTGCATCTTAGCATCTGCAGTCAAAGCCACACCAGGTCCTGGTGGATATGGATGTGTACCAGGTACCAAATATTCCAGTTCCTGAACTTGATTAGCAGGATACTGTTTGTGCCCATATGTATCCACTGCACTCTGAGCGCCTTTCTCTCTAAGATTCTCTTTCAAAATAGGCAACACAGGACCATACTCTGCACGAAGTTTGACAGCCATCTTTAGCTTGTGACTCTCTTCATCTAACTGCCCTGGTTTTGCATTATCAGCCACAAACATGTCATGGGTCCTCTTTAGTGATCTGAACACAAGCGTGTGCACAGAATATTTCTGTACCTCCCCCAACATGACGCCAACCACATAGCCTGCCCCGTGAACTGAGACAGGAGGTACTGAAGTCTGGATAGAGTTCCTCTGAAGGGTTCTGTGCCCAGCTGCTGCTTAAGTCACCACAAGGACGGAGAGGTGAAGAGGGAGCCAAGCAGATACTGTGAGTCAGTGGTCTGCTAGGCTGAGTAATCTGAGTGTGTTCCACTCCTCCTGGCCCCCTTTATCTGTCCCACCCCCAAGTCCAGGAGCTGGGATGGAAGGAGCAGAGTGGGAGGGGCAGGGACTTTTGAAGCTGGGTAGGATTCACACCTCAGGAAACCCTTTTGACATTTGTTGGTGGCTATGAGGAATTATTGACTCAGAAGGCTGGTAGGATCTGGGCTGCCCAGAACCCAGGAAGCTAGATTTGGGCTGAGTATCCAGATTCTTGGCCAGCCTCTTCAATTTCCTCTTCCTTGATTGTGCACAAATGCTAATCTCAGGGGCCTCTTTCAAAGTGCTTTGTTCTGCCTCCCTTCCCATTGGAATAAGCTGGGGCAGAGGAGATGGAGTAGGAGAAGGTTGGAAGTTGAAAGCCTACAGCCAGGGAGCCTAGGGGTGGGTTGAGAATTCCTCCCTGGAGAAATGCTCAGAGACAGGAACTGCAGCAAATAGTAATGAGAGTCCACTGGACAGACAATCTTTGGGCCTGGAAGTGGGTGGCCAGGAGAAAAGATGGGTGTGGCTGACTATGAAGGGGATAGGGTAGAACCTCTAAAGGAGGGAGCAGTAGAGAACACTGTAAAAGACCAGAGTGCCAGTGGGATGTTCAAGGTACACCCCAACCTTGAGCCTGGCACCTTACAGTGTACGCTTCAATGATTTGGGTTAGGTTTAGAAATAGTAATAGTGATGCCCTGGGGTCCAACAGAGCAGTGTGGGTTGTTCCTACTCTTGGTTTTGCTTCTTATACTCTTAAGATTCCCCCATTGGACACTTCCAGGGAAAAGGGAGAGGTGAAAGTGCCACGTACTTCTAAAGCCTCCCCCTCCTGCCTCCAGGGATTTCAGCTCTGGCTAGAAAGGATGGCCCTTATGAGGAGGGCACATGATCTTCTAAGCTCCTGAATGGACATTTTCAGACCAGAATACATTTTTACTGTGATCAGGCAGCACTTGAATATGTCTGAGTAGATTACATTTAATATCTAACTTGTCAATGTGTCTGCAAATGGCTGAAGAGCACCTGCATCAAGTCCCATGTCATGGCATTAGAATATGGCAGCTCTCTCAAATAGGTGACTACTACCAAATATCCCATGTTTGTGTATGGACTAAAGACAGAATGTCTTCCTTCTCACAATTGTTCCTAGCTTTGCAGGGCAGAGAGAGCAGGATACCTCCTACCTTCTCCACAATGATTGGAAACCATACAGCTTGTCTCTCACAACAAGGTGTGAAGGTTACCATAAATCTGGGAAAACTGGAGATATGCACAGATACGTGGAACATAACTAAGGATGAACCAGGAAACTACTTTGCTTTAAGTATCCCCAGAGCAAACCTGTGGTGGTATTGAGGAGGAAAAACCCTGAGACCTACACTTCTCCCAAACTGAGGAGGCACATGTGCAATAGTACAATTAGCTATACCATTCACCCTGGCATTTGAGAGAAAAGATGAAATTCAAAACAGAAAAAGAAATAAAAGCAAAGCACCTCATGGCTCATTTGATGACAGAATTTACCTTGATGCCATCAGGGTCCCAAGGGGGATTCCAGATGAGTTTAAGGCCAGAAATCAGATTGCATCAGGATTTGAATCCTCCTTGTTTTGCTTGGTGACCATTAATAAGAATGCAGATTGGATTAACTGTATTTATTATAGCCAAGGGAGGTTTATTAATTACACCAGGGATGCAGTTAGAAGAATAGCCAGTCAGCTAGATGCCACAAGTCACATAGCATGGGAAAACAGAATGACCCTAGATGTGATGTTAGCTGAGAAAGGAGGAGTGTGTGTAATGTTGGGAAGAAAGGGTTGCACTTTTCCCAACAACACAGCCCTAGATGGAAAGCATTGCAAGGTCTAACTTCTTTAGCTGAGTTAGCAGAAAACTCCAAAATAGACAATTCATTAACAGGATGGTTGGAATCACAGTTTGGCAAGTAGAAAGGAATGGCAGGCTCTTATCTTTTTTTTTTTTTGCAGGGGGGAAGGCAGGGCAATTGCGGTTAAGTGACTTGCCCAAGATCACACAGCTAGTAAGTGTGTCAAGTGTCTGAGGCCAGATTTGAACTCAGGTCCTCCTGCCTTTCCTCTCACTCCCAGTTCTGTTTTTCCTTTTGTGTCTCCTCCATAAATGGCCCCATTCATCAGTTCGTCCATCCAGATAGCTTACAAGGATCCAGTCGCTGTCAATTGCTGGAGACAAAAACACTCCTTGCCCTCAGTGAGTTTACATTCTAATAGACTGACCATATAATTGCCATATGATTGATGATTTTTAGGGGCTGAGGGTGGAGTGCACTGTCTCCTGGGAGATGATCCCTTATGTCTGAATATCAGAATTAGCCTGGATCTTGGAAGTATGTCAGGTGATTAATCTCTCCTCAGTGACACGCCGAAGGTGTCTGTGCCAGTATGGGTTTGAGACCAGGCTCCAGCCCTAGTCTTCTGGATTTTTCAGTCTGGTTCCTATTTGTAACCTGTAAATAATTTCTTAGATCAAAGTTCTAGAAAGAGGAGACACATGGAAGGTAATCTCTGAGAGGAAGGCACTAGCAGCTGGCGATGGAGGAAGAAAACCAAGGCCTTGAAGAAGGGAGGATTTGAATACCCCCTTGAAGGATGCTAATGCTGAGGGGATGAGGGAAGGGCTTTCCAGGCTGGAGGCAGCAGAGCTTAGGGATTGTTGTCTGTTTATTGGAGGGTGGGGAAGGGGGAGAAAGACTAGTGAGTGGAGCATGTACCTGGAAGGGGGAATAATCAAAGAAGGATGGAGAGGGTTGCAGCACACTTGTTTTCCATCTTATGGCCTCTTTCTCCAATTAGTAGAATTATGGGATTGGATTATATGACATAATATGCCATTTATACAGGGCATAGAGTTTTTAAAACCTTTGTTTCTATGACAAAAGCCATATTATTACAGAGGAGTGTCAAGTACGTTGGCCAGAGTGAACATAAGAGTGTCTTGGTAGAAACTGAACTCAGTTCTTCCATGTGCCTAGCAGGTAGGTGTCAAGGTGGATAGAGCACCAGAAGATTCATTTTCCTGAGGTCAAATCTGAACTCAGACAGTTAATAGCTCTATAATTAGTCACTTAAACCTGTTTCCCTTGATTTCCTCATTTGTAAAACACAGTAGAGAGACCACTTTAGTACCCTTGCTAAGAAAACCCCAAATGGGGTCAGGAAGAGTGGGACCCAACTGAAAATAACTGAACCACAGCATCCTTTCAGCCTCGAATCCACAGAACTGTTACCTCAACATGAAATGCCTAGATCTCCCCCACCTTGAAAAGACTTGCACTGTGAGAAACATGCTACTGGGGATCACAGGACTTCGTAGACAAGGTTAGAGTGACCTTGGGTGAGCCTGTGGGTGAGCTGTGGCTGCCCAGTGCTTTCCCGGCTGCAAGCCCTTAGGAAGATCCATGTGACAGACACCTTCTTAGCGAAAGAACTCAGAAACAGAGTGGGCAGAGGAAGCCATTTATTATACTTCGGCTACAAAATATGTGTGCTGCTCACAAAGAACACACATACCAATGTAGAAACAAGAACAAGCTTAAATATTGTTAGTGTAGTCTTACTCCTCCCATCAGAGTCAGAACTGGTCCAGACTCCTCAAGGTTACAACTCTTCCTTACACTCCCACTACATTCACTCCTTAGCATGTTCCCATCCTGGTCATGAGTCCCATGATCAGAAAATGGCAAAGTCTCCATCCTTTGGGCATGTAACCTAATATTCATGATGTTGAGCAAGTGCAGTAATGAGGACATTGTCAGCTAGGCATGACCTCTTCCATTCAGGCTGGTTGTCACATCCCAAGGTTTCTAGTTCCCCTGGAGCCAGAATGTGTTTGACCATCTTCTTTGTAAAACATGATATGCAAGCTTATCACAAGGTCCCAATAGCCTGGGAGCATTGACCATCTCTCAATAACATCTGTAGGAACAAAACAAGATACCACAATATCCATTCTTACATTCACTTAACCTTCTCATCCTCAAGTTATCCTCTTACCTTCTTTTCACAGGCAATTTCTTAGAAAAAGCTCCCCGTATGGATGGTTTCTTCTTTTCCTATCCCCTGCAAATCATTTAAGCAGCTAAAAGTAATGGTCTTATTTCTAAAACTTCTAGACTAGGGCTCATCCCTGGCACAGCCCCTTCATGGGCTTTTTCCTGACTTCTCTGTAGCTATTGTCATTGTTAACCATCCTCACCTATTGAATAAACACTTGTCCTTATAGATTCTCCCCTGTCCAGGTTTTCCTCTGGACTGTTGGACTGTTTCAATAATCTGTCTAGCAGCTCTTGTGGGCTTGAAGAGACACTGCCAAAGCCCAGACTCTTTTGATCTGATTTACTAAGGAAAGCAAAGTTAAGGGATTGACAAGCTTACTTTAATCCGGCATACAAATACCATTCACTTAGTTCAGGGGAAAAAGCCAGCACCCTGAACTTCAGAGCAAAATACAAACAAAGTACAAACATTGACAGACAGACCTTGTCTGATTCAAATCCCAATACATAGTTACCAGAGTTTAACAACGTCCTGAAATGGACAGACCGAGAAAACACAGACCAAGCCAATTAAAATATGTTGAGCATCATTTATTAGCTGGCCAGTGACTGTCCCGTAGACTGAAAGTCTAGAGAGCAGTCCTGAGCACAAAGATTTGAAGCCTTTTATACCTGAGCCTAGAGCAGGTGCAAGCAAGCCATTACAAAAGCAGGAGACTGCAGTTAAACGAAGTGCATCGGGGATCAAACAGATCTAATGATTTATGCTAGGTGTTTGATCAGTGTTGCTCAGTGAATTGCGTTCACTCCGGGGTTACAGCGCTCCAGTAAGTGGAACACCGCTGGGGCTGCTCGCCCCTGTGAAGGGGGGCTGCTCGCCCCTGTGCAAGGGGGCATTTCACTCCCTCCTTTTTCACCCTACACAGGGGACTCATCAGAGGCCAAAGGGGCATAGGACATAAGCGTTCTTGGACATACTTGGTCAGGCAGTTGATTAAGCAGGGGGTTAGCATGAGTCCCAGCAGGATGAGGATTACTGGGAGGGGCCGGGTTCAAGCACAGGGGCTAGACCTGGCCACAGGGTTGGGAAGGGGTTGAGGCAAAGGAACAGAAAACAAAGGAGAGTTGTTGTCTGGAAAGTTTCAGTTTCAGGTCCCCGCTCTCCCAAACTGTCCACCGGGGTGTGCGCTCTGGAGAAGCCGTTCATTTGATGTGGGACTGGTGGATCCACGCCTTTCGGCCTGCACCCTTGATGGCGGAGGCATTGGCCAAGATTGCCTAGTATGGATCTGTCCACCGGGGCTCCAGGGACAGTCCTCGGGGCAGCTTTAGGGTCAGGACCCAGTCGCCTGGCTGAATGGGGGAGCTCACGGGAAAGTCGGGTGCTGCGGCCCTGAGAGACTGGTAAAAGGTTCTGACAGCACTCTGGACTGCAGTCAGGGCCTGCAACGACTTAAGAAGGAACTGATTAGTAAAATCTACATGGAGGTATTCGCTTACTCGCAGAATGAGAGGGGGCGCTATCCCAAACATAACTTCAAAGGGGGAGAGAGAGAGTCGCGGGGTTGGGTGTGCATCTTGCGTGGAGAACGGCAAGGGGAAGGATTGAGCTGATGCATTGACAAATCAAAGGGGCAGTCCCCTTTACAAGCACAAATACAGACGCCAGAAAAAAAAGACAACAATACAATCATCAATTTAAAATTCAAGTCTTTTCCCATACAAAGGTCTGTGAGGGAACATCAATGAAGTCTTCTGGTCCTTGGTATTTGTTGCAGCCATCCCCACAGCTTATTCTTCTTGGAGGAACTGGCTTTCTGTCCATTCTCCTACAAAGGTTATCTTAGCACGATTTTAAGTTGCCACTTCTAATAATTATACCCTGATCATCTTTACAAATTCAAAATTGAAACCTTGTCCAATTGCCACGTTTAACAAATTCACATCAGAACCCAAATTCTCATACTTTACATTGGCTCCTTATTAATTTCCTCACCAGGGGGATGGGACTCCAGTACATACATAAATACATTAAATAACCAATTTTTAACACAGTACTTATAAAATCTTAACCTAGTCATGTCA
>CM053622.1:816592370-816628158 GCA_028646595.1 Phalanger gymnotis
AGGTTCTCACCCAGAACTTGGAAAACTCACAGAAAACTGCAACCAATTAGCTTACAGGCGGAAATTCAGCAGGCCTTCTCAAAATTATACAAAAAGATTTCACAGAGCATTTTTCAAAAGCATTTTCCCTTCTTTAAAACAGTTTAAAATTGATCCTGATATAAACAGGGATTGTCACTAAACTTTCATGAAGAAAAATTATTTGGACAGCTCTAAAATGAGATGTGTCTTTCTCCTTTTTAAAGCAAAATAACCTTTAAACATTGAGATTCATTCACAAATTCCCAAAGTGCCATCACAAATTAGTCCATAAACCTCCAGATTAACATACATAAATTCATCTTTAGATAATACAGGCCTGAAAATCACACTCCTACATTTTTCAAAGTATTATAACAACTCGATTCTTTGTTATTACAGAATTTCTAGATTTCACAAAAATTCTTTAGTCAGAAAGGATCTTGTAGTGGGGAGAACGCTTAGTTCCTATGCATTCCATACCCAATTAAATTAGCTTGATCACAATAACAAAGTTTACCAGGAATTTAAAAGCTTTGTCCATAGGAATCCCTCTACACTGAAAACTTTTACACAAGATTGCAATGCAAGGGGGCATTTCAGTCCCAGCATCTGGATTTACGAACTGTAGGGCTTCTTAGCTACAGCTGCCTGGAGTCTCAGCATCAGAACACCACCAAAAGTCAGAGCCCCGAGCAAATAGCTCTGTCTTCTCTTCTTATACCATTTCAGACGTCATCAAATGTCATCTGAATGACCAGGACTTAGGCTTCTATGATTGGCTCTGGAGTTAACACCTCCCCTTAGGATCCTGGAAGCTTCACGCCCACATAGGCTTAGCACGTAGCTGGGGTTTGGGCCTGGGGCTTAGCACCTAGTAAGACACTTAAGTGATCTTTTTAAAACAGTAAGAAAGTCCCAGCTTAATTGATATTACACCAGGGGATCCATACGCCTTGAGGAACACCTTCCTCTGATCTGACCTGGTCTCTTTTCTCTCTCTCCACCTCCTTCCCCATAGGGGTAACTCTCCATCAGTCCTGGGCCTGCTATTTTGTAGCAAATCTCCGTCATCTCCATGAAGGGAAGCAGTGGGGTGGTGCAGTGGCTAGTGGGGGATCTCAGCTAGACCTGAATTCAAACCCTGACTCAGATGTGACTTACCAAGAATCACATAACTAGGAAGTGTCTGAGGTCAAATGAGAATTCAGTTCTTCCTGACTCTAGGCCCAGGCCTTTCTCCCCTGTTCTACCTCCATGAAGGAACATAGCCGGGTGGTACAGTGGGTAATGCTGGTCCTCAGTCAGCTAGACCTGAGTTTACCCCTGTCTCAGATACCTATCAGCTGTGTCAGCTCACTTGATCTCTTAGCCTCAGGTTCCTCATCTGTATGTCCTGACACTGCCCTGTGGTGCAAAGGAGAAATAGTGTTTTGCCTTGAGCAAGTTGAGGTTAGTGTTGGGGAATTCCTTAGCTCAGAGGTCCTAAAAACTTCCTAGAGAGAAATAAAAATAATAAAAGCTAGCATTTATACAGTGCCCATGTGCCAGGCACTGCTAAGCACTTAACCAATGGAATCTTCAGAGCAGCCTTTGCGGGGAGGTGTCATTACTCTCGGCATTTTATAATTTTACAAAAGAAGTGCTCCAAAGCTATGAGTAGCCAATTTTTAAAGGAAGAAATGCCAATTATCAATGATTATAACAAAAAAATTCTACATTTATAATCACTAATCCAAATCACTATTAAAAAGATTTTCAGATGGGTAAAGGTGGTAAGAAAATGAGTATCGGAAATGGTGGAATTTTCTTTAATTATGTACTTGTTACCAGAGCTTTGCATTTTATTTCCTTTTTTTTTTTACTCTCACAGAGGGGACATCACTGGAGGAGGAAATAAATGCAACCTTTTTTTTTTAAAGCCTGAGCAAAAATGGTCCAAATCATTATTAATGCACATTAAACCAACTCTCAGGTTCTACTTAAGCTCCATCCAAGAGAAAAAAAGAAAAGATTTTAGAAGTGTAAGAAGAGAAAACAGAAATATCAGTTTTCTGTTGAAGCTGTGAAGTTCTCCCCCAAATCACATCATTGACTCAGTGATACCAATAGCGGCCATATGCCTTTCAAGACAGGAAAGGAACCCAAGTTTATTATTAGGCTTGGCAGCAGGCACCTGCAGTCTATGAGGGGACACAGGTGAAGATTATATAGGATATTCTATAGTAAGACAGGTACCTAATATACTAATTAGGTGACGGGGGCTGGATCAGGGCATGGTTAAAGTAAGTTAACTCAAGGTCAGCGCTGGCAGGAACTACCCAGGCTGCCCCTCCACGTCTCCTTAGACGAGATAAAAATGGGGGAGTGTCACATCCTTCTCTGGGGGGATGGGGTCCAGGTGAGTCAAGCCCTTCCAGGCTGCAATGACCGGCCCATGAGAAGGGTCGGGCTCTCCTGAGCTCCGGGGAATCTCCCTGAGCCAACCATGATTCACAGCCGTTTTAAATCCTATTTTCATCCCCTCTACAAGGCAGAGTAGCACAGGATCCCTCTTTCCCTCCGCCTCCCTTTCATCCTTCTAGCCAGGATCCGCCACAGGGACAGACAGTTCCCGAAAGGGTGGGCGGGCAGGGCTAGGGCCGGCCCAGATCCTCACCGGACTTCGGGGCTGGAACCCAAATCCTGTTCTGTGTGATTGGCACAACTAGGGGAGAGAAGGATGTCTTTCTCTCATGAGACAAATCAAGCTGGAGAGGGATCGCTCTGAAACCTTCGACAAACTTAACAGTGTTTTCTGATTAATGATCGAAGTTTTCCTTCACGTGGCCCGGATCAGCGATCGAAAAAGGAACCTGCATCGGATATTCCTCCACTGGAATCTCCTACTTGCCCTAAAGGGAATAGTTTGAGGGGAACGGGCCAATCAGGAGCTTGGGATGAAGGGAGATAGGAAGTCCCGCCCCTTGTAAGGGAGCGAGGGATTCCGGGAACCCGAGTCCGGATGTGGAAGTCTAGGAGACAAACGAGCAGGCGGATCCAGTAGGCTCAAGGGCTACTGGGATGTGTAGTCCGGTAGTGCCTCTGATGGTAAACACCGCGGAAGTGGAAGTTTAAGGAACCAATGAACAGGCGGCACCGATGGGTAAGGGCGGGACATCCTGTAGAAGCCGGCTAGCTTCCTGGTAAGGTCCCTGCTTTACTGTGGAGGGAGAAGGGATTGACTGAGAAAGGGTTGTGTAGGGTCTTGCTCCAGGAGCCGAAGTTCGTGGGTGTGAGAGAAGGGGATCGTCAGGTAAGACACGTACGTCTTGTTTCCCTTTTCTGCAGTAAATTTAACTAGGAGTTCCCTACATTGTTCCCACAGCTCTGAGTCCTGGAGAAGGGATGTAAAAGCGGGTCGGAGGGAATTTGTGTCCTTCTCCTTTCCGGCGACAAAACCGACCGCGCCGTAAAATGGCCCCGGAATTCAGAGGTCCGCCGCAGGCCATTTGTCCAGGTCCTCCGGGGGGTCCGGACCGGGCAGTGTGGCCAGAGGACACGAGGCGTTTCTGTGTAAGGGCTGGAAGACCTAGGTGTTACGGTTGTGTCAGAGGTGTCCTAGGGGCGAGGCCTGGATGTGCAGGGAGACCGGCCCGGCCTGTAAGCTCGGCCGAGCAGCTTCCTGTAGGAGGCAGAAAGAGGGGCCATGTGTCCCCAGACAAGGCGGCCTGTCAGGAAGGGGGATTATGCCCGAGCCTGTGGCGGGCTCAGCCCAGTGTCCCTGCAGGGCAGGGGAGGGTTCTTCACTTGTCTCCAAGAAGGCTGCAGACCTCTCCCTGTGCCCACGTGGGCCCAGAAATGTGGAGGGAGACACCGGGGATACGGAAACTCCGAGATCAAGGTCCCCGAGTAAGCTCTTGGGATGGATTCAGGCCTTAACTCAAGGTGGCCAAGTTCCTTGTTAGGCTTTACAGGGGCAAGTGTTCTTAGGGAACCTGTGGTCTAGGAGGAGACCCTGGTGAAGCTTATATGCTTTACACCATGGTAAGACACGTGACAGATATGCTAATTAGGTGATGGGGCGGGATCATGGTATGGTTAGTTCTTGAAGCATCCTGTACTTTGAATATCTGCTGAGAAGGTCTTTTACCCAGAGTTCACTGGGAAGTAGCCCTGCGGGCGGGGCTACATGGGGGCGTGGTTTCAGGCCTGAAGGGTCACTAAGGCAACTCAAGGTCAGGCTGATGGGGAGATAACCAGGCTGCCCCATCAATGTCCAGTTAGACAAGGTCATCGTAAGGGAGGATGCTCATGTCTAGGTCTAGGATACACGTAATGGGTCAATGAGTAGTAAATGTCTCTGACCCAGGACAGGGCGAGGTCAGCCAGAGAACAGCTGGTTCAAAGTAATACATTCTATGGGGGCAGCTGGCCACTGTGTCAGGAAGGCAGGTAAAGGTTTTTTTTGCTAGGGCATGCTGCCCTCGGCCTGGAGAGGAAACTGCTTGAGACAGTGTTTTGAGACTAGGGAGAGACACGATTTTGGAACTGGGGTCCAAGCACAGGCACCAAGCACCCCATCAACCCACTGAAAATGACTGAACTACAACTTATTTCAGCACTGAATCCACAGAAGTACTGAGTGGGGTGTAATTCTTGTGAAGACTTCACAGAGAGAAAATATATAAATATATTTTTTATTTCTGGAATAAGGGGCAATGAGAGGATGGAATGGACTCAAGATTTGACCTTCTAGGAATGTGATTACCTAACTCAGGAATTCGGCCAGGGGCAGTAAGTACTTCTCCCTCTCTCCCTTGGTGCTAGTCACTGGGTGGTTACCAAGTAAGGACAAAAGAACCACATACCAATTGTTCAGTCCCTGCTCCTGGAAGCCCCGCCTCCCCACCCCCTTTTTCCTCATTCCTCCTGTTTACCTTAGCCATGTTATTGCCACATCAGCACCTGGTTGCTAAATAAGGAGATGTGATTTGGATTGGCTGTGTTTGATTTCCTCGTTCTTTGTCTAGCTTTTCCCACCTAGATTGTAAGCCCGCCTCCTAGCCAATGAAAAGGAAGGATATTGATGGGCAGGAATCTTTATGTTAGGATATAAATTGGTCTCTTGCCTTTCATAGTTCATCCTAGTGGAGGTGATCCCCAGATCTCCTGAGATTTGTAAAATAAAAGTAATTCCTTTTCTGTCCCTACTTCAGAAGCCTCTGAATTATTGGGGTACTCGAGTGGTCACCCCATCCCACACAGTGCTAACAAAAAGACCTTCACTTAACCTTCTCTGCCTTAAGCTATCCTCTTTCCTAATTTTCACGGCTAATTTCCTAGTAAAAAGATCCCTGTATTGGATGGTCTCTGCTTTTTCCACTCCCTGTTCCCTTCTCCACTTCCTGCAAATCATGCAGGCAGCTAAAACCAATGGTGTACTTCTTTGTAAAAACCTTAGCCCAGGGGTGTTGAATCCGTGGACCTTGTGCTGAAAAATTAACAAATAGTTTTCAGTTTTTTAGCTTATTCATAGTAGTTAGATTTTTACAAAAGAATGTACCTTCTTAAGTATACCTAACTGAACTTTCTTGAATGCAGCCCTATGTGTGATAGCTAAATTAATAACTTGAAAAGGTTCCCTACCCCTGGCATAGCCCAGTTGGCTTTTTCCTGACATCTCTGTAGCAGTTGTTATTGTCAACCATCACTGTTAGAAACATACTTAGTCTAGGAATAAACAATTCTCCTTGGAAAGCCCAGGAGGTTTTCATTATATTTTATATTTTTTCTTTCTGAATAAATGGTTATGTCCCCTGAACTGAGTACAGGAGAGTACAAGGACTGAGACAAATGCCAGTCCTTTTCTTGACTCTCAATTCAAATCTCCTGCCTGCTTCTTCATTGGCCAGATGCAACCCCCTGAACTGCCTATCTCATGTCTACTTCAAACAGCTCATTAAGCATGTGCACAAGCCTCTAGCCTTTTGCTGGATCAGAAATCTGGATTCTGCTAGATCACAGCTCTGATTAGAAACAGTCACGTGGCTTACATTCTGCTAAAGCTTTGGCGGGGGTGGGGTGGGGTGGGGCAGGGCAGTGCTTTCAATCATGTGGAAACAAAACTTCCATCTCTTTCCCACAATTACTACCTGTGGGTTAAACACTTGGCCTTCTCCTTTGCTACTCACCTCCTTCCCCCTGGGGGTAAGTCTCCCTCAGTCCTGGGCCTGTTTTTTTCTAGGTAACTCTTATTCGTATCTGTAGAGGTAACTAGCTGGGTGCTACAGTGGGTAGTGCTGGATCTCACCTAGACCTGAGTTCAAACTCTGACTCAGAAATGTAGCAGTTGTGTCAGGTCACTTGATTGTTAGCCTCAGTTTCCTCATCTGTATGTTCTAGACACTGCACTGGGTGCAAAGGAGAAACAGTGTCTTGCTTTAAGCAAATTGCAGTGAGTGCTGGGGAATTCCTCAGCCCAGAGTTCCTAACAACCTCCCAAAGAAAAATCAATATAATAATAGGTGGTGCTTAAATCGCACCCATGTCTCTGGCACTGCCAAGCACTTGGCCAATGGAATCCTCAGAGCAGCCTTTGGAGGGGGGTGCCATTATTCTACCCACTTTATAATTGAGCAAAGTGAGACAAACAGGTCAAGTGACTTGCCCAGAGTCACACAGCTAGGAAGTGTCTGAGGTGACATGAGAATTCAGTTTTTCCAGACTTCAGGCTCAGGCCTCTTTCCCCTGTTCTACCTAACTGGAATCTTTCCCAGAAGATAAAGTAGCATCAGCTCCCTGGCAGTTACCCTGTGGATAGCACCTCAAGGGAACAAGGGGAAATAGAGACGTGAACAGGGTTTGAGTTCATCTGGGGAGGTTGGGCAGCCACTTTCCTCACTGGCTGGTTGGGTAATAGAGACAGGACATCAGGTGATTTGGGTTTGGGGAGAATGTTAACCTTGGTTTCAGGAGTTGCAAAGTTTGTTTCAGTGGGGATGTTTTCCCTTGCCCAGAATGTCTGGTGGGGCCAGGTAGTCTCTAGTTAATTCCCTCAGAATATCTTGGTGGGGACTGCCTAGTTATTGGAGGCCTCCTTCAAGACAGAATCAGTGGGCTTATGGTGTGAAAAAAATGTACAGGGGGGGTAGAGTTGTCTGTGGTGGGTGGGAGGAATTGCCTTGACCCCCAAGGATCCCACCCTGTTGAGTTTGCTGCCCAGCTCCTCCTTAGGAAGGGAAGGGGGCTGGAGCAGTGTCTGTTTAAAGCTGTGTGGCCACCCTGGTAATGAGTTCTTATGTATTTTGCAAATATCATGTGCTATTTTTTTGTGGGGATTTTGTTGTCTTTAAGAAATGTTAATGCCTATGTCATGGATACCAAAGATCTTGGGGCCCCGTTGTATCAATGTATTTTTGTTTAATTTGAAGATCTTCCCATCCATTACAAGGCCCATGTGCCCTTCTTAAGTCCTGTGGAATCCTAAATTACGTGAAGCCTATGGTGCGAGGAGCTTGCTGAATGAGTGGAACAGTAAGGGGTGGAGTAGAAAGTTAGAGCAGTTAGAGCTGGAGGGTTGTTATGCCCTCTGACCCTGAAGAAGTGTATATATATTCTGAGGTTAGAATTTTGGTTTAGGGATCACCCTTGCGAAGAGTATTGCTGTTTATAGCAGGTGAGAACCTGGGTAGCTATTAAGGAAACCTGCCTTCACACTTTGAACAACCCAGATATTGGTGCTTCTCTCTTCTGTAACTATGTGTGTATTGCTTTTGGTCAGTTGATTTGTGTTATTTTCTCTGCTTACAATTTCTGTTTGTATTTTCTTTGAAGTTCAGGGTGCTGACTTTTTCCCCTGAACAAAGTGTATGTTTAATTAAGGTAATATTGTTAACCCCTTTTGAGTTGTTTCCTTTAGAAAAGGAGATCAAAGATCCTGTGCTAGCAGCCCTGTGTGCTGGTGTTATTAGCCTTATACCTCTACTGCAGCAGCAAGTAGCAACATTGTTGCTACAACATCTAAGGTAACTTTCTGGAGAGAAGCTATTTCCCCCAAATTCAGTTTATTTCTTCTACATTAGCAACCTAGAAGCCATTCCTGACTCTTTACTCTGTCTTGGCTCCCTTTCCCAATAGCATATTAGGTGCTAAATCTTCTTGTTTATCCTTTTAATTTGTCTAAGGCTGAAAGTGGTATATTATTATCTCCAAGCATTAACATAGTTTTACTGTATATTTTTGCCTTTAATTTTTTTTCTCTCAAGAACTATCAGTCTCTGTCCCTTCCATTTTGCTGAACCACACTGGAATACTGGCTATAGAAAGAATTCTCATTTGTGGGGCCAAGTAAACAAAGCTGCCCATGTGAGCCGTTTCTACTCAAAGGACCTGTCTAGAAACTTAACGGGATTGACTTCACTTACTTAATAGCCATTGGGGAGAGTGAATCTATGCTGAAGGTGACAGATCTCTATAGGTCTAAAGTTCAGTCCTTCCCACATCACTTCCACCCACTAAATTCCAGTGGCTCCCATAATATCTATGTGCAGTTATAGATGCAACTGTTTGCTATTTGAAAGCTCTTTGGAACCTGGCCCCAGCTGCGTCTCCAAGTTGGTTACACACAGTTCCTCTTCGCATAGCATTGAGCTACCAAACTGGCCTTTTGGCTTCTCCTCTGTTGTGATGCTCCATCCCTGGCTTTGTATTTACCCTGGTGGTTCCCATGGTTAGAATGCCATTGTTAGGATGCTCTTAAAATCCCTGAATTCCCTTGAAAAGCTCTAAAAAAGCTCTTAATTCTTAACTTAGCAGTAAATTTTACCAGCAAGGCAAGCAGGTATATAGATATATATGTAAATACACGAATATGTATGTGTGTGTGTGTGCATATATATGTATATACATATATATATACACATATACACACACACATACACATATAGAAATCTGTATATTAATGTGTATGTATGTATGTATTTTCATCCCCCAAATTTCCTTTTCTCTCCTGCTGAAGAAATGAGAAGGGAACTCTACCCCAGTACCTGAGGGAGTATTCATTTGGCCGCTAAGGCTTTAGTGCCCAGCCCAGTAACATTTTCCACCCTAGAGTCCCTCCTGTGCCCACAACTCCTCCTTGTCAGATAAAGCGTAGGAGGGTGGGGTCTGTCCTCACTCTTCTGAAAAAAAAAATGCTAGAAGGATCATCAAGCTAGAAGCGGGTATCAAGCTCAAGGTTTATATCAGTAGATAAAGTACATAACACGAGCTGTAACATATGACTTGGGACCTGGGTGTCCTGATGTCCTGGTCTCAGCTCCTCACTAGCATCCAGCTATCTTCCTGTCAGAGAAGATCTCTTGGGAAATAAAAACAAGACAGAAGGGAAAGCATCTTGGTGTTAGGATCAACCAAGGGGGTAAATGTCTCCAGTTTACAGGAGAGTTAAGTGGGGGGTGGGCAGACTGGGCTCAGGCTGTAGAGAAGAAAGAAGGACCTGAGGGGGGAGGGAATCAGTGGAGGGGAATGACTGGGAAAACCAGGAGGGATGTAGGCTAGGCATATCCTTGTGGGGAATAAGATGAGTGTAGCTGGGGCAGACCTAGAAGACCCCTGGGGAGGTCTGTAGTCCCAGAGCAGGCTAAGGGAGGGATGGAGAGAGGGGGTAGAGCAATGGGGGAAGGGGAGCTCGCACAGATGACCAGCCTGGTGGGTAGTGGCTCTGGTGGAACTCTCTCCCTCAGGGGAAGTTTGGAAGCCTGGGGGGGGCAGGGAAGAAGAAGGGTCAGTCTATAGGATGGACAGCAGGGCTGGGCAGGACTCTTGGGATTAGGAAGACTCAGCCAGAGCAGGTTGGCTGAAAACAGCTGAGATCTCTCTGCCCTCTTCCTTTTGAGCTAAAGTCTCTCTGCATTCTTCCCTCGAAACAGATCTTTGGATCTAAGGTCTCTGCCTTCTTCCTTCAGAATAGAGAACTCCTCATGTCCCCTGGAGTGTACATCTCTCTCTGGCTTTGTCCCTTGGAGCTGAAGTCTCTTTTACTTCTTCCCTTGGAGTTGAGATCTCTCTTCCCTCTTCCCTTGGTGGTGAAATCTCTTTGCCTTTTACTTTGGAAGCTGAGATCTCTCTGTCTTCCCTAAGAACAAAGATCTCTCTGACTTCAGGGAGCCAGCTCTGCACATGCAGGTGCCAGGCAGGTCTGAAAAAGAGCCCCTCCCCGTACCCCATTTCTGCTGGCTAACCTTTCCATTGGGCCTCATCTTTCCCCTCTAACCTCTTGCTGATGGTCCTTCAGGCTTGCCAGGAGCAGGCCTCCCTCCAAGTCCTGGCTCTGGGGGTTGCCTCTGCTACTTGTCCAGATTCTCTGTCACATGCCAGAGGTCCTAGGCTGTGTAAAGGGGTTTATGATTCTCACATTAATCGATATGATATGTGTAATGGATGTACTAACTACCTAGGTTTATCAGAACTATGATTTTCCCCGGGGATTCTGGCCTGGGAGTCAGACTCACAGCAGCTTGAAGTGATTGATCAACTTTTGACGACTCGGACGTGTTCCTGTGCTTCTCTGAGTTCAGTGAAGTGAGTCAGAGACTGTGAAACCTGTTCCTCCCCCAGAACACTGGCTCTGTGCCCACAAAGTAACCACGACCCTCAAAGACTTGACAATCAACTTAAGAACTGTTTCCCACAGGACCCAGGAATGGCCTGCATGAGGCTGCCCTGGAAATGGCAACTCAAGACCTAAGAAAGATCATCCTGATCCAGCCCAATTGTGATTTGCATGTGTGTAAACTCTTCCAAGCCTGACTCTCCCTGCCACCCCCTTCCTGTGGTGGAGTCTCTTCCCTGAGGGCAGGGCAGGGCCTTTGCAACTGGTCTGAGAGCTCACCTTCTGTCACTCCAGCATCCACCCTAGGAAGAGAAGGCAAAGTCAGTATCTCTCCCACCCTGAGATTCTTCTCCACAGGTCAGCTTGCTGAGGACCAAAGCCTGTTCCTAGGAGAGAGACCAAGGAGAATGGCACCTGGGAGCCAGAGACCGTCTTCCCAGGTGAGTACAGTCCATCCACAGACCTGACCAGCATCAGAAAAGGTGGAATCACAGAGAACCAAGGAAGCTTTATCAAGTTAGATGTAGGCTGTCCTTTGCAGTGCTATCAGCAGAGCAGAAATTGTCCTGGTTGTGCCTCAGGCCACACAAGCCTTCCCTCTGAATCCCTCTCATTTGACATTTATTTCTTAGGTCAAGTCAGTAAGCATTTAGACAATGGCTCCTCTGTGCCAAGTACTGTGCTAATGTATTGGTTGCGCAAAGAAAGTTTGAAAAAATAAGTCCCTGCCCTCTATGAGCTTACAGTCTAATTGGGAGAAAACATGTCAGCATCTGTCCAAACAAGCTCTGTACAGTATGGATGGGAGGCCCTATGAGAGGGAAGGGACCAGGAAGAGCTTGTTTTCAGAAGATGAAATGTTGCCTGAGATGTGAAGGAAGCCAGGAGGCCCAGGTGAGGGAGGAGAACATTCCAAGCATCAGAGACAGCCATTGGGAAGGCACAGGGTTAGGCGATGGAGGGTCTTGGTTAAGGTTCAGTCAGGAGGCCAGTTTCTCTGGGTCAGAGAGGAGAAGAGGACCAAGGTGTAAGAAGACTGGAAAGATCGAGGGGCTGGTTACATGGTGTCTATGTGCCAGGAGCCATATAAATATCTCCTTTGATCCTATTGTGAGAATTGTCAGGGTCCTTTCCAGGGACAGGCAGAATAAGGGATCACAGGATACAGACAGTGAACTGTGGAGTATTTATCCACTCAAGAGTGTGACATACTCCCTGATGGACATGTGTGTCTCTCAGTTCCACTGAGGACATAGAGACAGGCTCTCCTCCTGAGCTACATGCCCATCCTTTGGGTAGGATCCCTGAGGTCTTCTGGGCAGGCTTACACAGAAGTTTTGGGTAAGATCAGGTTAGGGGACAGAGAGCGGGAAAAGGACATTTCAGAAAAGGAAATCAAATGTGACTTTGGAGTTAGAAAGGAATGTTACAAAGGTCCTCAGCGCAGCTGCTTACACCCGTCCGGAGAAATGGGCAGCTGATTGATTATAGTCAGGTAGTTAATCAACATTTGCCAAGCCCTTTGTGCCTTCTTAGACAGTGACAGCAAGTGAGTCCTGTGAGTTTTCTCAAAGAGAGTGGGGGAGGGAGGTGCTGAAGGGAGCCCTGAGGACATTGACCTTAGAACAGACAGTATAGCATCCAATGGAGTCAGTTTTGGTTTCTCAAAAATTCACTTTTCTAAACCCTCACCCGCTTTCTGTGTGAAAGCCTCAGTGGTCAGATTCGGAGGATATGGAGTATCAATGCTGATTTTGCAGACAGCCCTTTCAGGAGAGGAAGGATGAAAGCTAAGTTGTATAAAGGGTTAAGGAGTGAGTAGAGGTTAGCAAGGTGATCTAGTAGATAGAGCATGGTCTTAGAATATGGAAGACTCATGTGCATGAATTCAAATCTGGCCTCAGACACTTACAAGGTGTGTGACCCTGAGTCACTTAACTCTGTTTGCCCCAGTTCATCATTTTTAAAATGAGCCTGAGCAGGAAATGGCAAACCACTCCTGTAGCTTTCCTCAGAAAATCTCAAATGGGATCTAGAAAAGTCAGAACACAACTGAATAATGCCATGCACAGTGTTAAGACCTGAGGATTCAAACAGAAAAGAAGACTCCTATTGCCATAGAGATTATACTCTTTTCTTTTTGGAGTGGGGAAGGCAAGGCAATTTGGATTAAATGACTTGCCCAAGGTCACACAACTAGTAAGCGAATCAAGCGTCTGAAGCTGTATTTGACCTCAGGTCCTCTTGACTCCAGGGCCAGTGCTCTATTTCCTGCTAGCTGACCTGACATTGTACTTTCAGTGGGAAGACAACATACCAAAGGAAGAGATTTTGGGTAAAAGACACCGGGACGTGGTGGCAGAGTCAGTGAGAAGTTCCAAAATAGTGCATCCAGGTGTAAATGTGCCAATGTGGAGATGTGTGAGCTGACCCTCTTCTTATGTAGGTCTTTGGAGTACATGAGCTCACCCCATGGTGGGGTAGAGAGAATGTAGGAGGATGGGGAAGGAAAGAGAAGATATGTGATAGAAATAAAGGAAGGTATAAGTGAAATATACAAATATGAGATAAATCAGATGTTTTCAATGAAATCAAAGTGATAAAAAGGTGAAGATATTTTAATCTACAAGAAAGAGAATTGCTTCTTAATAATACAACTTCTTAAACACTGAATCATACCGATTTGCTAGAAATAAAAGAGCATCAAATGCCAAATGTCTTGGCTAAACCCATGTTTTGCATGTAGCAGACTAGAAAAATAGATGAACCCTCCCAAACATCCAGGGATTTGAAGAAGCGGCCACATTCTGGTATGATCATCGGTCTGCCTCTTGACTCATTCTTTTGACTTGCTAAACCTAACCCCAATGTTCTAGAGTTGTAGCAGCATGTTGAAATAATTTTTCATGAATTGTCCATGTCTTTCTCATACTTTACCTCAATCTCTAACCCCAGTTGATAAAATTTTACATTTTTAATGAAGGAAGGAACCCTCCTTTCCCCATGTAGTTATTCTTATTTCTCTATAATTAAATATTAAGTTGAACAAATGTATTCCTGGACAATTGAAAGCAATCATATAGGAAAGACAGAAGATGTTTGATTATGACTCATCATACCCAGCGTCATGTCAGCTCTTCATTATGAGAATAGAGGACTCTTCTTCACTTGGCTAGAAAGTTTCATTCCACACAATTGAGGCCAGATTATGAGTAATGTGTATTTAGAATTCTTTTCATACTTCATACTTTATTACAGACTTTTAGCAAATTTACTTGATAATTTCTTAATTCTTTCCTCAGAGATCACCGTTCGGCTGTTTGTTTTTCTAAAGCACATATCTTTTCCCTAATTCCATCTGGCTTTTATTCAGTCATGACTCTCACTTCAAATGTAAAATGCTTTTATCCATATTCAATTGGGTTCTGAATAACTGATTTCAAGTGTTGGCTGTAACACTCATAAAGGTTATGTGACTTTTAGGCAAATCCCTTCTCTGAATCTCTTTCAGCTGTAAATCATGTGACTTTTGATGGTTTAGGAGTTGGTGACATTCAAGGATGTGGTTGTGGACTTCACTGAGGAGGAGTGGTGCCTCTTGGACCATTCTCAGAAAGAGCTGTACAGAGAGGTCATGCTGGAGAATATCCAGAACCTGTTGTCCCTGGGTAAGGACCATTTCTTCCCTTTTCTTGATGTTGTCAGGCCAAAATTTTCACAAGTGCCAGAGAACGGATCCATACTCTGGTGGATCTCAGCCTCAGAAGCTTCATTGAGTGTACATTCTTCTGCATGCACCAACTCTCTATCCACTTTGGTCTTGGTTTGTCACTTTTTCAAGTTAAACAATTTACCACCAATTGGGTGTCTGATCTCGATGCCATATTCCTCCTCTGTGAAGTTGTCTAACAACTAAAAAGAATGGGAGGGTATTTTGGCAAGGTGGCAGAATAGGACAGGAAATACACCAAAAATCTTCTTAAAGGAAGAAAACAAATTGCTTCAAACTCTAGACAGTATAAAATACTTGGGAGTCCAACTGCCAAAACAAAAACAAGAACTATATAATCCAAATTATATTTAAAAAAAACCCTTTATATACAAATAAAATCATATTTAAATAATTGGAGAAATATGAATTGTTGATGGGTAAGCAGGGCTAATATAATAAAAATGACAATTTCATCCAAATATTTATATATTAAATTCCATTCCACTTAAATTGCCAAAATTATTTTTTTTTTACTGAATTAGAAAAGGTAATAAAATTTATTTGGGAAAAGAAAGAAGTCAAGACTACTAAATGAAATCATGAAAAAAAGAATGTCAAGGAAGGAGATTTAGGAGTACCAGATCTTAGGCTCTTTTGTGAGACAGTAAGTATCAAAACTCTTTGGTACTGGGTACGAAATAGAAAGATAGATCAAAAGAATGGTGTATACATACAGGAGCAAGGAAACTTAATAACCTTGCATTTGAGAAGTGTAAACACTTAATATTTTGGGATAAGAATTCATTATTTGGTAAAAAGTATTGTTGGGAAAACTACAAAACACTGTTCGAAAGTATACCCACACACAGGCCTGCTTATAGACGCTTGCCTGTTTGTACTTAATGGTAGCCAGCTCTGAGGAAAGGAGGAAACAAAGAAATTGTCATGACAATTCTGTTCTGAATGTGAAAGGAATAGGAAGTTCTCCATAGTAGATTTGCAGTTTCATCTTTTTATACCGCTGTGTTATGAAAATGCTTGTTTTGATACATAAATCAAAAAACATTTAAAAAGTAATTGTTAAAGAGGCAGAAATAAGTTTATTTCAGTGGCTTGGGAATTGACATAATGTAAGCAACACTGAAAACCTACGATGGGAGTGAGGGCAGGGAGTGCTGGAACCTTATTCTCATGGGATTAACAGAAGAGAAAATAGAATCTCTAGGTAAACTTATTTCAGAAAACGAAATTAAACAGGCCATAAATGAGCTTCCTGAGATAAAAGCATCAGGAGCAGATGGATTTGAAAGGAAATTTTACCAAACATTAAAGATAAAGTAATTCCAATATTAAATCAATGATTTGGAAAAATAGGCAAAGGAGTACTACACTCCTTGTATGAAACAAATATGGTATTCATACCCACACCAGGAAGAATAAAAAAGAAGGAAAATAATAGACCAATTTCTTGAATGAATACGGATGCAAAAATCCTGAATGAAACACTAGCTAGGAAATTACCGCAACATATTAGCAAAATTGTGCATTTGGATTTATACAGGGAATGGAGGGAATTTACAGAAAATTATTCACATAAATGATTCTGTCAGTGGTAAGTAACAAAAAATCATATGGTTTCATCAATAGCTGAAGAATAAGCATTCATTTCTATTAAAAATCCTTGAAAGTATAGGTATTTATAGATTTTTCCTTAAATTGAGAAAAAATGCATTTACCTAAAGACATCAGCAAGCATTATTTGTATTGGGGTCAAGCTTAGAAGCAATCCCAGTAAAATCAGCGAAACAAGAATGCCCACTGTCACCTAAACTATTCAAGTATTGTATTAGAAATACTATGAATAACAATAAGAGAAGAAGTAGAAGTAATCAGAATAGGGAATGAGGTAATAAACTCACTTTTTTTGGTAGATGATATAATAATATACTTGGAAATTCCCAAAGGCCCAATCAAAAAGTTTATTAAAGGAGTTAATAATTTTAGCAAAGGAGCAGGATATAATTTAAATCCACATAAATCATCACCTTTCCTGTATATCACCATCAAAGCCATGCAGGAAGAGATAGAAGTGATACCCCATTGAAAATAACTCTAGATGGTATATAATTCCTGGGAGTACAGCTGCGAAAACAAATCCAGGCCATGGTAGGCCCTACAGAGGTTTCATTTATTTATTAGGTTGTGTATTTCCCCATCATTTCCATCAAACCAGTTTGAATATTTATAAGTGTTCTGGACCAGATGAGTAAATGTGATGATGTACAAGAAATCTCTGAAAGCTCCTCCCTTCTTTTCTGCTGGAATATTGCAAACCCTGTGTTGCCTCAGTTTCTCTTCAAATTAATAACAAACTCTTCTCCCATACAGAAACACTCTAATCTGTTAACATTAAGTCTGGTAGCCATCTTGCCTTGTGGCTGCTGCTTTTGTTAAATGTGAATGTTTAGCTTGGAATGAATGCCTTTCTGGTGTATACCTCCTTTGTCACTCTCACTGCCTTTCTCTTCTTCCACTGATAATCTTTTTAATGCTATTGTTTGCTCCAACAGTATGGAAAGTTTTGTTGCATTTGGTTTGGTGAGGAGAAGGTATATCAGCAAGGAAATAATCAAAATTTTGACGATAGTTGTGAATATGCCTAAGTAGTTCTGTATTGCAAAATATAAGCTACTTTCCTTCTGGAAGGTAGAAGAAGTAAAACATTTATTCAGACACCAGAGAACTAGATCTCAAAACCAATAAGTTCAACCTATCCAAGCAGCAAGCAGATCCCCAAACCAGTAAGCCCACTTAAGAAGTTAAAGCACGATATCACAGCATGGAGCCTTGCCATTTCATAATCTTCTCCCCTGCTGGGGCCTTCCCATAAACACTCACTCACAAATCCTAGCCGACTGCTTGTCTATGTATTCTCCTCCCGCAGTTCTAACTTGCTGTGAGCATTTGCTGCTGCACCCCTTGCTGGTCCACTCATTCAGCAAACTCCTCCCACCAGATGTGACTTAGGCTTCCTGTAACATAAGCAGATCACATGAGCCTATTAATTAATTAGGAAAGATCGTCAAATTTAAATTGCCATTACAGAAGGTCCTGAGCCACATAAGTCTCCTGTGTTGGTAAGCAAAATGGGCTCCTTAGCACTTAGTGCCCTTGAAGAGTTTGGCTTTTGTTTGCTTTGAGTGTATTTCATTGAGCCTTACTAGGTGCTAAGCCCCAGGCCAAACCCCTATTAGGTGTGGAACCTTTGTGGGTGTGGATTGGTGACTGGGGTGGGTCCCAAGGTGAGGCTGGCTAAGGGGAGGTGCTAACTCCAGAGCCATGCCCTATTAGATGTTAACCTATGTGGATATGAACCTCCCAGGGTCCTAAGGGGAGGGGCTAACTCAAGAACCAATCATAGCAGCCTAAATTCTGGTCATTCAGATGACATTTGATGATGTCTGAAGCCCTATAAGAAGGGAGGACAGAGCCATTTGTGCAGGGCTCTTGAGATGGTGTTGAAGAGGAAACTCCCGGCAGCTGTAGCCAAGGAGCCCTCCAGCTTGTAAACTTGGATGCTGAAACTTTGTTGAACTCTGGTAACTGTGTATTGGGATTTGAATCAGACAAGGTCTGTCTGTTGATGTTTGTAATTTGTTTGTATTTTGTTTTGAAGTTCAGGGTGCTGGCTTTTTCCTCTGAACTAAGTGAATGATGTTTGTATGCTGAATTAAAGTAAGCTTGTCAACCCCTTCACCTTGCTTTCTTTAGTTAAGCAGATCAAAAGAATCTGTGCTGTTGGCAGCTTTCTGGGTGCTGGCTGTGGGTGGATCTTACACCGTTACAGAAGCTGCTAGCCAGATTCTTGAAACATCTCCGCTACCCATTGCTATTGCATTTACTTATATGTGTATATCTTTTGATGTATATATGTTTGATTATTTGTTTTCTTCAGATTTAGAGACCAGGTTTGAAGTAAATGAGGTAACTAGAAATCTTGGAATATTCCTGGAAAAACGTGACCTGCAAAGATTAATGAATGATCGTGCTTGGGACTTCAAGTGGAGAGAAATCCATGACTCTGATATCGACTTAGATAAAAATCCAAGGAGTGAATATGAATTTGATGAAATTGGAAAGAGATTCAGTCAGTCTTCTATCCTAAATCACTGTAAGAAAATGACCTCAGGGAAGGATTGTCTTCAGGATAGTGAATATAGCAAATGCTTTGCTGAAGAGGTAGAGCCTTTTGAACCCCAGGAAAAGGCTCCTGTAATGCCAGTGTATTCAGGAAATCAATGGGAAATGCCCTGGAACTGGAGTTCAGACCTCATTAGACATCAGAAAAGTGATACTGGAGAAATGTTTTGTGTAAGTAATAAAGGTGGGAAGACCTTGAGTCAGAACTCTGAGCTCATTCCTTATCAGCAAATTCCCATTAGGAAGGAGCCTGATAAGTATAATGAATGGGAAGCAACCTCATCTCATCACTCCTCTCTTCTTTGCCAGCCTAGATTTCACTCTGGAATGAAAAGTTATGTAGATCTTCAGTGTGAGAAGGCCTTTGGTTGTGACTCAGATCTTGATAGATCTCATAAGATTCATACTGGGGGGAAGTTTTATGAATGTCATGAATGTGGGAAGGCTTTTTCCCACAGATCACTCATTATTCGCCATCAGAGAATCCATACTAGAGAGAAACTTTTTGAATGTAATCAGTGTGGAAAAGCTTTCACACAGAGCTCCAGTCTCGCTGTACATCGGAGAATCCACAGTGGAGAGAAACCTTATGAATGTGATCACTGTGGAAAGACTTTCACGGACAGGGGCAATCTTACTGTACATCAGAGAATTCACACTGGAGAGAAACCTTATGAATGTAGTCAATGTGGAAAGACATTCACACAGAGCTCCAGTCTTGCTACCCATCAGAGAATCCATACTGGAGAGAAACCTTATGAATGTAATCTATGTGGAAAGGCTTTGAGAGACAGGGGCAGTCTTGCTGCTCATCTGAGAATCCACACTGGAGAGAAACCTTATGAATGTCATCTGTGTGGAAAGGCTTTGAGAGACAGCAGCAGTCTTGCTGCCCATCTGAGAATCCACACTGGAGAGAAACCTTTTGAATGCAATTACTGTGGAAAGACTTTTACACGCAGGGGCAGTCTTTTTGCCCATCAGAGAATCCACACTGGAGAGAAACCTTATGAATGTAATCACTGTGGAAAGGCTTTCACAGAGAAGAGCACTCTTGCTGCACATCAGACAGTCCACACTGGAGAGAAGCCTTACGAATGTAATCAATGTGGAAAGGCTTTCACGAGGAAGGAGAGTCTCGCTGCCCATCAGAGAATCCACAGTGGTGAGAAACCTTTTGAATGTAGTCAATGTGGAAAGGCATTCAGAACAAGCTCCCAGCTTGCTGGACATCAGAGAATCCACACAGGAGAGAAACCTTATGAATGTAATAATTGTGGCAAGGCTTTTAGAGACAAGGCAAGTCTTGCTGTACATCAGAAAATCCACAGTGGAGAGAAACTTTTTGAATGTAATCAATGTGGAAAGACTTTCATAACGAGCTCCCATTTTGTTGCCCACCTGAGAACCCACAGTGGAGAGAGACCTTTTGAATGTAATCTATGTGGAAAGACATTCAGAATGAGCTCCCATCTTGTTGCCCATCAGAGAATCCACAGTGGAGAGAAACCTTATGAATGTAATCACTGTGGAAAGGCTTTCATAAACAGGAGCAAACTTGGTGCCCATCAGAGAATCCACACTGGAGAGAAACCTTATGAATGTAATCACTGTGGAAAGTCTTTCACAGACAAGGGCAATCTTGCTGCACATCAGAGAATACACACTGGAGAGAAACCTTATGAATGTAATTTTTGTGGAAAGGCTTTGAGAGACAGGGGCAGTCTTGCTGCCCATCTGAGAATCCACACTGGAGAGAAACCTTTTGAATGCAATCACTGTGGAAAGGCTTTCACACGCAGGGGCAGTCTTTTTGCTCATCAGAAAATCCACACTGGGGAGAAACCATATAAATGCAATCACTGTGGAAAAGCTTTCACAGAAAAGGGCAATCTTGCTGCCCATCAGAGAATCCACACTGGAGAGAAACCTTATGAATGTAATTTATGTGGAAAGGCTTTCAAAGACAGGGGCAGTCTTGCTACCCATCAGAGAATCCACACTGGAGAGAAACCTTTTGAATGCAATAACTGTGGAAAGGCTTTTACACACAGGGGCAGTCTTACTGCACATCAGAGAATCCACACTGGAGATTAACCTTATGAATTTGGAGAGGCTTCCACAACCAGGCAAGGTCTTGCTGCACATCACAGAACCCACAGTGGAGAGAAACCTTTTGAATGTAATCAATGTGGAAAGACTTTCAAAAGGAGGCAGAATCTTGCTCCAGGAGACCAGTGGCAATGGATGGAACAAATGTGGGGGAGAAAGGTGTAAGAATACTGGAAAGGTCAGAGAGGGCCAAGTTATGCAGGGCTTTGAATGCCAAGCTGAGCATTTTGTGTTCGTTCGTGGGAATAGTAGGAAGACACTGGAGTTTGAGTGGGAGAGGGGCATGACATGGTCCGAACTGCAGTTTAGGAAAATGACTTTGGGGCTGGACTGGAATGGAGAGAGACTTGAGGCAGGCAGACCCCTTCCCCCAACATCTAATGTAATAGTCCAGGTGTGAGGTGATGGTGCTTTGTCGAAAGGTGATTGAGAAATCTTAACGTGGAGTCTAATTCATTATTTTTTAGGGAAAGGGGGGCCTAGGTAAATGGGGAGGGAAGGAGTCTACAGGTCTTTGTTTACTCCCAGGCACAGAATAATAATTGAGATCTCTCCAGGAAGTCTTCAATCTGATTCAATCTGGAATGGGGGGGGCGGATGGGGCATCAGATTCCCAAGCTCATAGGAAGGAGTGTCTACTTGGAGACATGGCTGCATTGTTGGGGCAGGGCTGCCAGCCCTGAATATAGGCCACCTAACTAAGGTTAGGTAAAGTGACCTTTGGATTTTCAGCCCCCCATACTCCTTCCCACTGGGACTAAAAGCAGGTCGATCAAGCAGGGTGGAATCAAGTTTGAACTTGCCTGCTGTGAACTTCCTCTGAGATTAATATGTCCATTTTTCATGAGTTACCTACAAGGCACATGCGCTGGACACAGAGTAAGCATATTTGATGGAAGGAGCCTGCAGTGAGCCATAGCCGTGCTCACTCCCAGATGGCTTTGCTGGTGTTCTGTGGCTGACCTGGCTTTCGTACACCCCTTCCTCCCCAAACTAAGCCAAACCAGCCTTGCGGTCAACTGTTCCTGGTAAACATCCTCCTTCTGTGTCCACCTGATCCTGGGAAAGATCGCCCACCCTTTTCTCCAACACCTCTCTGAACTTCCCATTGTGGTTTTCACGCATAAATTTCCCCTGCCCCTCCTTGGCTGTCGGATTTTTTATGGCACTAGTGTCTGGTGTTCTTCCTAATAAAACCTTTCTGTTTTCAACCCAGTTTGGACTCCTCTGCATTTCGAGGGATGGGTTTTACCTGATTGACAGAATATAACAACCTTTGTAAGGAAATTGTATTTTCATATTAATCGATATAGTATATGTAATCACTGTACTAATAATTTTGTTTTCTCAAGAGCTGCCTCCCTGGTTTGGGAATCAAGAGTCACAATGCAGCTTGAACTGATTAATCAAAATTCTGACTGCTCACAGTCACCCGACTTTAAGTGAAGGGAATGAAAGATTGCAGAACCTGTTCCTATCATAAAACTCTGGTTCTGTACTTTAGAGGGGGTGGTCACAGCCCCCAAAGACTTGACTCAAGAATTGTTGTATTGTGGGGCTTACTGGTTTGTCATGGAAAACCACTAAACAGTTATTTGTAATGCACCTTCCCCGCTCCTCCCCCAGGTATGACTTAAGTATATAACTTGTGCTTTTACTTCAGCTAAGAGAACAGTCCTCACTCTGAAACTGATTAATTAAATTACTTGATTACTGGCACTCCAGTCTCTAGGCCTGTTTTGTGGGGCTCAGAGCATTCTTAGGTTAGAGACTGACTCAGTAAAAATCCTGAAACTGGTGCGTAAGGGGTGGACGGAATGTGAAGCCCTGAACTCTTCAGTATAGGAAGAAGGGACAGGTGCCGCTGGATTTTTTTTTTCCCTAGAAGTCTCAGCTCACTTGATTGACAAGTTCAGTGCCCCCAACTGTAGCTCCATTACAGGCCCCAGCCTCTGATCAAGGCCAGCTTTTCATTGTAAGGAATCCTCCACAGGCCTTTTTGTTGAGCTGGATCACTTTGGTAAGGCCTGTGGGTTTTTTGTTTGTTTGGTGGTTGGATTTTGGCACACAGATTTGGCTCTGCTTCTGTCTTTTCACTTATAATGCTGGTCTAGCTATGGCCTGCAGTTTTTCTCTTTTCTCTTTTATAAATTCTGTCTGAGCAGGGTTTTATTTCTGTACAACATAAATTGTGTGTGTGTGCGTGTGTAAGAGTTGCTTGCACACTAGGTTTTGTGTGCAATTAAACTAGTTGAAATTATCTTTTTTATTTTGTGTTTGATTAGAAAAGTCTACTTCCATTGTTCAAGTGAATTGCTAGCAAAGTGTGGAATACTTGTAATTGTGTACTTACATTTTGTGTATTTGTGTTGTTATATTCCCTTATAGTGTGTCTGTGTATTGTTGTTTGTTGGTTCTTTGGTTGTTATCCTTCTTTCTCAAGGAGGACCAAAATGACATCATTATCCTAGAGTCAAGTTTAATGTGTCCAGCTGTGCCTGATCAGACCAATATGAGCCCAGCACGCTCTACTGCAAGTCGGGAACAAGTAGCGCATATGAACATGCAGGCTGGATTCTCTCATCCTGTGTTTCCTTTGAGCTGTTTCAATTCTGCTTTGCTCATAGAGCACAGCACCTTCTCTCATGTGGGCACGGCACGCTGAGTGGTTCTGTGCCAGCGTCTCCCATGTTACAAAATCAATTCCAAAGTTTGTCAGAGAGACCTTGAGAGTGTTCTGGTATTGCCTCTTCTGACCACAATGTGAATGCTTCCCCTTTGTGAGTTCTCCATAAAATAGTCTTTTGGCAAGCATATATTTTGCATTCTAACAACATGACCAGCCCATCAGTTGCACTCTCTGAAGCAGAGTTTGAATGCTTGGCAGTTTAGTTCCAGGAAGGACCTCAGTGTCTGGTACCTCATCCTGCCAGGTGAGCTTCAGAGTCTTCCTAAGGCAGTTCGGAGGAAAATAGTTGAGTTTCCTGGTACGGCACTGGTAGACTGTCCAGGTTTCGCAGATAATACAACAATGAGATTAGCACAATTGTATCGCGGGAAACTACACTACCAAGGTAAGTGAACTTATCCGCACCATTGAAAACTTCTGCATTTGCTGCAAGCCACGGTTGCACGTGTGGATGGTGAGGTGGTGGCTGAAGGAGCGCCTGCGTTTTCTTGGTGTTAATTGTTAGGCCAAAATTTGGACAAGCGGCAAAAAAGTCAACGTTTGTTGCATCTTAGTTTCAAAGGCGCCTTGAGTGCACAACCACCAGCAAACAGAACCGTGCGCCACCGCTCCCTCCCCTTCGGCATTGGCTTTCAAGTGGAGGAGTTCACCATCAGGGCAGTAGCTGATCGTGATGCAGTGCTGCACAAGTTCAGCCTCACCCTCTCCTCCAGAGGTAGCTGGACAGAATCAAGGTGACGCGATGGCTTGAGGTGCAGTGGATGACCTTGGTGTCTTTGATGCTTAAGCAAGCTTCAGCTGGTCCATAGCACCTCCGTCAGCTGTCTTTATGGCCATTGAAACAAACTGTTCTTATCTACCCATTCTATTGGGGGAGTCTCCACATGTTTGGGGTAGACACCTCCCTATTTCACCAATGGGTTTGAGACCCCTTGGTTACCCTCATACTGGTTTATTCCATCTGCCCAAATGAGTTACCAGGGTGTAGCTGCTGGGCTTGCTCCTCTGTGGAGACACAGGTGTGAGTTTGTTGGAACAGGAGAACACCGAAGGTGGAAAGCAGCCCTGAGAAGGGCTTGGTAGCCTTCATACCAGAGACCAGTCTTCCCTGAACACACTCTATCCCAATAAATAGAATTAAGATCTGGTTTTAGGGGGAAAAAATAGATAAACCTTTGCTTAATTTGATTACAAAAAAGAAAGAAGAAAACCAAATTACCAGTATTAAAAGTGAAAAGAGTGAATATGCCACCAATGAAGAGGAAATGAAAGCAACAATTAGTAGCTGTTTTACCTAACTGTAGAAATAAATCTGACAACCTAAGTGACATGGATAAAGATTTACAAAAATATGAATTGCCCTAACAGAAGAGGAAATGAAATAATTAAATAATCCTATTTTAGAAAAAAATCAAACAAGCCATCAGTGAACTCCCCAAGAAAAAAATCTTGGCCAGACTGATTTACAAGTTAATTCTACCAAACATTTAAGGAGCAATTAATTCTACTACTATGCAGACTATTTGGGAAAATAAGCATAGAAGGAGTCCTACCAAATTCCTTTTATAACACAAATATGGTGCTGATACCTAAACTGGGAAGAGCCAAAATAGAGAAAGAAAATTATAGACAAATTTCCTGTATGAATATCAATGCAAAATTTTAAAATATTAACAGATTACATGAAGTTATGCCAGGAATATAGGTTGGCTCAACATTAGGAAAACCACTGTAATTGACCATATGAATAACAAAATTAACACCAATCACATGATTACCACAAGAGATGCAGAAAAGGCTTTTGAGAAGATTTGGCACCGATTCCTATTAAAAACACTAGTGAGCATAGGAATAAATGGAATTTTCCTTAAAATGAAAAGCAGTGTCAAAAACCATGAGCAAGCATTATATGGTGATAAAGTAGAAGTATTCCCAGTAAGACCAAGGGTGAAAAAAGGATGCCAATTTTCACCAATATTCAATATTGTACTAGAAATGTTAGCTTTAGCAATGAGAAGAAAAAGAAATTGAAGGAGGGAATTATAATAGGCAACGAGGAAACAAAACTCACTTTTCAGATGATATATACTTAGAGAATCAACTAAAAATTGACTTGAAACCAACCTAGGCACAGTTGGAGGGCATAAAATCCACATAAATCATCAGTATTTCTGTATATTACCAATAAAGGTCAGCAGCAAGAGTTAGAGAAATTCTATGTGAAATATAGATAGTATAAAATATTTGGGAGTCCACCTGCCAAGACAAATCCAGGAACTATATGAACACAATTGCAAAACGCTTTTTACACAAAGTCAGATCTAAATAATTGGAAAAATGTCACTCATGGGTTAGCCAAGCTAATAAAAATGACAGTTCTACTTTTAATTATTCAGTGCCATACTAAAATACAAAAAAAAAATTGTTTTATAGAAAAAACAATTCTCCTATCATGTATTTTCACAGAAGTCACTAGTCAACAAATATTGAAAATGGAGTATTCCAAATCTACAATCCTTTGAGAACCACTTCCTATTTCCCCCCCCCCCATATGTGTACGTCCTGTAAGCACTTTGGGTGTCTTAGGAAATTAGGTACTTTCCTGGGCAGGAATGTTTCACATTTCAGCACGCAGTGACATTTCAGGATATGACTTCACCTGGGAGGACTGGAAATTCATGTCCTGTTCAGAGGGAGAGGGGTTTTGATGCTGGATAACCATGAGAACATCATCTCTGTGATTGAGAATATCTTTCCTTTGGCATCCACAATGTATCTTTGGGGCATTCTTTCCTTCTTATTTTGTGGGAAGAGACCATTTATTAGCCACTCACTGCGTGCCAAGCACTAGGTGGACAAAGTGTCAGGGTATCAACACAAGGAAAAAGCAGTCTATGGTCTTCAAGAGCTTCCATTCAAAAGAAGACAATAAACGAGGGAGCTAGAGAGGGGCAGGGGCTGGCATTTCCAGCCCTAACGTGAAGTTTCTCATACTTTCTACAGAGCAACCCTTTGAGGTTAGGGCTGCACATCTCACTATTCCCATTTTACAGATGAGGAAATTGGGACTCAGAGGTTGTTACTTGCCAAGGATCAGGACTGGAACTCAGACCTTCTAACTCTAGACTTAAAGCTGTGGGATCCTATACCAAGCAGCTTCTTTAAACTCTAAAGCCTGTCTGAAAGGAAAATGCTGCAGCCGGGCTCAGAAAGGCCTGAGTTTCCTGGATGTGTGACCATTGCTTGCAATAAGCCTTAGTTTCCTTTTGTTGTAAAATGAGACCCAACAGTCCCTGTAGTACTTCCTTCTCAGGGTTGTTGTGATGCCCGAAGGAGATTACATGGGCAAAATGCTTTGAGAAACTTAAAGCACCACAGAAATAGCAGCTCTTCTGCTGACCTGTATCTGTGTCCAAGTTGGTGCCTACAAACACAGAAATAAACCAGGAGAAGCAAATACAAGGCTGAAGAGTCACTAATGCCTTTAGGACAGAATAAACTGTTTTTGAGGTGATCTTCCATATCTAAGCCATGTATGAATTAGGAGGAAATGTTGATCTATGGTGTGAGAGACTGGCCTTTATCTCTTCTGCCAGACTACTTTCCAGCGTGTCCGGCGCTTTGTAGAGATTAGTAAGTCCTGGTTCCGTAGTGGAGATCTGTATATTGAAGACATGGTTATTCTACTCATCTTTGTTTACTACATCCCTGAACTCAGTTTCTCAAGATCTTTATTTTTAAGTAGGACAAAACAAGTTTGGATGACTCCAGCTTTCTGAAAGTTTTAGGTATGCTCCTGCCAAGCCTCCTTCCTAGAATACTGGAAGAGGTTGTAGAAAGAAACAAATGAATGTACTTAGGATGAGAAGACATATTTAGAGTTGGAAAGGATTATGGAAGCCACTTGGGCCAATATCATTTTAGAGATGAGTAAGGTGAGGCACAGAGAGGTTGTTCCTTGTCCAGAGTGACAGAGCTAGAGAGAACTTGAGTCAGGATTCGAACCCGAATTTTCCTGATTCCAAATCCAGAGTTCTTTGACTTAGAACTATTGTTTTCATGTACGCTGTTCAGAGTGTCAATTTATAGCAGGGCTGTCCAAAACATGGGCCATGCACCCCCATGCAATCTGCCTGTATCCACCACAAGCACAGAAATTGACATAAATGTTTTAGTTAAACACATACGGGCCACATAAAATTGCACTGGGGGCACTATGTGGCCCATGGGCTTCACTTTGGGCAGCCCTGATGTAAATTAACAAAAAAGAGACAACTGTCCACAGATTTAAGCATGCTGACTTTACTATATTACTTAGGACACAGGAAATACTAATGATTGAAAAAGTTAGCATTTCCATAGCGATTTAAAGTCTTGCACAGTATTTGACAAACTGGAATGTAGGTGCTATTATTATCCCCATTCTACACATGGGGAAACTCAGGCAAGAATAGGGTAAGTGACTTGCACAGTAAGCTACTAAGTTTCATTGACTGAATCTGAACTCAGGACTTGTGGTTGCAAACACAGCACTCAAAGCATTACAGAAACAGATGTTCAACAGATACCACAATATTTACATGAGGAATTCTTGTGCCAGTAAATGACAGGATACAAAATGGGTACAAATTTTTTGGGGAATTGCTGAAGAAGGTACAGTATGTGAATGCCATGAAATACTGAAGAGTAATGACAAAAATCATGATTTTCAAGAAAAATTCATTTCATTTATACGACTTTATGCACAGTATAAAATCTGGAATGTCTAAAGAGGGATGATATTGTGAGATCTAATGAAGTGTGTGCTACATCAAGGGGCCTTCCCTTGTCTATTAGATCCAAAAGTTTTGTCTCTAACTCTAGGTGAAAGAAGCCCTTTCTACAATTATTGCTTTTATAAGCCTTCATTCTGATATGAATATTCTGTTGTCTAGTGATCTTTCTCTCCCAGAGAAAAGCATGTTCCCTTTGAGAACACTGATCAATCTTCTCTGCAATACGAATCCTCTGATGTAAAGTAAGAGATGAACTCTGACTGAAGGCCTTCTAACAATGAGTCCATATACAGATTCTCAGAATGATTTTTCTACTGCTGAACTACTTCTGTAGTCCATTCGAATGCTTGTCTTTATTCATGACAGAGATAAGATTTCTATCTAGAATGAATTATATGATGGGAAATAAAGTGATGACTGGCCTAAAAGACTTTACAACCTTGATTATATTAGTAAAGTTTCTCTCCAGTGTGGATTCTTTTATGTCAAATAAACTTAGAGTGGTCAGCTAAAGACTGCCACATTCATAAAATTTGTGTTGTGGATTTTTTTGGTGTTAAGCAAAATGGGAGGTCTGTGTGAAAGACTTTCCACATTGATTATATCCATAAGGCTTCTCTACACTGTGGATTCTCTGGTGTTCAGCAAGATTGGAATTAAATCAGAAAACTTCACACTGATTATGTTCATAAATTTTTTTCTCCAGCATGGATTCTCTTATCAATGGGCAACAAGATTGGAATTCTATTGGAAAGCCTTTCTACATTCATTAATTTCATAAGGTTTCATTCCAGTATGAATTCTCTAATGTTCAGTAAATTACTTGTTCTGTTGCAAAGTTTTTCCGTGTTGATTACATTCATAAGGTTTCTCTCCAGTGTGGTTTCTCTGATATAGAATAAGGTAAAAGTGTTCACCAAATGCTTTACCAAATTTCTGACACTGATGAGATTATATCCTTTGGATTCTTTGATGCCAAGCAAGACTAAAGTTGCCTTTGAAAGTTTTTCCACAGTGATCACATTCATAAGGATTTTCTCCTGTATGAATTTGCTGGTGTTTATCAAGTGTAGAGCTGCATTAAGAGTGAAGGGAAGTGAGGGTTTTTTAAAAATTGTTCTTATATGTAATTGAGAAAATCATATAATTGGGAAAAATAAAATTTGAAAATTTTATAAAGAAAGGAATTTCATCTGAAGACCTTTGCACACTCATTATTTCCAAAGGTTTCTCTCCAGTGTGAATTATCTGATGGCCAATAAGGATTCATCTGTAGCAGAAATCCTTCCCACATAACTTCTCTCCAGTATGAATCTTATGCCTAACAAGATTTGAATTCCAACAAAAGCCTTTTTTTCCATACTGATTGCATGTATATGTTATCACCCCAGTATTGAAATTTAGGCTGGGAAGGAAGAGATGATAGTGTAGTTGCACCTTCATTACATTCATAAGAGTTCTTTTGAGAGGAAATTTTCTGATGGCTAATAATCAGATTTCCTGCTGAAGGGCTTTCTTCCTTCATCACATATGTAAAGATTTTTGCCACTGTAACTTTTCTGAAATCCACTGAGAGCTGAAGTGAAGTTGAAGGCCTTTTCCTATTGACTAGCTTGATAAATTTGAGTTTCATTTGGCTTCTCATGAGACTGAGTAAGCTCTACCTATGCAATAAAGTATTTCCTATATTTACTGGAAACAGTCATTCCTTGAGGTCATGTTCTCACAGTGATTTAAAACTGAATATTGTATCAATTTCTTTCCAACTTTATTAAATTTGCAGGTCTTCTTGGGATTTTTATCTACCTTGCTGTCAGAATCAGAGATTTCTCATGAAGTGAAGTCACAAGGGCCATCATTCATGAATCTAAGGTGGCATGATTCTTTCACAGAAATGCTGTTTTTTAGTAGTCTAATTCACTTCGGACCTGGTCCCTGCATCTGAAGAAACAAACAAAAACAAACACACAAATATATCTTCTATCTGATGGCACAAAGGAAACTGATTTTTTTCTTCTGTTCTTCTAGTGGAGAAGAAGAATTTTGAAACTTAAAGAGGCAGAATCAATCATTTGAAAAGAAAAAAAAAGACCACATCAGCAGAATGATTTAATTTACAAAGAGCTTTACCTACAATGACACTGGATCTTCACAACAGACCTATGACATGGGTCAGGGCAGGATTCTGGTGACACTTTACAATTCAGGCCATAAGCCCAGGATGTCAGAGTGACAGATCCAAAATCATCCAAAGAAAGGAACAAGGAGGGAAGTCTCCTGGAGTCATGCCCTGCATGTCCTGGCTTCATGCCTCAGACAAGGAGCTCAGAATGGCCTAGTGACCTGACCCAAATCCCTGCAGGTGGAACTAGGACTTAAACCCTGTGAGTAGAGGAGCTCGTTCCACAATACTAGAGGGCCTTTCTCCATTGTACTTTCAATAGTTTCTTCAAACACCTATTTCATTTTATATTTCGTGTTGTCAGTCTCAGATAATCTTCCTGCTTTTCTGTATTCATCAGTTTTGGTGCACTACCACATGGTTATTCTTTTTAAATTTCTTTCGATAAAATGAGAAATAAGTTTGCTCTTTTGAACTGTCATGTAATAATATACACCAATGATAGTATGTGTTCTATCCAACTTTTCTCATTCTATATTAAGACCAACTGATATACTGTTATTATATTATTATTATATTATACAAAATGTTCATATAATTTTGCTATCTATTTGTTAAGTACAGTAATTTCTCTGGTGAAGCTTTTTAATCTTACTTTTTTCTCTTGACAGATCTGAGATCACAACATGACTGGCAGCCACTTTTTTCTATTCCCCTGAGATAGAATGGATTATTCTGAGCAATCGCTTCTTTAGGATAGGTATTACCCATGTATTTTTTAAAATGTATCTTCAGTGACTCCAAACTATCATGATCAATACACTTACACCATACAATGATTTTGGTGTTTATGCAGTAATTACATCAAATTCTGTTCACTTCTAAATGTAACATATTCAGTTTCTCAACCTGACATCAAATTGTTTCCAAACTACCAGAAGTAGGACATACAAGTGCAAATGAATTCCCACTGGATAGATAAGACTATGCACAAATCTTAATTTCTTTTCTGTACACTGCATCAAAGTAATCACTTCTTTCCAAGGTTACTTTGTAATCTCATGTCATCAGTGCTGTAATTACCACAACAAGATGCTACAAAAGATTGTGTTCTTTCAATGTAGAAAGCAGACTCTGAAAAACATGATCAGTAGGCATGCACCTTACAAACTATCTTGAAACCATCATGGGCACTGTATCAGTAAGAGAATAACAACAATGTAGATGATAATTGTCAAAATGCCTATGTGGTTCTGTATTGCAAAGTATATGACACTTTCCACATAGAAGGTAGAAGAAGTAAACCATTTATTCAAGACACCAGAGAACCATATCCCAGAAGCCATTTATCCAATCTATCAGAGCAGTAAAATGTTGAATACAAAACACTACATTGTGAAGCCTTGCCATCCCTAAACCTCTCCGACTCCCTGCTGGGGTATTCCTAAAAACAGTCTGTTCAGCTCTATCAGGACAGCTATTAGCAGCCATAACCATGCTCTCTCTCTCCTCTCTCCTCTCTCTTCTCCTCTCCTCTGTCTCTCCCTCTCATCCATTACATAGGGCAATGGGAATTTTGGGGTAATTGGTATCAACAGAACTTTACACAACAATATAACAGATAACACAAGACAAACATATAAAATAATGTCATCATCCCCCCCCTGGAACGAATGGGGCTCAAAATCTTGGGGTAGGGGGCAAAGGTCTCCTCCAAAGCTTTTTCCTGCTGAAATTGGATATAGAGCTGTCCCTGCCCCAAAAGACAAAAGAGTCCTATTCGAGAGGTCAGTTCTTTAGCAAGCTGGCATCTGGAACACTGTTGATGCCAGGTCCAGGTATGACACATCACAGTCACGGACAGGTCCAAGGGTGACATCTGGCTTAAGTGATCAGGCATCTGCAGGTGGATGGTACTAAGCCTGCAGGAAACAAGTCTCACAAACAAACTTAACAGACAAAAATCCAAAAAGAAACAGACACCATAACCTCATTCACAATAGAATACATGAGTCAAGGGTACAATTTCATAACTGGGTAAATCACTGTTACAGTATTGTCTTTCCTATTTGCTATAATTTCTGCAGCCTTTGGAACATTGTCTGGCTTCCATTTTACCCATACTTTAGCTCACAATTTTATTTTATTAGTAGAACCAGATCCTTCCTTTCTGCTGATAGTTATTTTGGAAGGAGGGTCAGTTTTCACAAGAGGTATTGTTTCACAAGGAATAATAATCAATTGAACTATTCTACCATTTTTACACAACTGTATAGGTTCACCTAAATTCTGGAGTGTCAACAATAATTTCTGATAACAAGAATTTATCACTCCAGCCAATACATGTATTCCCTGAACTGGTAATCCTGGTTTAGGTAATATCCATCCAAAATGATTCTTCGGGATTCTCATACATATCCCAGTAAAGATTTTTCTTATTTCTTTTCTGTCCAACCAAAAGTCCTCTAAACAATGTAAATCATATCCTGCCAAACCAGGTATTCCTGGATACAGTGGTGGGACATCTTCCCTCATAGTCCAATACTCAATATTTTGGATCTTATGTGTTTGCTGTTTTCTAATTTGCCGATTTGGAGTCGTCATTCTGCCTATAGGTGTACTTCCTCCTAATGGTCTATTATTCAAATTACATAAAGCAGTGAACAAATTATCCTTCCAATATTGACTTAACTTTCTTAACTGTTCTTTCAACAATCCATTCATTCTTTGTATCAATCCAGATGATTGTGGATAATATGGAATATGATGTATCCACACTATATTGTTCAATACACAATATCTCTTCATCTCATTACCTTTGAAATGTGACCCGTTATCACTTTGAATCTGCAATTGGGGTTCCATAATATAGACTTATAATACCTAGAGCTTTACAGGTATTCTTCTGGGTTGTATTCTTATAAGGACAAGCCACTAGTACACCTGCCTGAATAGGTGTCAACACAAGTACACATAAATTTGCATCCTCTATCTAGGGGTAGTGGTCCAATATAATCTATCCAAATCTGGACTGGAAATTTTCCCCTTCCTATTTCCCCAGTCACTACCCAAGGAACAGTTGCTTCCTTTTCCACTTGACATATATGACATTCTTCTGTTACTTGCTTTAACAATGAATAAGAGATACTAATACTGCAATCTTGTGCCCACCAGTGTGTGGCCTCATTTCCCTAGTACTGGATCATCAGTTGGTATTGCAGTAGGGACAATAAGTTCAGTAGCAATCTTTTCTAGTCCATTAACATGTGCATTGTACTCACTTTCTGGTGTAGTCTACATGAAAAACTGACAAGTTAATAACCAAAGACATGTCCCATATATCTTCCCATAATTCTTTGCCCCAAACTTCTTTACCACGAATTTCCCAATTCTGAGTTTTCCACATTGGCAGCCATGTACCTAACCCATTAGCTACTGCCCACACATCAGTGAATATATGACCCTGTTCTCCTTTCTCTGTTTTAATAGCTTGATGTACTGCCATCAGTTTAACATATTGACCACTTCCACCTATCCAAGTACTTTCCAAAATTCTCTTACTACATGAGTTATAAGCTACTGCTTTCCAATGTCTTTTATGATCCAAATATTTTGCTATCCCATCAGTAAACCAAGCATGTTTCTTCTGTTCTTCAGTAAATCCATCATATCTGTCATTCCATTTTACCAAAAATTATACCAACTGTTGCCTTGGTTCAGAGGGTTTGTCATTTCCATCCAAGTCTATATTTGCTATAGATTCATGTAGAGCAGAACCTCCACTTTTGCCTGTTTTTGATCTATTCTAAATATACCATTTCCATTTAATTATGCTGGCCTCTTGTGCATGTCCTTCTGTGAGATGCTGGGGTACTCATTACCCAAATTGTAATTGGGATTCCAGGCCTTAATATCACTTCATGGCCCAGAGTCAGTTATTCAGTCTCTACTAAAGCCCAATATGCTGCTAACAACTGCTTTTCCAAAGGTGTATATTGGATTCCAGATAAAGGAAATTTTCTTGACCAAAATCCTAAGGGTACATTTCTTCTTTGTTGTATTCTTCCACAGACTCAAATTCACATAGTCATCTTGTACAGTGATTTGTAATTCCACTGGTCCACTTTGCATAGGCCATAAATCCAGAGCCAATTTTATAGCAGCTTTGGCTTCTTAAAAAGCTTTACTCTGTTCAAGTCCTCAATCACATTCATATTTTATTCTAGTAACTTTATATGTGTTTAAAAATCTGTCCAAGATGTAGAATGTGGTAATTCTAATATCCAAACAGTCCTCTGAACTTTTATGCCTCATTCTCATTGGTGAGGATAGGAAAATCTTGAATCTTTTGTGAAGCTTGTGGGAGAATTTCTTGCTGTCCTTTATTCCACTGTGTACCAAAAAAACTATAGTTTGAGCTGGCCCTTGAATCTTTGCAGGGTTGATTTCCCATCCTTTGCTTTTCATATGCTCGATTAAAAGTATCAAAATCTTCTCCACTTTTTTTTACATTTTCTCCCTGTATCAAAATATCATCTATGTAGTGGATAAGCTGTACACCAGGTAACTAATTCATCCAAGTGTTCAGCCACAATCCTATGACAAATAGTTGGGCCATGCAGATTTCCCTGTGGCAATCAAGTAAAAGTATATTGTTGGCCATGCCACATGAAAGCAAACTGGTCCCATTGTTTGGAGTCTATTAGGATTGTAAAGAAAGCTTTGGCTAAATCAATAACTGCATACCAACTCCCATCATATTTCTGGATCCTTTCTATTAAGGTAATAGTATCTGGAACAGCAGCATACAATGGAGGAATCACTTTATTCAATTGTCTATAATCCACTGTCATTCTCCACATTCCAACTGACTTTCATACTGGCCATACAGGATTATTCCATCAAGTGGTTGCAGGGACTAACACTGCCACTTCAACATATTCCTTTACAGTATTGGCAATTTCATCTTGGCCACCTGGCACATGATACTGCTTCAAAGCAATTACTTCAAAGCAATTAAAAGGTTCAGGTAAAGTGATTGGGACCATCTTTACTTTTCCCACCAAAACTGTATTAATTCCTATCTTCCCTTGCCAAGACAAACCCAGGGCCTATATGAACATAATTATGAAACACTTTTCATGCGAATAAAGTCAGATCTAAATAAATGGAAAAGTATCAGTTGCTCATGGTTAGGCTGAGCTAATAAAAATGAAAATTTTACCTAAATTAATCTATCTATTCAGTACCATACCAATTGAACTACCAAAAAATTATTTTACAGAGCTGGACAAAATAATAACAAAATTCATCTGGAAGAACAATAGGTCTAGAATATCTAAGGTATTGATGAAAAGAAATGCTAGAGAAGGTGGCCTTGCCATACCAGATATTAAACTGTACTATAGAGCAACAGTCATCAAAACTACCTGGTACTGGCTAAGAAACAGTTGTGGATCAGTGGAATAGGATAGGAACACAAGATGGAGAAGTCAACAACTATAGCAATCCACTCTTTGATAAACCCAAAGAGGTCAGCTTCTGGGTTAGTAATTCACTATTTCAC
>CM053622.1:816628258-816648019 GCA_028646595.1 Phalanger gymnotis
GTTTACTTATCAGATTTATGGAAAAGAATTCATGACCCACCAAGAGATAGAGAGCATTACAAAATGCAAAATGGATAATTTTGACTGTTGAATTGAAATGTTTTTGTACAAAAAAAATCAATGCAACAAAAATTAGGAGGGAAGCAGAAAATTGGGAGAAAATCTTTACAACTAGTGTCTCTGATAAAGGCCTCATTTCTAAAATATACAGGGAACTGAGCCAAATATATAGGAATACAAGTCATCCCCCAATTGAGAAATGGTCAAAGGATATGAACAGGCAGTTTTCAGAGGAAGAAATTAAAATCTATCAGCATATGAAAAAATGCTCGAAATCACTACTGATTAGAGAAATGCAAATCAAAACAACTCTTAGATACCACATCTCTCCTGTCAGATTGGCCAAAATAACAAAACAGGAAAATGAGACATTCCAGAGCCCCAGAGCTCGAGATGGAGGAGAACTAACCCGTCCCCCGACATCAACCTGCCCCCTATTCAGATTCTTGTGGATCCAGACCTCTGGGGTGGGGGGCAGTCTCTGAGATGGTCCAGAGCCCCAGACGGTAAGTCAGGTTTCTGGTGGGAATTCCCTTATGGTTCTGGTGGAGATTCAGGGCCAGACTTGGCTTAAGTGGTCAGTACGAATACACCAATCTGTCTGTCCATGTTTGTAATGTGTTTGTATTTGCTCTGAAGTTCAGGGTGCTGGCTTTTTCCCCTGAACTAAGTGAATGATATTTGTGTGCTGAATTAAAGTAAGCTTGCCAACCCCTTCACCTTGCTCTCCTTATTAAGACAGATCAAAAGAACCTGTGTTTTTGCGGCATGCTGGCAGCTTTCTGGGTGCTGGCTGTGGGTGGATCTTACACCCCCACAGAAGCTGCTAGCCAGATTGTGGAAACAGACGCTCCTCCTATCATGTAACTTAGGCTTCCTGTGATGTAAGCAGGTCACACTGCCTATTAATGGGTAGGAAAGGTTTTCAAATCAAAATTGCTACTACAGAGAGGAAAGCAGGAAGTTCAATCAGATGTTTCAAGGAGATTGCTGAGAAAAGGAGGTGATAAGATGATTGCTCAAGGGTGGTGAGGGTTTAGAGAAGGTTTCCTTAAAGGTGGGGGAGATGGGTATGTTTGAGGTCACTAGCAAAGGTACCAGTTGATAGAGAAAGTTTAAAAATGTGAGGGAACTGAGTGTGGTGAATGACTGAGTGTGCTAACTGTTGGGAAGCATAGGATTGGGTGGGTGGGTGGGGGAATCAAATGGCCATGTATGTAGTTGACCTTTGCAGAGACAAGGCTCTCTCTTTCCTGGAGAATAGAGGAAAGAAGGCACTGTAAGCTCACATGAAGAGGTTCTGAGAAGGAGAAAATGCGGTTATTCATTCTATACTTATTAAGTGCCTACTATGAGACAGGCACTGTGCTTAGTAGGGGTTTTATAAAAAGAGGCTAATGGCAATGTTTGCCCCCAAGGAGATCACAGTTTAATAGGAGAGACGACAAACACAGAATTATGTACAAAGAAGCTATAGACAGGTCGATAGGACATAAGAGAATGAAGGCCCTAGAATGAAGTGGAGCTGGCAAAAATGGGTGGCATTTTGGTTGAGATTTGAAGGACCCCAAGATGCCTCAATGTGGAGGTGAACTCCAGCCATTCTAGAGAGCCAGAGAAAATGCCCAGAGCTTAGAGATATAGTGTCTTCTCCCTGGTATGTGAAGGAGGCCAATGATATTGGATCAGGAAATAAGGTGTAAGAAGACAGCAGAAGTGAGTGATGTCTAGGTCATGATGGAATTTTAAAGCAAAATAAAAAGCAAGATACTTAGATGAGAGAGTGCTTACTCACTTGTCAGTTAGCATTTGTTAAGGGCCTTCTATGCTCCATGCACTGTATTAAAGCCTAGGGATTCGAACCAAAAAAAGAAAGAAATGTCCTGTCCCCATAGAGTTTACACTTTCAAAGGGAAGACAACACACCAAAGGAAGAGATTTTGGGCAAAAGACACTGGGATATGGTGGCAAAGTCACTGAGAACTTCCAAAGTAGTGCACCAAGGTGTGTGAGCTGACCTTCTTCTTATATTGCGGGTTGGAGTACATGAGTTCACCCCATGGTGGAGAAGAGAGAATGTGCGAGGATGGGGAAGGAAAGAAATATGGAAGTGCTTCTGTTAAGAACGAGTTAGGGATTGAATAGATGTATTATCACAGAACAAAAGCAGTGCCTTCCTAAAGCGGTTGTTGATATTATGAATAAATATAATGCAATGAAGGGTCATAACTCAGAATACCCAGTGAAAATTGTAAACACTTCAGGTTTTAAAGAATCAGGGAAAGTCTAATAAGTTCCTTAATTCCTCAGAAATTCAATGATAGAAACAAAGGATTCTAAAAGTGAAATACAGATTATAAATAGAAGATAAATAAGACATTTTAAATAGAATCAAAATGACAAAAAAGTGAAAAGATTTTTGTCTCCATGAAAGAGAATTGCTTTAAATAAAACAATTTGTGAAAATGTTCTGCTCAAAATGGAAGAAATTGAAATGGGAGATCATCAAATTCCAAATGTATTGGCCAAACATTTTCTGCATGCAGTAGCTTTGAAAAAGTAATTAGCCCTCTGAAGTGCCAAAGGATTTGTAGATGTGGCTATTTTCTTGTATGATATCCATCACTCTGCTTCTGGACTCATTCTCTTGATGCCTGATCCCTAACATTCTAGAAGCATGTTGAAATAATTTATTTTTCATAAATAAAGTGTATGTCTTTCTTATTCATTTCTCCACAGTAACTCTTATTTCTCTATAATTAAATAATAAAATGAATGTATTCCATCAAAAATTGAAAGCAATAATAAAGCAGCTGGTTTTGACCATGACACATCATACACAGTGTCATCTTAACCCCTCAGTACAAGAATAGAGAACTCTTCTTCACTTGCTTGGAAATAGTCTCATTCCACTCACTTGATGCCAGCTTCTATACAATCACACTTTAGAATCCTTTTCATACTTCATACTCGTCTAGTTAAGAATTGATTTCCGGCTTTAAAGTAATTCACAAGATCATTCCTTTTTCTTTGTTCTCTCCTCAGTGATCACTGTTCAGTAACCCCCACCCCAAGAATACACAGTACTTACCAGCTTTTCACAAACTCTTCGTGGAATTTTCTTTCCTTTTTTTTTTTTAAATTATAAGTTTATTTTTATTTTTAGTTATTTTATTTTTATATTTATTTTTATTTTAGTTTTATTTTTTATTTTTAATTTACAATACTCAGTTACATTAGTTTTTGGGTTCCAAATTTTCTCTCCCTCCCTCTCATCCCCTCTCCCCCAAAATGGGATGTAATCCAATGTAGGTTCTACATATACCTTCACGTTTAACTTATTTACATAATAATTGTAAAGAAGAATTATAAGCAATGGGACGAATCACGAGAAAGAAGAAACAAAAACAGAAGGGGGAAAAAGAGCAAACAGTTTACCTCAATCTGTATTCAGATTGCATAATTCTTTCTCTGGATGCGCATAACTTTTTCCATCATGAGTCTTTTGGAGCTGTCTTTGAACCTTGCATTGACTAGAGGAGCTAAGTCTATCAAAGTCCTTATACATACTGTGTGTCTGTAATTGTGTATAATGGTCTCCTGGTTCTGCTCCCCTCACTCAGCATCAGTCCATGTAAGTCTTTCCAGGTTATAATGAACTCCATCTGCTCATTTCTTATAGCAAAATAGTATTCCATTACATTCATATACCACAATTTGTTTAGCCATTCCCCAATTGATGGGCATCCCCTTGATTTCCAATTCTTTGCCACCACAAAGAGAGCTGCTATAAATATCTTTATACATAAGGGTTCCTTTCCCACTTGTGTGATCTCTTTGGGTATAGCCCTAGAAGTGGTATTGCTGGGTCAAAGGGTATACACAGTTTTATAGCCATTTGGACATAGTTCCAAATTGCTCTCCAGAATGGCTGGATCAGTTTTCCCAACTCCATCAACAATGTAACAATGTTCCAATTTTTCCACATCCTCTCCAACATTTATAATTTTCCTATTCTGTCATGTTAGCCAATCTGACAGGAGATGTGGTACCTAAGAATTGTTTTGATTTGCATTTATCTAATCAATAGTGATTTAGAGTATTTTTTCATGTGACTATAGATATCTTTAATTTCTTCCTCTGAAAACTTCCCGTTCATATCCTTTGACCATTTCTCAACTGGGGAATGATTTGTATTCCTATAAGTTTGGCTCAGTTTCCTGTATATTTTAGATATGAGGCCTTTATCAGAGACACTGGTTGTAAAGATTCTTTCCCAATTTTCAAAATTAACCATTTTTCATTTTTTAATGCTCTCTCTTGTTGAGTCATGCATTCTTCCCCTTCCCGTAAATCTGTCAGGTAAACGATTCAAGATAAATTGTGTTATTACTTTATCCAGTTCTGTAAAATAATTTTTAGTAGTTTGATTGGTATGGCACTGAATAAATTAATTTAGGTAAAATTGTCATTTTTATTATATTAGCTTGGCCTAACCACGAGCAACTGATGTTTTTCCACTTACTTAGATCTGATTTTATTTGTGTGAAAAGCATTTTGTAATTGTGTTCATATAGGCCCTGGGTTTGTCTTGGCAGGTACTCTCAAATATTTTATAGTGTCTACACTAACTTTAAACGGAATTTCTCTTTTTCTTGTTGTTGGGCTTTGTTAGTAATATATAGGAATGTCAAAGGTTTATGTGGGCTTGTTTTACATCCTGCAACTTTGCTATTTATTTTAAGTAGTTTTTTACTTTATTCTGTAAGTAAATCATCATATCATCTGCAAAGAGTGATAACTTAGTTTCTTCTTTGCCTATTCCAATTCCTTCAATTTCTTGCTTTTTCTGAAGCTATTGAGATAATTTTATGATCTATGCTAGTTTTGTGGTTGATATGATCAATTACGCTGATAGTTTTCCTAATATTGAACCCACCTTGCATTCCTGGAATAAATCCTACCTAGTTATACTGTATTAATAAATTGCTGCAATCTTTTTGTTAATATTTGTTTAAAGTTTTTCAATCAATATTCGTTAGGGAAATTGGTCTATAATTTTCTTTCTCTGTTTTGACTCTTCTTGCTTTTGGTATTAGTACTGTATTTGTGTCATAAAAAGAATTTGGTAAGACCCTTTCTTCACCTATTTTCCTAAATAGTCTATAAAGTACAGGAATCAGTTGTTTAAATGTTTGATAGAATTCACATGTAAAACCATCTGGCCCTGGAGATTTTTTCCTAGGGAGTTCATTGATGGCTTGCTCAATTTCTTTTTCTGAGATGGGGTTATTTAGAAATTTTATTTCCTCTTCTGTTAACCTGTGCAATTTATATTTTTGTAAATATTCATCCATTTCTCTAAAGTTGTCAAATTTATGGGTATACAATTGGGCAAAATAATTCCTAATTATTGTTTTAATTTCCTCTTCATTGGAGATGAATTCACTCTTTTGATTTTTGATACTGGTAATTTGGTTTTCTTCTTTCTTTTTTAAATCAAATTGACCAAAGGTTTATCAATTTTATTGGTTTTTTCGTAATACCAGCTCTTAGCTTTATTTATTAGTTGGATAGTTTTCTTGATGTTAATTTTATTAATCTCTCCCTTGGGTTTCAGTATTTTTAATTTGGTATTTAATTGGGGATTTTCACTTTGTTCTTTTTGTTTTTTCAGTTGCATGCCCAATTCATTTATCTCCTTTTTCTCTATTTTATTCATTTATTTAGAGATATAAAACTTCCCCTAAGAACTGCTTTTGTTGCAACCCATAACTTTTGCTATATTGTCTCATTATTGTCATTCTCATGAATGAAGTTATTGTTTCTATGATTTATTCTTTGACCCACTCATTCTTTAGGATTATTTAGTTTCTAGTTAATATTTAGTTTGTCTTTCCATCGTCCTTCATTACAAATAATTTTTATTGCATCATCATCTGAAAAGGAAGCATTGACTATTTCTGCCTTTCAGCACTGGATTATGTACCTAGTACAGTCAATTTTGAGTACGTACCATGTACCACTGAGAAAAAGGTATATTCCTTTTTATCCTCATTCAGTTTTCTCCAGGGGTCTATCATATCTACCTTTTCTAAAATAATATTCACCTCCTTCTTTCTTATTTGAGGTAAGATTTACCAAGTTCAGAGAAAACTAGTATAATTTTGCTATTTCTTCTTGTAACTCCCTTAACTTCTCCTCTAAGAACATGTATGCTATACCAATATGTTAAGTAATGATATTGCTTCATTGTCTATGGTGCCTTTTAGCAGGATATATTTTATTATATTTATATTATTAATATTAATATATTTATATATAAATATAAACTATATATTCCATCATATATTATATATTTATATATATTATTTATATTATATATGCTCTATTATATATTAATATTTATATTATCTCTTTTAATTAGATCTTTGCTTTTGCTTTGTCTGAGACCAGGATCGCTACTCCTGCTTTTTTTTAGTTCAGCTGAAGCATAATACATTCTACTCCAGCCTTTTACTTTTACGTTGTGTGTATCCCCGTTTCAAATGTAGAATTATAGTTTTTAATCCATTTTGCTATCCGCCTCCATTTTATGAGTTCATCCCATTCACATTCACAATTATGATTACTGCGTCTTTTTCTCCAACTTTTTTCCCCGTTTAAGTCTTTATTTCTCCCTTCCCCCTTCCAGTCCTCAAGTTTTTCTTTTGATCACCGCCTTCCTCAGTTTTCCCTCCTTATTGACTCCCTTATCTTACCCTTTTCCCCTTGCTACTTCTTCCCTTCCAACCACCCTCCTCCCTTTTCTTTCCCCTTTCCCTTCTACTGCCTGTAGGACAAGTTTGATTTCTGTATTTTTCAGAATATTTTATTCCCTCCTTAAACTAAATCTGATGAGAGTAAAGCTGAAACACTGCTCCTCTCCCTCCCTTCTTTCCCTCTACTATAATGATTTTGTGACTCTTCATGTGATGCAATTTACTCTTTTCTACCTCCTCCTGACCTCTTCTCCTGGAACAATCCCTTTACACCTCTTAATTATGTTTTTTAATCATCATATCAGTTACTTTATACTGACACCCTCAGTCTATGTATATCCCTTTTAATTTTTGTAATAACTGTACCATTCTCAAGATTGACATACATATATACACACACACATATCCATAGATCACATATAAAACAATAGAATCCTATATAAGGAAGTAAAAAATTTGCCTTTATTGAATAACAAGTTTTTTTCCCCCTTGTTTACCTTTTTATGTCTTTCTTGGGTTTTGTATTTGAAGATTGAATTTTCCATTGAGCTCTGGCCTTTTCATCAGGAAGGTCTGAAATTCCCTGATTTCATTGAATGTCCCTCTCCTTGCCTGAAAAATTATGCTCAATTTTGCTAGGTGGTTAATCCTTGGTTGTGGTCCAAGCTCCTTTGCCTTTCGGGATATCATATTCCAATTCCTCCTGTCTTTTAATGTAGAATCTGCAAGATCCTCCATGATCCTCACTGTAGTTCCACACTATTTGAATTGCTTCTTTCTGGCTGCTTACAGTATTTTCTTTTTGACCTGATAATTCTGGAATTTGACTACTATGATTCCTTGGATTTTTCAATTTGGGATCTCTTTCAGGGGGGTGATTGGTGAAATATTTCACATTTTCTTCTATTTTTTTCATTCTTTAGATTTTGTTTGACTGATTCTTGATGCCTCACTGAGTCATTAGCTTCTACTTGCCCAATTCTAATTTTTAATGAATTGTTTTCTTCATTTAGCTTCTGAATCTCCTTTTCCATTTGGTTAATTTTACTTTTCAAGGAGTTATTCTCTCCAATTAGATTCTAGATGTCCTTAACCATTTTGTCAATTTTACTGGTAAAAGATTTGTCCTCGTCCATGATTTTTTTGCCCATTTTTTCTTTTACCTCTCTTATTTGGTTTTTAAAATTCTCCTTGAGCTCTTCCAAGAATGCTTTTTGGGCTTGAGGCCAGTTCCCATTCCCTTTTGAGGTTTCAGATATGGGTACAGTGTCAATGCTGTCCTCTTCTGAATTGGTATTTTGATCTTCCCCATCTTCATAAAGAAGATTTGATAGCCCTTGGTTTTCTTGGTTGTTTCTTCATGATGGTTGTCTTTTAAAGTGGATCTTTGTTTCTGGGGCTCAAAGGGTCCTGTCACAAGCTTCTTGTGCTGGCAACTGTGGGCCTGCTCACTGCCTTTGTGTGCTGTGGTCTCTGGTTTTGTGACATGTGGGGAAGGGGTGGTCTGACTACTAGAAATCTCTTCCCCTACAGCTGTGCTACAGCATGGATGGTCTGAGCATTTGACAGTGCTAGTGTCTGCCCCATCCCCTGGCAGTGTGAAGGCCTATCTGGGGTCTTGGTATAGACACTTGCTGGCTCCACCCTGTCTGGGGCTCAGGAACACCACTATTCTGCTGAGGTTGGGCCTGCTAGGACACCTCTCCTTCTGCACTAGTCTCCTTCCACCACCACAAGAAGGGCCCTCTCCCCAGTTTCCCAAGCTAAAAGGCTACTGAAGCCCCACTTAAGGCTCCTCTACTCCAGGGTTTCTCCCAGGTGAGTATTATCTTGATGAGGGAGGGATGAGAGCCATTTTACCTGTTCATCGTGGCTCCTGGAAGTTCAAGAAGACAAGTTTCAAACCTTTGGACTGTGGGCTGGAAGCCTCAGGAGTAGCTGCTCTCACAGCCACAGGCTCTATGCTGGTTCTCCCATAGCTCTGACAGACTCCCATGCTGGGCTGAGATGCCTGGGGATCGCAGCAGTAGCTGGCACTTCCACCATGGGGCTGCTCCAGCTCCTGCTCAGGTATGTTTTAGTTTCACGTGCCCAGGGCTCTCCCAGATGGGTTCACTCCATGGAATTTTCTTAATATGTCAGGACACTTATGGCAGGGAGGAATTTCTCATGACTTTCTCTTTTTCTTCCATATATGCTTATACCTCTCTGACAGAGTACATATCTTCTCTCTAATTCCACTGGGAGAAGCACTGTCTATTCAAGCATTGCCCCAGCTTTTATCATTCCAACATGATTCTCACTTCAAACAGAATATGCTTTTCTCAGTACTCCATTGGGCTTTTAATGACTGGTTTCAAGTGTTGGCTCTGACTCTCACTTATAAGGGTTATATGAGTTTTTAGCAAATTCCTTCTCTGCTTTAGTTTCTTCCTTTTAGTTGATAAGGGTTGAACTAGAAGAATTCTGAAGTCTCAGCTCTAAATGAAGTGACTTTTGATGGTTTAGAAGTTGGTGACATTCAAGGATGTGGCTGTGCACTTCACTAAGAAGGAGTAGTGCCTCCTGGACCATTCTCTGAAAGAATTGTACAAGGAGGTCATTCTGGAGAATGTCCAGAACTTGCTGTCCCTTGGTAAAGACCATTTCCTTTATTTTCTTTTTGTTAATAGATCAAAATTTGCACGAGCGTCAGAGAATGGTTCTATACTGCATCTCAGGCTCAGAAGCTGCATTGAGTGTATAGTCTTCTGTGTGCACCAGCTCTCCATCCACTTTGGTCTTGGCTTGTAGCCTTTTCAAGTTAAATAATTTACCATCAGTCAGGTAGCTGGAAATAGAGAAGTTTTACGTTCACTCTGAGAGGAAAAAAGTGGAGTTAAAAACCCTCTTACTTCAAAGAGAAATGTGAAATGGTCACAGGCCCCAAAAGAGTACTTGGGAGAACTTAAAAACGACTTCAAATATCAAATGAGAGAGTCAGGAAAAATCAGGGAAAAATAAGAGCAATGAAATTTAGAAAATTATGAAAAGAAAGTCAACCAATTAGAAAAAGAGATCTAAAAACTTGAGAAGGAAAATAACTTCTAAAAAACTGGATTTGGGCAAGAGGAAGCTAGTGACATTATAAGACACCAAAAACCAAAAGAATGAAAAAGAGAATGTGAAATATCTCACTAGAAAATCAAATGCTATGGAGAACATATCAAGGAGACATAATATAAGAATGTTTGGATTACCTGAAAGGTACTATAAAACAAAGAGTCTAGAGACAATATTTCAAAGCAGTATTAAGAAAAATTGCCCTGAAGTTCTAGAACAAGAGGTAGAGTAGAAACGGAAAAAAATTCACCCCCTGAAAGAGATAGCAAAATGCAAACTTACAGGAACATTATAGCCAAGTTTCAAAGCTTCCAAATTAAGAAGAAAATACTACAAGCAACAAGAAAAACACAATGTAAATACTCTGAAACTACAACTAAGATAACATAAGTCCTAGAAGCCTCTACATTAAAAAACCTTAGGGCTTGGTTCATTATATTCCACAGAGCAAGAGAGCTGTGCTTATGGACTCAGTCATTTTACACCTATTAAATTGGCTACAATGGTCGGAGGGGAAAGTGACAGATGTTGGAGAGGATGTGGAAAAATTGGGACTCTAATTCATTGTTGGTGGAACTGTGAACTGATACATCCATTTAGGAGAACAATCTGGAATTATGACCAAAGATTATTTAAAAGTTTCTTTGTCATATATAGAGAATGAAGGTTTATTTAAAAAGGTAAAGCTTTATACATATAATTTTAAAATGAAAATTAATACATTTTTGAATTATGCAATATTACAAGCTATTTACAACAAAGAAGTGTCTACATTTCACAAAGGTAAAAATGTCAGAAGAAATTCAAATTACAATTTGGATCCTGGGTGAGTCAAGTGTTTGATCCCAAATGACTCAGGTCAGGTCCCATCTATCTGTGAAGTAGTCTTCCTTCAATCACATCATACTTCGGGATAGCTGGCTGCTGTTGCTATTCCACAATGGTTATTCTTGTCCCTGGCCATTAAAGCATACCCACTTTCGACCCAACCTTCATCCCAGCTGTTCCTGACAATCCAATATTTCTCTCCAGTTTCTTTATAGACACTGTAGCCCACAGCCAGCACTCCATGATCTAACAGTTGAATACTGCATTCTGGGTCATAATAAACACCAGAATGATAGAACTGGAAGGATGAATGTGCTGCATTAATACCAACAGAGATGGGATCCACGGTTGCCACAGCCTCTGTGGTAGTACTTTCCTGCCCTTATGGGATGTTCACATGTCCAGTGACATTAGCATTCTGCCCCATATTGACAGTCACTATCTGTTCCTTCATAGGGATAGGATTCCTCTGTATCAATGCCTCCATTTTTCTTCACATAGTCAAAGGCAAGATCCATTAAACCACCATGACAGCCATAGTTGCCCACATCCCTAGAGCAGTCAACCAAATTCTGTTCACTAAGTGAAACAAGTTTGCCTGTCTTACAGAACCACTGTCCTTCTATGGAATCAGTTGCACAAAATGCCCAGCAAGAACCACAATGACCCTAATTCTTAACAGGAGTTACATAGCCTTTATTTCTCTAGTCTACAGATTCAGGTATCTGTTCAAAGAGAGGTTCGTTAAACAGTTTCTTTGGTCTTCCCTCGAAATCTTTTTTGTCTAAGCCATTCACCATTTGTCTGAATTCCTCATGGTTCATATCTCCAAACTTGTTTATTGCCATCCAGAAACTATGTTTGCCAGCACTGCACTACAGATTGTACATTCCAATCACTCTCAAATTCTTCTCCCATGTTGCTCTCCTCCAATTACATTCCTTCCCTCCATAGGTCCTTCTCTGTTGTGACTTCCATTGTTCCCATTTGGCATCTAAAGCCAGGTCAAGTTGTGGAGGAGCAGCTGCTATCCCCAAGCATAGAGAAACTAAACATTCATGTTTCAAACCCAAGCTTCTCAGCAGTGTCAGGACCTGGGGAGAGAGCCAGACCTCTAAGAAAACATTAGGGTCCTTGTGGGAGATTGCTATTTAAAACATTTTATACCCTTTGACTCAGCAATACCACTGTATCATATCAGGATGATTAAGGCAAATGAAAAAAAAAACACCTTACATTTTGACAAATGTTTATTTTGCCTCTCTTTTTGGTGGCAAGAACTGTAAATTGGGGGTTTGCTAGTTAGTTGGAGGATGGCTTGAGAGAAATTGAGTACAACTTGAGTGTAAATGGACAATAGCTTTTAGAGTGCTATGGAAGCATTCGGCCCATCTCTCCAGGATCATGTCTTAATAACTAAGCAATGCTCCATCAGCACCGAGTAGCTGAAATGCACTATAGATCTTTGGCCCGTAAACAGACTTGAGGGCATCATAAAAGTAACGTGGATGGTTGCTATCAGCACAAAACCGGCTTTCATCTGCCTTCTTTCCGAGCCAAGAAACCTAAATCTCTCTAAGCTTTACTTGTACTTAACTTTAAGTGGAGTTAAACACTACAATCTTCCAGATGGATGAAATAACCTGGTAGGCCTGTAGGGTGCTCATTTTTTATTTAGTACCTTCTGATTTTCCCCATCATTTTCATCAAACTAGTTTGGATGTTTACAAGTGTTCTGGACCAGATGAGTCAATGTGATGCTGTATAACAAATCGCTAAAAGCTGGCCACTCCGTTCCTGCTGGAATGTTGAAAATGGTATGTTGGCTCAACTTTCCCTCCAAGCTAACAACAAACTGTTCTCCCATGGAGAGTCACTCTAATCTGTTGATATTAAGTGTTCTGGTATTGACCTTGCCTTGGGGCTCCTACTTTTGTTTTGAATGTGAATATTTAGTTTCTGATGGGTCCAGCCCTCGGAGGTACACATCTCCTTTGTCACTCTCATAGCCTATCTGTATCTTCTCTTTACAGTGACACAGTCTTATTTAATGCCAATCTTTGCTCCAAAAGCAAATCCATGAAGTTTTGTTGCATTTAGGTTGGTGATGAGAAGGTCATGAGCTTCATAATTCTAAGGTAACCATTGATATTGCATATATTTATATTTATGCGTGTATATTTTTTTGAGTATATGTCTGACTGTTTCTCAGATGTGGAGACCAGGTTTGAGGTAACTGAAATAACTAGCAAGTTGAGAATTCTTGTGGAAGAATGTGACCTGCAAAGATTCATGAGTGATGGTGTTTCAACAATCAGGGTAGGAGCTGTTGTGCGGGTGAAAGACCAACACAAGCCCAACAAGGAGAACGCCGCCAGCATGCAGCAAAAGCACAAGTTCTTTTGATCTGCTTTAGTAAAGAAAGCAACGTTACGGGGTTGACAAGCTTACTTTAATTCAGCATACAAATAGCACTCACTTAGCTCAGGGGAAAAAGCCAGCACCCTGAACTTCAGAACAAATACAAACAAATTACAAACATACATTATAAACAGCAAATACAATTCACAGTTACCAAGAAGGCATCAACATCTGGGTTCACAAGCTGGAAGGGCTCTTAACTACAACTTCCCAGAGGCTCCAAATCAACACTCCTGCAAGAGTGAGAGCCCTGCGCAAATGGCTCTGTCTTCTCTTCTTATAGGATTTCAGATGTCATCAAACATCATCTGAATGACCAGAACATAGGCTGCTATGATTGACTCTGGAGTTAGCCCCTCCCCTTAGTTAGCCCCACCTTAGTTACCAATCCACACCCACATAGAGTTTACACCTAATAGGGGTTTGGGCCTAGGGCTTAGCACCTAGTAAGACTCAAGGAAATACAATGAATTACTCAAAGGAAACAAAAGCCAAACTGTTCAAGGGCACTTGGTTGAACTAAGTGCTAAGAGCCCATTTTGCTTACCAACACAGATGGTCCTTGTGGCTTCAATTTGAGGAAAATCCATGATTCTAATATCAATTTAGATAAAAATCCAAAGAGTGACTATGAATTTGATGAAATTGGAAAGATAGTTTTCTATTCCAAATCACTGTAAGAAAATGACTTCAAGCAATGACTGTCTTCAGGAGGATAATGAGTGTAGCAAATGCTTAACTGAACAGGCACAGCATTTTCAATCCCATGTGAAGACTCCTGAAATGCCAGTATATACAGATAATCAGTGGGAAATGGCCTAGAACTGGAGTTCAGACCTCATGAGAAATCAGAAAAGTGACACTGGGGAAATGCTTTGTGTAATAAAGGTGGGAAGGCCTTGAGTCAGAACTCTAAGCTCATTACTCATCAGCAAATTCCCTTTAGAAAGGAGCATGATGAATATAATGAATGAGAAGCAACCTCATCCCTTCACTCATCTCTTCCTTACTATCCTAGATTTCACCCTAGAATGAAAAGATATGCCTGTCCTCAGTGTGGGAAGGCCTTTGGTTGGGACTCACATCCTGACAGACCTCAGAAGATTAATACTGGGGAGAAGTTTTAAGAACGTTATGAATGTGGGAAGGCTTTTTGCCACAGAACACTCATTATTGGAGATCAGAGAATCCACACTGGAGAGAAACTTTTTGAATGCAATCAATTTGGAAAAGCTTTCACACAGAGCTCCGGTTTTATTGCATATCAGAGAATCCACACTGGAGAGAAGCCTTAGGAATGTAATAAGTGTGGAAAAACTTTCACACAGTGGGGCCATCTTACTATATATGAGAAAATCCGCAGGAGGAAAAGACCTTTTGAATGTAATCGATGTGGAAAGGCTTTCACAGAGACCTTCAGTCTTGCTGCATATCAGAGAATTCACTCTCAAGGGAAACCTTTTGAATGTAATCAGTGTGAAAAAACTTTCAGAAAGAAATACTGTCTTGATTTACATCATACAATGCATACTGGAGAGCGATCTTTTGAATGTAATCAATGTAGAAAGGCTTTAAGACAGAAGGGCCATCTTGCTGCACATCAGAAAATCCGTACTGGAGAGACCTTTTGAATGTAATCAATGTGGAAAGGCTTTCACAAAGAACTCCCATCTTGGGGCACATCAAAGAATCCACTTTGAAAGGAGAGCTTACGTATGCAATCAATGTGGAAAGGCTTATATACAAAGGGGCCATCTTGCTACACATCAGAAAATCCACACTGGAGAGAAGCCTTATGGATGTAATCAATATGGAAAGTCTTTCACACAGAGTTCCCGTCTTGCTACACATCAGAAAAGCCACAGTTGAGAGAAGCCTTATAGATATATTCAGTAAGGCTTTCAGACTCACCTCCAGTCTTGCTTTATAACAGAGAAAATTCACACTGGCTAGAAAACCTAGGAGTTTCATTCATCATGTGATGACAGGATATGATTATTGTGTTCATGTGACAATAATTTGTGACAGTGTTTGTCTAAATTTATGCAGCATTCATTAACCTTTTCATACATTCAACATACTTGTCAGAATGCAAAATTCAACTCATGAACATATGTTCTAAATTATATCTAAATAAGTGTTTGAGAGGATTTCAAATATCCTACTTGGTTTGGTCTATAGGTAGGATAGAAAAAGGGGGAGCATGTTTGGTGGGCTTCAGAATACAGCTTGCCAATAGGAGATTGTAATACCAATTAAGTTGGGTGTCTTTGATTGAGTCTTATTAGGTGCTAAACTCCAGGCCCACACCCCTATCTACTAGGTTCTAAGCATGAAACCCTCGGGGTCCTAAGGGGAGTTGCTAAAACCAGAGCCAATAGTAGGAGCCTAAGTTCTGGTTGCTCAGATAACGTTTGATGATGGCTAAAGAGTGTATAAAAAGAGAGAACAGAGCTATTTGCTTAGGGCTCTCACTCTTGACAATGTGCTGCTGCGGAGACTCTGGGCAGCTGTAGTTAAGAGCTCTCTAGCTTGTAAACCTGGATGTTGGGACTTTGTTAAACTCTGGCAAGTATGCACTGGGATTTGAATCAGACAAGGTCTGTCTGTTGATGTTTGTAATTTATGTTTGCTCTGAAGTTCAGGGTGCTGGCTTTTTTCCCTGAACTAAGTGAATGATATTGGTATGCTGGATTAAATAAGATTGTTAACCACTTAATGCTGCTTTCCTTAGTAAAGCAGATCAAAAGAACCTAGGCTTGCAGCATTCCTGTTGTTGGGCTTGTGTAGGTTTTTTGCCCCACAGCAGCTGCTAGCCAAATTGTTGAAACAAATGGTGTAGTCGTGGCAGGATTTGCATTTTAAAAGGAAAGTATGGCATTTTAGGATACTGGGGTGGTTGAATATTTTCCAGTTTTTTGGATTGCTCTTTTTACTTGGGGTGGGTATGGGTCTGTGGAGCCCCAGGGACAACAAAGGCCTGAAGGAAAACAGGCTGGTGGAAGTGGGGCCCAGAGCAGGAGATAACCCCTCCTTCTTAGGGCTTGAGCTGATATGCCTGGCTCTGGAGGACTATGCTGAAAGGGTGAATGTTTTGAGATCATATTGTATTTGGAGTTTTGAAACAGAAGCAGAGAACTGCCTTCATACAGACTTGAGAGAAAAAGTAGAGAACAGCCTTTGTGTAGATTTGATGGGAGTAGCTGGTGAAGACAGAGAAGCAGCGGACGAAATACTGACCCAGACAGAGCAGAAGACTGCCTGCATGAGAATTCTGGAAAGGTGAGAGCTGTAAGCTGCCTTCCAGCCGACTTTGGTGAGGTCAGTACAAAGATGGAGAACTGCTGACATCAAGATCTGGATTCCGGCAGAAGCCAGGAAAGACCAGCCAGAGCTAGACAACCAGGAACCCAAGGGTTTGGAATTCAGACCTGAGGCAAGATGGAAACTTTGCAGCAAGGAGATAAGTGTGCCTTTTTTTGGCCTCCCCCAGGCCTGTTTGGGACCCAGGAGGGAGGGGTGTATTTGTTTATGATGGGCCTTGGACCCCCAGGGACCCTACCCTGTTGGCTTTATTGCCCAGCCACCCCTCAGGACTTGGAAGAAGGGGCTGCAACAGTATGGGGAGAACAGTCTGACAAGAGAACTTTATTTGGACTTTTTCTTTGAGTTGAGACTTTAGGTGCCAAGAGGAAGCCTGCAACGGCAGTGAAGGGAGAAGGAGACATCCCCAAGAGAACTTTATTTGGAAGATTTTGTTCTCATTGGGACATGACTAAAGCATGACTTTGCCTGAGGGTATTGAGAGGAAACCTGCTAAGGCAGCATGGAGAGAAAGATCCACCGTCAAGAAGTACTTTATTTGGATACTCTGTATTAGCTAAAGAGATTAACTTGCTTTGACCTAGGGGTGGACATTTGAATTGTAAACAAGTATTTTGGGAATAATTGATTGAAGAGATTAACTTGATGGGAGCTAGGGGTGGATCATGTTTGTAATGTAAACAAGTATCTGGGAATGACAATGAATCATATGTTTTGTTTTGTTGTGAAGGATATCTTTTAGTTTCCTGCTGATTGGATCACAATGTACAATGCTTCTATTTGTTTCAGGATCCATGGCCATTTAATTTAGATTTTTGTTAGGCCATGGAACTTCGAAGGGGTGGAGTGTAGTATCAATTAAGTTGGGTGTCTTTGAAGCTTATTAGGTGCTAAACCCCAGGCCCACACCCCTATCTACTAGGTGCTAAGAATGAAACCCTCAGGGTCCTAAGGGGAGTTGCTAAAACCAGAGCCAATAGCAGGAGCCTAAGTTCTGGTTGCTCGGATGACATTTGATGATGGCTAAAAAGAGAGAACAGAGCTATGTGCTTAGGGCTCTCACTCTTGACAATGTGCTGCTGTGGAGACTCTGGGCAGCTGTCATTAAGAGCCCTCCAGCTTGTAAACCTGGATGTTGGGACTTTGTTAAACTATGGCAAGTATGCATTCGGATTTGAATCAGACAAGGTCTGTCTGTTGATGTTTGTAATTTGTGTTTGCTCTGAAGTTCAGGGTGCTGACTTTTTCCCCTGAACTAAGTGAATGATATTTGTATGTTCCATTAAATTGAGATTGTTAACCCTTTAATGCTACTTTATTTAGTAAAGCAGATCAAAAGAACCCGTGTTGGCAGCTTTCTGTGTACTGGTTGTCAGTGGGTCTTACACCCACACAGCAGCTGCTAGCAGACTGTAGCAGCAGAGATAAAAAGTTTTAATCCACTGAGTAAGGAGAAGGGAACAACTACTACAGGAAATGATGGGGAGGCAAGCTGGTGGAGTTTGTACAGTGAGCACTAGGTTTACACCCAGTGAATAGTTGGTTCAAAAATAATAACTTTACTATATGATGATTATTAACAGATATCATTTCATGATTTTCTAAATGATGGCAGATCAAGCTCACTTGTTATTTAAAGTTTAACCCATGAGTTTCCTTACTTTGGCCAGGAAAAGTCCCAGTCTTATGGAGCCTCTGAACACTGTCAGCAAGGCTGGGCCGCTCTTTTCACAGGTTAAGTAAGAAGTCCAAATGAACCTCACAGACAAAAAGATCTCTTCAGAGGATTTTGTTATGCTTTTTCCCCAACAGTTAGTCATTTATCATTATCATTAGTTTCTTAGTTAAAACAAAATATATCCCATTATTAACTTTTCAAACATTTTGTCACATTCTCTAATAGATATATTTAAGATCTAATAGGACTCAGATCAAAAGTAACCTTCCTTGCCAGCTTTTTTTTTTAGTTATAAGACAAGAGAAAAACAGTTCAATAGAATGCATTTTCAAAAGATGTTACAGGGAAAATCAGTCATCCTATCTCTCTTGAGTACTCTAAATGTCTTGGAGGTAAACATCCTGAGAGTTCTACAATGGGTCTTAAGGATTCTGATCGTACATTTTTAAAATGATCATTCGAAATAGTGTATAATGCACTGTTACAGAGAGTTACTTGCCTCTAGGAAGGCTATCCTACTCTACAAAAAGGAGCTATTTAAGATAAATCCAGACCAGGGAGATTAAGATGGGGCAGGGGAGTTGCCAGTATTCCTTTAACGTGTAAATCTTGGAAAAAAAACTCTATCTTCTCCCTTTGGACTTTTTTTTTTAATTGTCAGAGCGCAAAAAAATGGTCCCGCAAATTCCCTCTGTACCCCCATCACAGTTACAAAGGTGAATTTTACAGTCTCCCCAAGAGTATATTGAGGTTGGTGACAGTACTTGGGGGATTTAAAACTGATTTAAAACCGAGTGAAATAAAAGCAGGCACTTTAAAAAAAACTTACAGAAAAAGAATTTCAGAGACCTGATTTCTGTAGTACTTTGGAATGTTTTAGGTAGTCATAAATAGTAAGTTGGAAGTCCTTCTGTTCAGGAGGATACTTTAGAGAAAAATATAATTCACTGAGATGTTTTTAAAATAATCTTGCTATCTTTGGAAGTCTATTTGATAATTTATTAACCTTACTTTTGCCAAATGACAACAATTTAGTCCATTATCCAAAGTAATTTTACGTAACCACAGTTACAAAATTTAGACCACAACTAAAATAAAATATAAAAATATTTTATTAAATCATAAGAATTTAAGGCAAAAGGTACTTTGTTATTACTATTTTTAAAGACTTTTATCACATTCATTTAAATAACTCAATAGGGAAATGCCTTTTCTAATAGCATTTTGCACTATCTTAGAAAAATTTCACAAAACAGTATGTTTTTAGAAGCATCTTCTTCCAGTTAAAAAGAGGATTCACATTTCTTTTTTTTTCCTAATAAATTTTAATATATTTAGTTTTCAGCATTGATTTTCACATGCGTTTGAATTACAGATTTTCTCCCCATTTCCACCCCCCCCCACTCCAAGATGGCGTACACTCTGGTTGCCCTGTTTCCCAGTCTGCCCTCCCCTCCGTCCCCCCATTCCCCTCCCATCCCCCTTTCCCTTACTTTCTTGTAGGGCAAGATAAATCTCTATGCCCCATTGCCTGTGCATCTTATTTTCTAGTTGCATGAAAAAAAAAAAAACTTTTTTACTTTTGAA
>CM053622.1:816648519-816667920 GCA_028646595.1 Phalanger gymnotis
TTGGCTAATTCTGCCTTTCAAGACATTCTTCTCTTCATTGGCTCTTTGGAGCTCTTTTGCCATTTGAGTTAGTCTGTTTTTTAAGGTGTTGTTTTTTTCAGTATATTTTTCAGTATTTTTTTGGATCTCCTTTAGCAAGTCATTGACTTGTTTTTCATGGTTTTCTCTCATCCTTCTCATTTCTCTTCCCAATTTTTCTTCTACTTCTCTTTCTTTTCCAAATCCTTTTTGAGCTCTTCCATGGCCTGAGACCAGTTCATGTTTTTCTTGGAGGCTTTTGATGTAGGCTCTTTGACTTTGTTGACGTCTTCTGGCTGTATGTTTTGGTCTTCTTTGTCACCAATGAAAAATTCCAAAGTCTGAGACTGAATCTGAGTGTGTTTTCGCTGCCTGGCCATGTTCCTAGCCAACTTACTTGACCCTTGACTTTTTCATGGGGGTATAACTGCTTGTAGACTAAAGAGTTCTATGTTCCATGCTTGGGGAGATGTGCCAGCTACCTCACCAGCACTCCTCCTTCCCCAAGAACCCCCTACCTGGTCTGGGCCTAGATCTTCAGCAGGCTCTTCACTCCTGCTCTGATCCACCACTTAATTCCTCCCACTAGGTGGGCCTGGGGCCAGAAGCAACTGCAGCTGTAGTTCTGTAGCTGCCCCACCTCCACTGCCCCCGGGGCAGTGGCTGAACCCCAAACTCCCTGTCCCCAGCAGCTTTTCTTACTAACCTACTCTGTTGTCTTTGGTGTTTGTGGGTTGAGAAGTCTGGTAACTGCTGCAGCTCACTGATTCAGGGAACTAGGGCACGCTCATCCCGGCTCCTGGTCTTGTTGGTCCGCACCGCCCACGCTGGGCTCTGCTCTGCTCATCTCCGCTCCCCTTTGCTCCCAGCTCTATGCGGAATAGACCTTACCCAGAGACTATCCAGGCTGTCCTGGGCTAGAGCCCTGCTTCCCTCTGCTACTCTGTGGGTTCTGCAGTTCTAGAATTGGTTCAAAGCCATTTTTTATAGGTTTTTGGAGGGACTTGGCAGGGAGCTCATGCTAGTCCCTACTTTCCAGCCACCATCTTGGCTCTGCCCCCTGAGGATTCACATTTCTAATCATATGTCTAATATTTTTCCGAAATTCCACAAGAAAAATATTAATCTAAAGAATATCACGTTTGTTTGTTTTTCACCACAACACCAGACTTTTAAAGTTCTTCTGAAGTCCAATTTCATCTATTGAATTAGACAAAATCTTATCCTACCTAGAAAATAATTTGCATTGTTATCTTAAATACTTATTCCAAAATCCAATAACAGTAGTCAACACTGTACTGTGCTCACTGTGGTAATCACTTTGGAATTACTTAATTCCTCCAACAATCCTGGGATGTAGGTGCCATCATCATTATTATTCCCCTTGTACATTCCACCATTAGTCAAATTCCCTAATATTCTAGAATTACAATGTATCTTCTAAAATGTTGGATTTATAATAACAAGTGGCAGTAAGTAAACTTCATTTTTCATAAGGGTCCATTATTTTTAGTTGACTCATTTTCAACAACAAGAAAAAATCACGGGGATGCTCCTAGCACCCATAGCTACGTCTTTATTTCTTTGATTCACCCAAAGAGCTAAATCAGATCTTTTTATTTTTCAGACTTAACTTTGCCAGTCTACCTTCAGGCATTTCTCGAAAAATTCCTCAAATCATTTTTTTCAAGTGGGATCAAAATTAGTCTTCAAATGTCCTTTTCCAAATTCAGTCCCATTTCTTTAAAGCTCTGCATTCACACGGTGTCAATGAAGATCCTGGCTCTCCTTAAACACTCTCCCCATTCTTCTCTCATCCCTAACTTTCTTACATTGTCTTCATTCCTTTCTTTTCATATTCCTCCAGTAGACCTGGGTTAAGGGCTTCCCAAATTGGACTTTCTTGTTTCCTTCTCCAACACTCTTCTTATTTTCTCCTACTTGTTTAATTCCTCTTGTCTTTATTTCCCAGTTCTCCAGATTTAATCTTCGCTTCACTGAATTTCACTTTATATTTCAGCACAAGGTTTTGTTACACAAAACCAATTTATTGCAATATTTTCACACACACACACCCTTTTTTCCTTGCTTCCTTAGGACTTACCATTGCATAATTGTTGGTTTGGTTTTTTTTTTAGAAATAGAATTAGACTGATCAAAATTCTGAGTTATCTTTTAGTTACTCTATTTTTTCCCCAATCCTTCTAAAAGCAACCAATTCAAATTACGATATAATTTATCACATGCCAATTTACTCTGGTATATCCATATCCAAATTATAAAGGATATCCTTTCAGAGGAGACCTCCTTGGGGAGAAAAGCAGACTAGAACCAAATACGGGGAGTACAAGAGATAGAAGCACGGATTTGGGGGATAAGACTCACCTACCCTTCAGGGCTGAGACTTCAGGAGAAAATAGTGTCCTGTGGGTGCTAGTCCCAGCACCAGGGAGAAGGTCAGGGAGAAGAGTCCAATCTCTATAGCCCAGTCTTACATCCAAGTCACAGCACCAATTGTCAACCTGGCAGAGTTTGATCTAAGAAAGACCAACGAAATTAGGTTGTATGAGTCTGTTTTCACTTCTCTCAAGCTGGTGGCATGCATACGAAGCTATTGTCAAAGACTGAACCCCCCCTAAGACAGCCAGTCTAGAACTTGGATCCATTTTGGGAATGGGGGTGCCCAATTCAAATACTTTTATAATAGGGGCTGATATCATCATATCATTGTTTTACCTCCAGAGAGATGAAATCTCTCTTCTATCAGACTACTCTCCAACCATACGAAACTACTCCCAGCTTTCAGCTACCTAGAGAGTAAAATCTGTCTCCACCCAAGGCTGAGCAGAACACAGTGGAGCTTCCATTGGTTTGATTAAATTAATTCAGGCTTGGGTTGGGGTTTGACCAGGATAAGGAGGCTCAAGGTAATCTCATTATCAGTAGTGTCCTTCTGAAGAAGAAACTGAACTTTAAGTTAGGACTTTGAAAGAAGGGGGCTAGGGGAGTTCCGAGTCTCCAAGATAATGATTACTAAGAAAAATCACTTTTCACAAAACCAATAGGGAAGGGAGGAGGGATTTCTGACAGTGCAAACCAATTTGAAACTCAATTTGTGACTGAAGTGCAATGCATTCAAAGGGAACTTCATGGTTGTGTTGGAAGTGTGCCTGAATGGTTTTTGATAAAAGCACATTCAACCACACTCACACCATAATTATATCTTAATCTAACAGATCTGAGGCCAGTTTTAAGGCTTTGCCTCCCATGATGCCCAGGGTAAAGTTTTGAAGCCCTCTCTGGTTTTAAGAACTAACTTCTTGGTGTACTTCTCTACACATTCTTTCCAGCTTGAAAAGAAAAAAGCCCAAAGTTTGGAAATCAGAAAAACCTCATTTCAGAAAAACACTTTACATGATCACTGTGGCAACCCACTCTAGTAGCTTTGCCAAGGAAACCCCAACTCAGATCATGGAGAGTCAGATTCCAGGGAAAGGATTCAACAACCACTAAACATGTTAGCTGATAGGTATACTCCTTTCTATTCCAATTCACTAACCAACAGCTCTGTTACTGCTGATGTTTCTCAAATTATTTGCATGTCCTTAACTTCTTTCTTGTTTATACTTTTAATTTGTCTGTCTGAAAGTGATGTATTGTTATTAACAAGTATAACAGTTTTACTGTCTATTTTTCCCTTTCATTTTTTTCTTTCTAGTACTATTTGCACTCTTCCCCTCCACTGTTTTCTAGAACCACATTGGAATAATATATGCAGAAAGAATTTTCTTTTATGGGGCAGAGTAAACAAAATTTCCCATATGAGCCACCTCTGCTCCTTGGACCCACGAAGGAACTTAACTAGATTACCTTAACTAACCCAATAGGACATGAAAAAAAAATCCAAGTTGAAGGTGACAGACCTTTACAGGTCTAAAGTTCAGTCCTCCCCATATCACTTCCACTGAGCAAATTCCAGTGGCCCCCATAATGTCAGGAGCAATTGCAGGAGCCTCTATTTCTGATTTAAAACCTGGCCCCAATACCCTGATATTCTAAAACCAGAGAGTAAAACAGCAATTGGAAGAATTCACTGATCATCTCTTGGAAAAGCTCCGAAAAGAAACCTCCTAGGAATACTGCAGCCAAATTTCATAGCTCCCAGGTCAAGGAGAAAATATTGCAAGCAGCCAGGAAGAAACAATTCGAGTATCGCGGAAACACAATCAGGATAATACAAGATCTTGCAGCTTCTACATTAAGGGATTGAAGGTCTTGGAATATAATATTCTGGAGGTCAAAGGAGCTAGGATTAAAACCAAGAATCACCTACCCAACAAAACTGAGTATAATACTCCATGGCAAAATATAGACTTTCAATAAAATAGAGGACTTTCAAGCTTTCTCAGTGAAAAGACCAGAGCTGAATAGAAAATTTGACTTTCAAATACAAGAATCAAGAGAAACATGAAAAGGTAAAGAGGAAACAAATCATAAGGGACTTACTAAAGTTGAACTGTTTTGTTTACATTCCTACATGGAAAGATGATATTTGTAACTCATAAGACTTTCTCAGTATTAGGATAGTTGAAAAGAATATACATATATATAGACAGAGGGACACAGAATGAGTTGAATATGAAGGGAAGATATCTAAAAAATAAAATCAAATTAAGGGGTGAGAGAGGAATATATTGTGAGAAGGAGAAAGGGAGAGATAGAATGGGGTAAATTATCTCACATAAAAGTGGCAAGAAAAAGCAGTTCTGTTGGAAGGGAAGAGGGGGCAAGTGAAAGGGAATGAATGAATCTTGCTCTAATCGGATTTGACTTGAGGAGGGAATAACATACACACTCAATTGGGTACCTTACCCCACAGGAAAGTAGGGGGAAGGGGATAAGAGAGGGGGGATGACAGAAGGGAGGGCATACTGGGGGAGGAGGTAATCAAAAGCAAACACTTTTGAAAAGAGACAGGGTCAGGGGAGAAAACTGAATAAAGGGGGACAAGATAGGATGGAGGGAAATATAGTTAGTCTTTCGCAACATGACTACTATGGAAATGTTTTGCATAATGATACATGCGCAGCCTTTGTTGAATTGCTTGTCTTGGGTGGGGAGGGGAGAAGGGAGATAATTTGGAACTCAAAGTTCTGAAAACAAAAGTTCAAAAAAAAGTTGTTTTTACATGCAACTGGGAAATAAGATATACAGGCAATGGGTTATAGAAATCTATCTTGCCCTACAAGAAAGTAAAGGGAAAGGGGATGGGGGGAGTGGGGTGACAAAAGGGAGGGCAGACTGGGGAAAAGGGCAATCAGAATATATGCCATCTTGGGGTGGAGGGAGGGTAGAAACGGGGAGAAAATTTGTAACTCTAAATCTTGTGGAAATCAATGTTAAAACTAAAAATATTAAATAAATAATAAAAATATGGGGGAAATAAATAAATAAAAAGTCCCCCCCACCAAAAACAACCTGGCCCAGCTACCTCTCCATAGTTACACAAAGTTCCTCTGCACACAGCATGGAGCTACCAAACTAGCCTTTTGGCTTCTCCTCCTTTGTGATGTTCCATCCCCCGGCTTTGGCTTTATGCTGGGCTGTTCCCATGGTGTTTCAACAACCCGGCTAGCAGCTGCTGCGGGGGGTATAAAATCAACAACAACCAGCTCACAGACCGCTGCAAAAGCCCAGATTCTTTTGATCTGCTTTACTAAGGAAAGCAACATTAAGGGGCTAACAATCTTACTTTAATCCAGCATACAAATACCATTCATTTAGTTCAGCTGAAAAAGCCAGCACCCTGAACTTCAGATCAAATACAAATTATAAACATCGACAGAGAGGCCACATACAAGTCATAATTACCAACATCTAAGTTCGGCCTGGGAGCTCATAACAAGGGCTGGCCCAGAGTCACGTGCACCACTGCTGTGGGTCAGAGTTTTGGAAAAAGAGAAGGCCAACCCCTGGTTTTATATCTTTTCCAGGGTCAAGGGTGAGTCACACATGGGACTCATCCACATGACCTAAAATTGTCACAAATAGGCGACTTAAACCCATGTGGTCTAAAAGCCTCTGATGTCCCAAACATGTCACTAAAACCCATGTAAACTAGGCCCTCCCCTGAGTTAAGGAGGTCACCAAGGCCTCCCAATCTAATCAAGGAAACAAAGGCCAAACTCTCCAAGGGCACTTGGTTGAACTGAGTGCTAAGAGCCAATTTTGATTGCCAACACACGTGGTTAGAATGCCATCCCTTTCTTAGGATCCCTGAGTTCCCTTGAAAAGTTCTGAAAAAGCTCTTAATTTTCAACTGAGCAGTGAGCTTTACCACCAAGCCAAGTAGATATGTATTTATGTATGTATGAACGTGTATGTATATGTGTGTTGACAATCCTTTCAGGTTATCTGAACCCCAATAAGACCCAAAGCCTGGACTAATCAACCAAACTGCTTTACTTGGCTCTAAAAATGCCCTTTCCTATTTGAGCAACTTCAAAGACCAGGTAAGATTGACAAGGAGTATTCTTCCTGTTTGTAACTACTAAATGATAAGCCAAAACAGTGGGACTACTCTTATCTTGCTGTCCTAGGAGCATATGCTTATACTGTAGAAACACAGACATCCTGAGATCCTAATATCTAACTGACACCACTTTTGTCAATTGTCTTGTCTTATCTATTTAACTAGGAAACTTCTTTTCTCATGATATGGAGACCATAAATTGGAGTTGGGATTGTTCTAAAGTGTATTTAAATCTTCTCGTTCTTTTATCAGTCAGAGGTTTCCTTCTGACTCCACGATCATGTATCTGCTAGTTTTAAGGGAATAAATAATATAAGTCACCTAGCCTGTTTGCCTCCCTTAACCAAATTTTCTGGTCAACAGTTATGGTGCCAAGATGTCCAATGGAACTAATGGACTAACTCCAACCTCACCAATACTAATGACTCAGGCACCTCAGGATCCTTTTTTTTTCCTGGAGTTTTAACCTTGACAGGATAGTGTAAATTCCTTATTCCCAGCTTCCAAAGGACTCCCACTACTTTGGTTGAAGTGTGAAATTCCCTTTGGGCTAGCTCTGGGGTTGGGGCCTAAGTTGTGTTGAATCAATTTGGATTAATTAGGTCCCCTTTGCATATAGATCTTGGAAAATTACCACAAGTATTGCCAGTGCTAGTGTCAGTTAAGTAAAAATGGCCAAATTATGTTGGCCACAATAGGGTTCTTTTGGACTTGTCAAAGTTACTTTACCTTAAAACCAAATTAAGCTTAAAAGCCAACAAAACACCTAGCCAGGAGCAGGAAAGTTTTCACTGTAGGTTTGCTGAGATGGCTGAGCAAGAACAAAGGGCAGAAGCCCTTTCCCTTAAGGCTCACCAAGCTGCTTCAGCAGCACCCCTAGTACTGGCTAATGCCCTGTACCCCACTGTTCTCGCTTTCCCAACAACCCCAGCCATCTCTGCTCCTCCACTCCTTCCTCCTTATGCCTCACCTCCTTCTTCCCTTCCTCCCCTTAAAAGTTCTTATTCTGGGAAGAATAAGTGCATTTGCCGTTACCCCCTCCCTTCTGGCCTTCCTTCACCTACACTAGGCATGAGGAGGATAACTATATTGGGCCCCTGTTGCCTCCTCCCCCTCCCCCCTTTCCTTAAGGGCTCTGGTCTGGAGGAAAGCAGCTACACTCTGAATGTAAGTTATGGAAAGTCAGAAACGGGGGGGGGGGGGGGGGGAACACCCCCCTCCAAAAAACACAGAGGTGCTAAGGTTGCTGGATCTGACCCCCATCCACTCCTAGTCGGGATTTGAATCCTTGCAAATTCCCCAACCCCCTTTCCTCGGAATAATAATAGCCAATTCATGATGGGGATTTCAAATAAGCTTCTAATTTTCCCTCTCTCTGCCTTCCATCATAAGCTCTGTATTTGTCCTGTTGTTAATTGCAAATTTTGTCTGTCAAATTTGTGTCTCTCTGTGTGTATGTGTGCTGTGAATGAGTATTACCTTGTAAGATTTAAAATACAGGTAGCCAGACTTCTAAGGGCTGCAGCTAGTGAAACTGTAAGACTTCCTTGGGTTCCTGGTCTGGAGCTGCAGTTAGAAGTAAGAAAAGGCTAAAAAAAAAAAAGTCTTAGCAGATTCTGGAGGTTGTGAAAATAATCATTAAGAAGTTTGTCATTTTGGGAATACTGGAAAACTCCTGAGACTTTTGGGGTAACTCCAGGAGCTCACTCATGCTGAAACACCTTCCCCCAAACCTGATTACTTATCATTCCCCACTGCAGAGTTAAGAGAAGAAAATGCAGGAGGATTGTAGGAAAACTTAAATCACCCTTCACCACCTGGCAAGAGGAGGGGAGGGATGGCACTTGAAGATTGGCAGTGACCCTAACAGTCCTGTGTTCCGGGGCACCTTGTAGCCCACCCTTCTCCGCAATGCTTGGAAATATCACCTAGGTTCTCCTATACATTTTGCCCACCCTGCCCCAGCAGCCCCAGCTGCAAATGGCCCCAGGCTCAGTAAGTTTTGCATTTGAAGGGGAAGAGTGAGGTAGATGCATTGGGCCTGTGGCCAGCATTCACTAAGCCCCTCCTCCAAGAATGATCATCATTGGTCGTCGTCTGCTCTTGGTAAATTCTACACTACTCTGTGCTAGTTGCAAAAAAAAGTATTTTATCTCTGTTTGACCTGTTTTCTGATTTGTAAAGGGAAAATAATGGTTATTGTTATGGGATCAAAATGATATGATGTTAGATACAACATTATTATCTCTAATGTAACTGTTAACTTTGAAATGGTTTTTAAATACCAAAAGTAGTTAGTTGAATAATTTCTATATGCGATAATCTGGAAATGCAACTGATGTCATCTAAAGTTTATTGTTTCTATATTTCTGAAGTTCTCTCAGCTTGTAAAATTTGGGAGAGCATTGTTTGGTAGAAATTGTGTTAAAGCAATTTTAATCTGACTTGTTGTATATGAATTTGTTTTTTTAGGATGTGATAAAAATGTGATAATTTGAATTATATTTGGTTATAAACAAGTAATAATAACATTATAGCAGATTTTTTCATTTGAAATGTTGGCTATTTATGAAAATATATACAGTGGTTTAGGGTGATAGTTTCCATGCATTAATGAGAGGAATGATTCTCTGTGCAAAATGATTTAGAAATGCATTCACTTTAATTGATAATAGGTTGTTTAAAAAGCAGTTTCTCTTACCCAAATGTTAAGAATTGGACTGTTAGAGAAAAATGATGAATGGGTTAAGAAACCACTCTATTGAACCACTGCTGTAACTTAAGAAATTATGAACTTTCAGGTTTAGTCTTTATTTAAATAAAAGTTTCAGTTAAAATTGTTTTGCCATAAAATATTTATAAAAGTATGTTTGTGAAAGGAAATTATTATGAAAGTAATTATGTAAGGAAGGACCTTAAGATCTCCTCTTGTGATTTTTGTCAATTATGTACAAGAGGTTTGTAGAATTCCTATTGAGCAAATGAGAATCCTCGGAAAAACATAGGGGTGTGATCTTCAAGCCGTTGTCATCTAAGGATTTATTTATGTATGTTAATCTGGAGTACCATACTCACTATCTACGTGAGATTCCAGAATGTAATTAATTTCTAGTGATATATTTTAAAACAAGGGAAGGAAAGCATACTGAATCTTGAAGGCCTGGTAAACTTTGTTAATTGTGATAAGGCTAATTTAATTGGATATGTTCTTCTTGACTTATAGAAACTAAGTCTCCTCTCCACTATAAACATCTTTTTGACTAAGGAACTTTGTGATATCTAGGAATTCTGCAATAACTAGGGATTTTGTTCATTATAATACTTTGGGAATGAATTCCAATTTTAAAGGTTTATTTTTGCTTTAAGGAGGAAGAGATCTATCATTTTAAAGGTTTCCAACTAATTTTCTTCATAAATGTTTAGTGATTATTCTTCTTAATATCAGGATAAATTTTAAACTGTTTTTAAAGAAGAGGAAATACTTTTAGAAGAAATACTTTTGGAAGATCTCTTGAGTGATTTTTAGGTCTACAAAGTTTTCAAGGTAATTTATTGCTAAATTAATGCAATGAGTTGTAAAGCAGAAGAGAGCTTGTTTTGACCTTAATTTGTAGTCATTCTATGGCCTAAGCAAGAGTTAACATTAGTGTTTGTTTGAACTTATCATATGTAACAGATTTAATTCCTGAAGTATCTCTTTCTCCCAGACTGAGTATAACCAGAAAAGGGTAAACAAGTTTCAGAAACAAAGATGTGTATCTATTCAGTTGTGAGATCAAGGTCAGGAATCTTTTTGGTTTAGGGCAGATAAGCAGGTTTGGGGACAAATGGGGGTTATCCAAAGCCACTTGGGGCCTTCCCAGGAGTCTCTGTATTCATTCAGCTTTTCGTAGGGCACAGTAGCATATTCCATTCCATTCCTGCAGTGAAACTTGCTTTGTTGTTGCTGTTCAGTCATTTCAGTAGTGACCTTTGTGACTCTTCATGATTCCATTTGAGGTTTTCTTCACAGTGACACTGGAATGCCATTTCCTTCTCCAGCCTATTTTACAGATGAGGAACTGAGGCAAAAAGGGCTAAGTGACTTGCCCAGGGCCACACAGCTAGTAAATATCTGAGATAGGATTTGAACTCAGGTCCTCTTGATTCCAGGCACAGTAGCGCATATACTGCACCACCTTAGCAGCCCAAAAATTATTTATCAGTTCCCAAATTGATAACCAACTGCTTTGTTTTCTTTTCTTTACTAATAAAAAAGAACTGCTACAAATTTTTGACACATGTCGGGTCCTTCCTTTTGTCATTGACCTTCCTGTGATATAAGCCCTCCAGTGGAATCTCTGATTCCCAATATAGAGATGTTTTAGTTAGTCTCTTCATATATATCCATTTTTTTAGAGAATGCTTGGAACAATTCACATCTCCACCAGCAGGGTATTAGTGGGCCTGGATTTCCACAATCCTTCCAACTCTTACTGTTCCCACCATCTTTGTTCAAATGTGGCGACTCTGAGGTGAAAACTCAAGAGTGGTTTGGATTTAGATTGCTCTAATTATTAGTGCAACGGATAGACTGCTGGGCCTGGAGTCAGGAAGTCATCTCCCTGAATTCAAATCTGGCCTCAGACACGTACTAGCTGTGTGACTCTGGGGAAGTCACTTAACCCTGTTGACTTCAAGAAAATCCTGTGGATTGGCCTGCTGTGATCCAGAGGGAAAGGGAGAGTCAAAAAGGACTGACCAACAACAATGTGCCAGGCACAGTGCTGGGGCACAGGGGATACAAAAAGAGGCAAAAGACAGTCCCTGCCCTCAGGGAGCTCACAGTCACATGGGGGAGACAACATACAAATGCTTACAAAGTGAGCCATATGGAGGGCAAATAGGAAATAACTAAGACTGGAATGAGAAGGGGTTTGGAAAGGGAGGATTTTAGTTGTGTCTTAAAGGAAGCCAGGAAGGCCTGTGGTCAGAGTAGAGAATGGACAGTGAGGGAGGGGGGGTGACATGGTCAGAACTGCACTTTAGGAAAAGGACTTTGCGGCTGGACCAGAGTGGGGAGAGACTTGAGGCAGGCAGACCCCCCAGCTGCTATCATGATAGTCCAGGGGTGATTTGATGGTGTTTTGTTGAAAGCTGACTGAGCAACCTTAATGTGGAGCATAAAGGTGAATGATTCTAATTCATTATTATTTTGTAGGGAAGTGGGGAGGGCAACAGGCCATAGGTCTTCGTCTCCTCCCCTCAGACATAGAACAATAACTAAGATCTCTGGGGAGTCCTAAATCTGATTCAGGCTGGGGTGGGGACAGGTCTAGGACCAGATCCCCCAGCTGAAAGGAAGGAGGCGTCTTTGCTTGGAGACATCTCAGCATTATTTGGGCAGGGACAGCAGCACGGACCCCAGGCCACCTAACTAACCCAGGCTGGGTAAAGGGAGCCTGGGACATCAACCGTTCCCCCACATCTCCCCAGCACACCTGGGGCTGGGAGGAGGCAGGGTAGGGAGGAGTCAAGTTTAACCTTCCCTGGCTAGGAAGGCAAAGGAATGGAGGGAAAAGAGATACAAATAGTGGGAACTATGGAAGAATGTAGGACATATTTCAGGGAGCTTCAGTCTGTCTTCATTCAACTTTCCAGCCAGACCCAGAAAACATCAAAGAACCCAGAGTCTTTGGACAGAGAAAGTAAGTCTGGGTCTCATGTGCCCCGGCCCCACCCCATCCCACCCTTTCTTCCAAACTCTGGTCTGAGCAGTCCTGCTGCTATCAGCCCTTTCCCTACCTCCTTTCATAGATTTCCTCCTCTGGACCAGGAAATGAAGCATTTTTCAGAATCCTTTTAGTCTCCTGTCACCTCTCCCTTCTTCCCAAGAAAGAAGTCTCTAGTAGATTCCCCCTCCCCTATGCTGGGAGCCTACCTGGTAGAAGAAGGAAGAGCTCAGCATTTGGAATCAGGACCTGGGCTTGAATCCTGCTTCCCAAATCCCACTACTAGACTCTCTATAGTGCTTTATACCTATGATCTCATTTGATCCTCAGAACAGCCCTGTCAGGGAGGGGCTAGTATCCCCATGTCACAGATAAAGAAACTGAGGCTGAGAGGTACAGTGACTTAGCTAGGATAGGTCAAAGGGAACATTCTTAACTGGGGTCTAACACTATGCTCTCCCCACTTAGCCTTGGCTGCTAAGTCACTGAACCTCAGTGTTCTCTGTAAAATGAGGGGGCTGGACTTGGTGACCTGGAACTTAGCCCCTTTCAGGTTTCAAATATATGTGTATTCCTGTGATCTGCAAATTGGCTCAGGACAAAAAAAAAAACCTCATGGACTTTTGAAGTTGGAAGGACATCAAAATAATCTTGGCATTCCAACTCTATAAATCTGTGACCCAGGCTGAAATCCAGGCTGTTCCTTAATGCCGCTGTGACTTTGGGCCAGTCATGAATAGTTCTGAGCCTTGTTCTTCCAGGCAAAATGAGAGCCTGGAGCTCTGAGGCCCATCCTGGCTCTAGCCCTTGTCCTCTGAGAGCTGGCCACTTGAAAACTGGACTCTAGCCTTTGAAACATCTCTGTCCTCACTCAGTTTCCTGGTTCCCTGCTATTCTCCTACCTTGGACAGCAAACCAGCCCATACCGGGGCCAAGCTCAATTGGAAGAATCCTTCAAACACATTTTGGGCACCTGAATGAATCCTAACCTAACCTCTGACTTTCTCCCTTGTGCCAATTTTCCCAGGCTTATTCATTCCTGTGGGGTCTTTTTATTCTTCACGCCTCTATGCTCTGCCCTTCTCTCTGGGACAGTCTCTGGCCTCCTAATCATTCTCTCATCTCATCTTTAAATGAACAAACATAAAATACCTTCCTCCCCTCCCCTGGAACTAGGACATTTTCAAAAACTGTTCCAAGAAGGCCTGTTGGCCTTAGCACAGCGCCTGGCACATAGAAGATGCTGGGTTGTTTTGTTTTTGTTATTTTCGAGGTTTTCAGTTCTGACTCTTTGGGACTCATTTTGGGTTTTCTTGGAAAAAATACTAGAGTGATTTGCCATCTTCAGCTCATGTTACAAATGAGGCAAACCAAGGTAAATAGGGTTAAGTGACTTACCCAGGGTCACGCAGCTAGTGTTTTGAAGATGAATTTAGGTCTTAGTGACTCTAGACCAGGCACTCCGTCCACTGCTTAGCTTTACTCGTTGGCCCGGGGGGGACATGGAAGTTGGTGATCTCTGAGGTTCCTTCTCAATCTCACAACGTGGGCGCCTTGGGGCTGTGACCCCTTTCTGCCCTGGCTCAGCAGGACTTCTAAGGGCCCAGCGGGCAAGGTGGGGTCGTCAGAGCCAGGGAATCTGCGGCTGCCTCTTCAATGACTGGGGACCTGGAATTTGGTTCTCAATTCCTCTTACCTCTGCCAGTGAATGAACGAACGAAAAGTCACTTATTCAGCTCTGAGAGGCCACCGGCGCCCACAATCACACGAGTCACTCGCCAGCCCCTCCCCTAGTCGTGCACCCCCGCACTGGCCTCAGACGCCCTGCGTGCACAGATCCGGGCACACGCACACCCCTCTGTGGATTCGGCCACACTAACTGACCTGAACTGGGTCCCCAAGTGTTCTGGTAGAGGAAAAAGGGAAGGAGGGGCGCCCAGGAATGCGGGAGACTGGGCCCCGCCTGCACTTACTCCCCGCCCCCAGCCACCTTACCCTCAGGGAAGCTGCGGCAGATTCCTGGCATGCCCCAGGTTCTGTGGCATTACACAGGAGGAAGGGCTACACGGGCGTGACGTCATGGTGCAGGCATTCTGGATCAGAGCATTGGTTGTGTGGCTTGTGACATCATTCTCCACCAGGCCCAGGATCTGGCAGGTCTTCCCCCCCGCTCCGCCCCATCACCCCTTCTGGGTCTGGGATGTCCTCCCTTAGAGTGTAATCGCTTGGAGGGCAGGGCCAGTCCCGTACACAGCAGGCACCCAATGTGTGCTTACTGCCCCAAAGAACCCCAGAGGACCCTGAGAGGTGCTGCTGTGATCATCCCATTCTTGCAGACAAGGAAACTAAGGCAGAGGCTAGCAGCTGACTGGTGGAAGGGGGGGGGCAGAAATCAGTTCTTTCCTTCTGAGCCCTTGGGAAAACACTCCAACAACTTATCTTTTGGGTAGTAAGGGGGACCCTCACCCCCCCCCCAAGGAGAGAAAACCTCTCCCCACTCAGAGGAGTCTGGTGGCTCAGGGACCTGGAACCAGGAAGATCCGAGTTCAAATCTGGCCTCAGACACTCAGTACATGGGTGACCCTGGGCAAGTCACTTCACCTCTGTTGACTCAATTTCCCCAAATGTAAAATAAAGATAATAAGCCCACCCCCCTCCTAGGTTGTGAAGACTGTCCATAGTAGACTGTGGGGAAAACCAACCTGATTGCAATTTGTCTCATAGAAACTCTTGAACTCACAACCCGGTGCCTCTTGGAGGGGCCCTGAATGTCTCTTTCAGAACCTCCCCCAGTCCCATATTATAAAGGAGGGCTTGGCAGGGTTCCACCTCATCCCCTGTAACACCAATGCAGCCGCTATGAATACACATACATATTTCCAAAACTGAGCCTCAAAATATAATCAGCTCTCTCCACTCAAGACCAAATTAAAATATTTATTCCACACACTAAGATGGGGTGAAACATCGCTATAGAAATACAAGACGACAAAACTTTAAAAAGCACCAAAAATATCTGTACACATCACCAGGCCAGGGGTAGTGACATCTTAAGCATCCTTCCTCACCAAACCTCCCATCTGCGGATACCACTATGTAATCTGACTGAATCCCTCTCTGCCCCACCTCCCACCCCCTGAAAATCTGAAAATTGCAGGGCCTTCTCATTAAGACCCATAATTGTTAAAGAAGAGCATGGATTAACAATTGATACTAGAAAGAGGAAATGGATGAAAATTTTCTCTTGTCCAGATGTTGACATGCTGCTGGATAGTTAGGCTATTGAATTACTCCATTAGATAAGATTGCTGGAGGAGAAATTGCAGCTGATAATGATGTGGGCTCAGAACTAAACAAAGGCCAGGGCAAATAGACATATGTGGGAGAATTTGGACTGATATTAGTGATGCCGCAGTTTCCTGGCTTCTCAACGTAAATGCTTTTTGCAAGGATAACATAGTGTTATACATATTAAAATATCATCGTCTACAACAGAACAGAGCTACAGATGAGCAAAGGAAATGGAAGGTGGGTCCAAATAGGCTGTAATGAAGAGCAATGCTCAAGCAATGGTATAAGAGATATCACTGAGGAAACGTGACCAGAAACTATGGGTGGAGGGGTGGAGCTCATGGGGTGAGAGGGAAAGATAACAGATGAACACTGCATAGGAACTTATAAAATGTAAGAAACCAGAGGAAGGCCTCCAACATACAAGGTGGATTCTCTGGGTGGGGTAGGCTGGGTGCCTCTATGGGATGACATGAATGAAAATTACCAACTACAAGAGGGTGTGAAATACCAGCAATTCAGAGGGATGGAAGGAATACTTCTGTATTCCTCATACATGGACTATCACAAGAGCTGCTGGGGGGAAGAAGGGTGTGCCTGCCTCAAATCTCTCCCCATTGTGGTCCAGTGCCAGTCATTTTCTTAAAGTACAGGTCTAACCATGTCACCTCCCTTCTCCCCTCAAATTCCAGTACCTTCCTACTTTTTTTAAAAAAAAAAAATTTAGTTTTAGTTTACAACATTCAGTTCCACAAGTTTCTGAGTTTCAAATTTTCTCCCCCTTCCCCTCCTACCCCCTCCCCACCCAATATGGTATGTAATCCTACATAGGTTCTATATATACTTTCACGCGACACATATTTTCACAATAGTCAAGTTGTAAAGAAGAATGATAACCAATGGAATGAAGCACGAGATAGAAACAAAAACAAACAAAAAGAGAGCAAATAGTTTGCCTCCCTCTGCATTCAGACTCTGTAATTCTTTCTCTGGACGTGAATCGCTTTTTCCATCATGAGTCTTTTGGAGTTGCTTCAGAACCTTACATTGCAGAGAAGAGCTAAGTCTATCAGAGTTAGTCATCAGAGATACTGTGTGTCTGTACTCATGTATAATGTTCTCCTGGTTCTGCTCCCCTCAGTGAGCATCAGATCATGTGAATCTTTCCAGGTTATTAGGAAGTCCATTTGCTCATTTCTAAAAGCACAGTAGTGCTCCATTACATTCATATGCCACAACTTGGTTAGCCATCCCGCAATTGATGGGCATCCCCTTGATTTTTAATTCTTTGCCACCACAAAAAGAGCCGCTATGTTTTTGTACATACGGGTCCTTTTCCCACTTGTATGAATTCTTTGGGATATAGGCCTAGAAGTGGCATTGCTAGGTCAAAGCATATGCACATTTTTATAGCTGTTTGGGCAAGGTTCCAAAATGCTCTCCAAAATGGCTGAATCAGTTCACAACTCCACCAACAATGCATTAGTGTTCAAACTTTCCCACATCCACCCCAGCATTTATGATTTTCCTGTTTTGTCATGTTAGCCATTCTGACAGGTGAGATGTGGTACTTAGTAGTTCTTTTGATTTACATTTCTCTAATCAATATTTAGAGCATTTTTTCATATGCCTATAGATATCTTTAATTTCTTCCTCTGAAAACTTCCTGTTCATATCCTTTAACCATTTATCAATTGGGGAATGACTTGTATTATTATAAATTTGACTCAGTTCTCTGTATATTTTAGACATGAGGCCTTTATCAGAGACAACAGTTATAAACATTCTTTCCCAATTTTCTGTTTCCCTCCTAATTTTGGTTGCATTGGCTTTGTACAAAAACGGTTCAATTTCATGTAATCAAAATAATCTATTTTGCATTTCATAACACTCTCTCCTTTGGTCATAAATTCTTCCCTTCTCCATAAATCTGACACATAAATTATTCCTTGCCCTCCCAGATTGCTTATAGTATCAGGCTTTAAATCTAAATTGTGGACCCATTTTGACTTTGATATATGGTATGAGATATTGGTCTATGCCCAGTTTCTACCACGCTATTTTCTAGTTTTCCCAGTTTTTGTGAAATAGTGACTTTTTATCCTAGAAGCTGGAGTCTCTGAGTTTATCAAACAGTACATTACCATTGTCATTGACTACTGTGTCTTATGTACCTAAGTTATTCCACTGATCTACCCCTCTATTTCTTAGCCAGTGCCAAATAGTTTTAATGACTGCTGTTTTACAATACAGTTTAAGGTCTGGTATGGCTAGGCCACCTTTCCCTAGCATTTCTTTTCATTGATTCCCTTGATGATTCTGGAACTTTTGTTCTTCCAGATGAATTTTGTTATTAGTTTTTCTAGCTCTACAAAAATTTTTTTGGTATTTTGATTGGTATGGCACTGAATAAGTAAATAATTTAGGTCAAATTGTCATTTTTATTATATTAGCTGGGCCCAAACACCAGTAACTGATGTTTTTCCGGTTATTTAGATCTGACTTTGTGTGAAAAGTGTTTTGTTATCGTGTTCATATAGTTCCTGGGTTTGTTTTGGCAGGTAGACTCAAAAATATTTTATAATGTCCACAGTTATTTTAAATGGAATTTCTCTATCTCTTGCTGTTCGGCTGACTCCCTACTCTTTCCAGGAACAAAAACAGTATGTTCTCCTTAGCATTCAAAGCCCTGCATAACTTGGTCTTCACCCACCTCTCCAATATTCTTACACCTTTCTCCCTCACATTTCCTCTTCTAACCAGTGACACTGGCCTCCTGGAGGTTTCACTTCCAACACCCTCCATCTCTATCCTCAAGTATTTTCTCTGGCTGTCACCATGCCTGGAACACACTCTACCTCTGCTCTGACCATTGTGGCTTCCTCTAAGTCCCAGCTAAAATCCTGCCTTTGGCAGCAAATCTTCTCCAACCCCTCTTAATACCAGTGTCTTAACCATGCTAAACATGCCCCATCTATTCTGTATATAGTTTACTCTGTACAGATTTGTAGGTCGTCTCCTCTTAGATTGTAAGCTCCCTGAGGGCAAGGACTGTTGTTTGCCACTTTTACTATCTCCTGTGCCTGCACTGGTGTTCACTCCTCTCTGACACTTCCAAGGAACATTTACCAGAGGCTTCATTGGCATCTTATTTGATGACCTTGCTGATGTCCCCTGGGAAATGGAAACATCTGTTTAACTAGGGTCACCCCCTCTACTGATGAGGGTTCAGTACCTACACTCATATGATAATCATTTGTCTTTGATCATTTCACTATTTCCTTTTTTTTTTTAAAAGGCCCACTAACTTAAAACAGTATCAACAGATCTCAAATAAAAAAGTACATTTTACAACATACACTGGAATTGGTTGAAGAAAATGGGTTTCTTCTGTGGTATTAAAAAACGTAAGCCAATTTCCCTCAGGTAAGAACTGGGAAGCTCTGTTTCTCCGACTGTGTCTCTTTCTCTTTCTGTTGCCCTCTGCCTTTCTCAGTTAAGCTATCCATGTTTTAGCCAACTGACTTAACTATGAGACTAATGAGCCAAGAAATGATAGTCATGAAAAAAACTCAGTATTTGTATAACGATTTAATATTTGCCAAGAATTTAACAAATATTGTTTAATTAAAGCCTCACCTCACTCTGGGAGGTAGATGCCCTTATCATCCCCATCTACAAATGGGGAAACTCAGGCAGGATTAAGGGATATGACCTCCCCAGGGACATACAAGAGGGAAGTGCCAGAGACTGAACTAGAATTCAGGCCTTACAGTTCCAAGGACAGCACTTCATGTACCATGTCACCTAGCTCTTTAAAGAAAACAACGGGGGGGGGGGGGGCAGAAC
>CM053622.1:816677185-816704813 GCA_028646595.1 Phalanger gymnotis
TAGAGGGGTCTCAGTCCCTAAATATATTGAAGTAGGGAGAATAGGAATTAATGGACAAATGAAGGAAGAGAAGCTCTCGGAGAACCAGTGCTTTGCTTTTTTGCCCAGTTAGAAGGTGAACCTTGGAGTGGGACAAGGTCAACAGAGAAGAGAGGTCATTCCCCTACCCATGGCATTGCAACTGATGGACACCAGGAATAGTAGAAAGGAAGGCAGGGGCCTGAGCTTCTAGCCATGAGTGTGAGTGGATGAAGATGATGATCCTGGGACCTCAGGACTGAAGCAGAAAGAAACTGGTGGACCTTCTCAGAAAGGCCTTGGGTTACTGAGGCCCACAGGAAAGCCTTCTGCTTTCCATAAGGCCCACATTTCTAGGCAACTTCTGCCGTGGACTCCTCCTGCTGGTAGACTCCTTGGCTGGAAGAAGCAGTCCTTTTCCTTGAGATGAAGATCTCTCCTAAAAATCTGATACTAGATTTGCAGTTTCCATGTTGGTCTGAGCCAGGTCAGAAAGGTCAGACAGTCTACCTGTACTCTGACTAGCCTTTCACAGACCAAGAAGTGGTCTTTGATGCCACCATCATGCCATGATTTCTACTTCACTCAGCCCTCTAGAGCCTCCCCTAGAGGCCCTGCTCTCCTTAATGAGACCTCTCAATTGGCCCAATTCTTATTTCCCTACTTCTACTTTCTGGCCATCTTTATGCCACCCCCTCCCAATGTCTTTCCTCCTTTAAGTCTGTGAAACACAATCCCACCTTTGGCACTCACATCCCCAAATCTGAACACTGAGGCTTTCACATAGGAAGTGGATAATGGTTTTTAAAAGTGAATTTTTGAGAAACCAAAACTGATTCCATTTGATGCTATACTGCCTGTTCTGAGGTCAATGATCTCAGTGTCTCCTTCAGTACCTCCCTTCCCCCAATCTCTTTGAGAAAACTCATGGGACTCACTTCCTGTCCTCTTATTCTAAGAAGGCACAAAGGACTTGGCAAATGCTGATTAATTACCTGTCTATAATAAATCAGCTACCCATTTCTCCGGATGGGTGTAAGCAGCTGTGCTGAGGACCTTTGTAACAGATCTTTCTAACTCTAAAGTCACATTTTATTTCTTTTTCTTAAATGTCCCTTTCCTTCTGTCTTCTAACCTGATCTTACCCAAAACTTCTTTGTCAGCCTGCCTACAAGACCTCAGGAATCCTACTCAAAGGATGGGTCATGTACCTTAGCAGGAGAGCCTGTCTCTATGCCCTCAGTAGAATTATGAGACACACATGTCCATCAGGGAGTGTGTCACACTTCTGAGTGAATAAATGAACCACAGTTCACTGTCTGTCTGTAACCTGTGCTCCCTTACTCTGCCTGTCCCTGGCAAGGACCCTGACAATTCTCACAATAGGATCAAAGGACATATTTATATGGCTCCTGGCACATAGCACACACCATATAGCCAGTCCCTCAACACTTCCCAGTCTTCTTACACCTTGGTCCTCTTCTCCCCTCTGACCCAGGGACATGGGCCTCCTGGCTGATCCTTGACCACTGTCAGGTTAGAGATTGGCTCAGTAAAACCCTGTTAACAAGACGGACTTCAAAATCACCTGGAACGATCTACGTGATCCAATGCTGAATGAGAGGAGAACCAGAACATTATACATGATTACAGACATATGGTCTTTGTGATGACTTTGATAGATTTGGCTCTTCTCAGCAATACAAGGTTCAAAGACAACTCCAAAAGACTCATGATGGACAAAGCTATCCACATCCAGAGAAAGAATCATGGAGTCTGAATGCAGATTGAGGCAAACTATTTGCTTTTTTTTCTTTTCTTTTTTGGCCTTATTTCTTCTTTCTCACGGTTCATTCTATTGGTTATAATTCTTCTTTACAACTGACTATTGTGTAAATAAGTTTAATGGGAAGGTATATATAGAACCTATATCAGATTACATGCAGTTTTGGGAGGGAGAGGGAAGGAGGAGGGGGAGAAAATCTGGAACTCAAGAATTTGTGAAACTAAGTGTTGTAAACTAAAAATAAAAAAATAAAATTTTAAAAATCCTGTTAACACCTCCATTTTTTGCTAGGACCCTTCTTCCCACTTGCCTTCCACTCCACCTGAAAATGGATGTTCTTGAAAGGCAGAGGCTTTATTTCTCCACCTTTACACGTGGTTTCCCTCAGAGTGAACATGCACCTCCAAGTACACACATGCATGTACGGGAGCCAACATGGAGCGATGGGAAGCAAACCCACTGCCCACTGGCCTTAGACTGCTGAGTCCTGGGTTCAGATCTGGTCCCTGCCGCTTGTTGCTGCTGTCACTGGAATCAAGTCACTGTCACTGCCTGGACCTCACCTGGGGTGGCAAGAAGGCCCTTCTAGGACCCCATGCAACCGACCAGCTTTGCTAATTTAGTATTCCTTCCCTAAGGTTTCATTCACATTCACTGTGGGCCAGCCCCTGGGGCGCCAGCAGGACTGGGTCCAAGATCACAGGGCCTTCATCTGAATCCCTGGAAAGGGAACATGGAACAGGAAGACCTGAGGTCCAATTGGGCCTCAGACACTGGCTGGCTGTGTGACCCTGGGCAAGTCACTTCATTGCTGCCTGCCTCGGCTTCCCCTTCTATATCTAGGGGATAAAGCTTCCTTGGCTCTCTTGGATTCCGCCTTTGCTGATGATGGTCAGGTCTATGGATGGACTGCACTCACCTGGGTTGAGGGTCTCTGGGTCACAGGGGCCATTCTCCTTGATTCAAGGATCTCTCCTAGGAACAGCCTTTGGTCCTCGGCAAGCTGACCTGGGTAGAGAGAAGAACCTCAGGGTGGGAGAGACACCAATTTTTCCTTCTCTTCCTAGGGTGGATGCTGGAGTGACAGAAGGTAAGTTCTCAGAGCAGTTGCAAAGGCCCTGCCCTGCCCTGCGGCGAGAGACTCCACCACAGGAGGAGTGAGGCATGGAGGGTCAGGTTTGGAAGTGAACTTGGTCTGAACAGGAAGAGGACTTGCTGCCCTCTCTAACTCCTTCCCATGGAGCTCGTGCCCCTCCCCCAGGGATGGAGGAGGCAGAGGGCGCTTGGGATCCCAGATGGGATGAGGCCAGTCAGAGCCTCAGTGGCTCCAGACGCAGACTTCTACCTCCATCTGATGCTATGGGTGAGATATGTGGGTCAGGCCACTGTGACCCAATGGTAAAACTGGGGATGGCACCTGCCAACAGGATTGTACTATACGTGTCTCTAACCTGGGCATGGCCAGAGGCAAAACTCAGCAGGTCAGAGGCAGTTGTGCAGCAATCAAGGAGGGGTTTATTTAATTCATTTCAGAGGCAGGGGGAGGTTTGCAAACCTGAAGGCCTCTTTCTGGGGAGGGCTTCCCCTACTGTGGGAAAGGCAAAGTTTATACTCATGCAAATCACAATTGGGCAGGACCAGGACAATCATTCTTAGGTCTTGAGTTGCCATTTCCAGGGCAGACTCATGCAGGGCACTCCTGGGTCCTGAGGGAAACAGTTCTTAAGTTGATTGTCTCAAGTCTTGAGGGTCGTGGTTACTTTGTGGGGCACAGAGCCAGTGTTCTAGGGGAGGAACAGGTTTCACAGTCTCTGATTCACTTCACTGAACTTACACAAGCACAGAAATGTCCAAGTTGTCAAAAGTTGATTGATCACTTTAAGCTGTTGTGAATCTCTAACTCTCAAGCCAAAATCACCTGGGAAAATAGTAGTTCTGATGAATCTCGGTAGTTAGTACATTCGTTACACATATTATAGCGATTAATATGAGAATGATAAATCCCTTTTCACAGCCTAGGATTTTTGGGATGTGACAGGGAGCCTGCACAAGTAGCAGGGACAACCCCCAAAGGCAAGACTTGGAGAGAGGCTGCTCCTGGCAAGCTTGGAAGACCCTCAGCAAGCGGTCAGAGGGGAAAGATTAAGCCCAATGGAAAGGTCAGGCAGGAGAAGTGGGGTGTGGGAGGGGGCCCTTATTCAGATCTCCCTGGCACCTGCAAGTGCAGAGCTGGCTCGCAGAAGGATCTCTGCTCTTAGGGAAGAAGGGAGAAGAGATCTGACCTCCAAGGGAAGAAGTCATAGAGATCTCGGCTTCCAAAGGAAAGAGATCTCACCACCAAGGGAAGAGGGCAGACAGAGATCTCAGCTTCAGGGAAAGTAGAGTAATGAGTCTTGTGAGGGAAAAATGCAGAGACCTTGGCTCCAGAAGAAGGGAGAAAGACTCTAGATCCAAAGAAGGTAGAGAGATCTCTGTTCTGAGGGAAGAACGCAAAGAGATGTTAGCTCCAAAAGAGGCAGAAAGATCTTAGCTCCTAGGGCTTCTGTTCACAGATAATCTGCTCTGTCTGGATCTTCCGAATCCCAAGAGTCCTGCCCAGCCCTGCTGTCCATCCTATAGATTGACCCCTCTCTTCTCCCCTGCCCCCCTCCCAGGATTCCAAACCACCCCGGGGAGAGAATTTCACCAGGGCCACTACCCACCTGGCTAGTCATCTCTGATCTTCCTTCCTCCATTGCTCTCTTATCTCTTTACCTCCCTCCCTCAGCCTGCTCTGAGACTGCAACTCTTCTCAACAGTATCTCCTGGTCTTCCAGCTCTCCTCCTGCTATACTCATATTCTTCCTCACAAGACTATAGCCATCATACATCCCTCCTGGTTCTCCCTGCCACTCCCTTCCCCTGATCCCTCTGCCCCTTTTCTTCTTTGAAGCCCAGGCTCCACACCTGCCCACTCTCAATGAACTCTCCTCCAACCTGGAGACATTTACCACCTTGGTTTATCCCCATTCTTGACCTTCCATACCCCAATCCTAACACTGAGATGCTTTCCCCTCTGCCTTGTTTTTATTTTTCAAGAGATCTTCTCTCACTGGAAGACAGCTGAATCCCAATGAGAGGCTGAGGAAAGGACATCAGGACCCCTGGTCCCAGGGCTTAAGTTACAGCTCACATTATAAACTTTGCCTACTGATATAAACCTTCACATATGCCTCTAAATCTACCAGATAAAGCAATTGAAATCTGTACCCTCAGAGGCCCGATTACTTCCCTTTTCACTCATCAAAATCTAGGCTCTAGAGATAAGGGGAGAGGTGCAGGAAGCAGGATATGGTGGTCCTGGGGCACAAGGATGGCAGGAAATTAGGAAGGAAGCCAAAGAAGGACTGACCTGGGATAGCTGTTGGGGTGGGAGAAGCTTGATACCCCAGCAAAGAATCCTTAATGATCCTTTTTTTTTTTTTTTACACAAAACTAAAGACATTCCCCACCCTCCAGGACCTTATCTGGCAATGGGGAGTGGTGGGCAGGGAGAGGCTCTAAGGTTGAAAACGTTACTGGGCTGGGCAGTGAGGCCTTAGCGTGGGCATAGACTGACACTGTTCTTTCAGGTACTGGAGGAGGGGGCGCTATCACCTTGGTTCTCATTTCCTCAATTGGAGGGGAAAGAGAAAGTTTGGGGATGAAAAATAAAGCCAAAAGGAGTGTACATACACACCTACCTACATACAGATTTATATGTTCACATATTGACATATATATTTATATATCTGCCTGACTTGGTAAAACTTACTGCTCACTTGAGAATTAGGACTTTTTTTTTTTTGAGCTTTTCAAGAGAAGTCAGGGCTTTTAAGAGCATCCTATCAATGGCATTCTAACCATGGGAACCACCAGGGTAAATACAAAGCCAGGGATGGAGCATCACAATGGAGGAGAAGCCAAAAAGCCAGTTTGGTAGCTCAGTGCCATGCGAAGAGGAACTGTGTGTAACCAATTTGGAGATGCAGCTGGGGCCAGGTTCCAAAGAGCTTTCAAATAGCAAACAGATGCATCTATAACTGCACACAGATATTATGGGAGCCACCGGGATTTACTGAGTGGAAGTGATGTGGGGAGGAATCAACTTCAGGCCTATATAGGTTAGATTGTTCATTTCCCCTCAAAATTATTAAGTTAGTTAAGTCAATCCAGTTAAGTTCCGGGACAGGTCCTTTGAGAGAAGGTGGCTCACATGGCCAGTTTTTGTTTACTTGGCCCCATGAGAGAAAATTCTTCCTGTAGCCAGTATTCCAATGTGATTCAGCAAAATAGTAGAAGGGAGAGGGACGGATAGTTCTTGGAAGAAAAAAAAAATGAAAGGCAAAAATAGACAGCAAAACTGTAACAACTTGGAGATAACAATAAACCACTTTCAGACTTAGACAAATTAAAAGGATAAACAAGAAGATTTAGCATCTAATGTGCTATTGGGAAAGGGAGCCAAGACAGAGTGAAGAGTCAGGGATGGCTTCTAGGTTGCTAATGTGGAAGAAATAAAATGAATTTGGGGGAAAGAGCTTCTCTCCAGAAGCAGTTACCTTAGATCTCAAAGAAACTGAGATTCCTTACAGGGTTATGAAAACAGAGACAGACCTTCAGTTGTACTTTTTTTTCACAGCATAAGCCCACTGATTCCATCTTGAAGGAGGCCTCCAATAACTCGGCAGTCCCCACCAAGATATTCTGAGGGAATGAACTACAGACCTACCTCCTCTGGTCCAACAGACATTCTGGGGAAGGGAAAACATCCCCACTGAAACAAACTTTGCAACTCCTGAGACCAAGGTTAACATTCTGCTCAAAGGTAAATCACCTGATGTCCTGTCTCTATTACCCAGCCTCCCCATGGACTGCAGCTGGGCCAAACCCTATTCATATCTCTATTTCCCCGTGTTCCCTTGAGGTGCTACCCACAGGTTACTGCCAGGGAGCTGATGCTACTTTATCTGCTGGGAGGAATTCAACCTAAATGCAACAGGGGAGAGAGGCCTGGGCCTGGATTTGAGAAGGACTGAGTTCCCATTTGACCTCAGTCACTTCTTAGCTGTGTGACTCTGGGCAAGTCACTTGACCTGTTTGTCTCACTTTCCTCAATTATAAAGTGGGGAGAATAACGGCACCTTTCCCCGAAAGGGTGCTCTGAGGATTCCACTGGTTAAGTTCTTGGCAGTGCCAGGCATATGGCTACAATATAAATGCCAACTATTATTACATTTATTTTTCCCTAAGAGGTTCTTAGGATCTCTGGCCTGAGGAATTCCCCAACACTAGACACTGTTTCTCCTTTGCACACCAGTGCAATGTCTGGAACAAACAGATGATGAAAATGAGGCGGAGATCAAGTGACCCAACACGGCTGATGGGTGTCTGAGGTAGGGTTTGAACTCAGGTCTAGCTAAGTGAAGTCCAATACTGCCCACTGCACCACCCACTGACTGAGAGTTAGCTACAAAAAAGCAGGCTCAGGACTGGGGGAGAGTTACTTGCATGGGAAAGGAAATGGGGAGGGAGAAAAGGAGACCAGGGTAGATCAGAGGAAGGACTTACTAAGGGCTTAGGGATCCCTTGGTTATCAGTCCAAAAGCCAGAAAGAGAACCAGAACAGGAGAGAACCTCCAAGAACAAATGTTTATCCAACAGGTGGGTATGGTTGATGATAACGACCCCTGCAAAGAAGTCAGGAAAAAGCCAAAGAAGGGGCTGCAAGTGTGGGGAACCTTTTCATGTTATTAATTTAGCTGCAATCAAAACACATTGCACTGAAGAAACTTCAGTTAAATATACTTAATAATGTACATTATTTTGTAAAAATATAAGTACTATGTACTTAATCATTTCAAAAATAACTACTTGTTAATTTTAAAACTAAGGCCACAACTTCCCCACCTCTGGGTTAGGATATTTACCTGTAAGGTGACCATTGCTTTTAGCTGCCTGAATGATTTGCAGGAGGTGGAGAAGAGAGGAGGGCGTGGAAAAGGAGAGACCATCCCACACAGGGAGCTTTTTCTAGCAAATTACCTGTGAAAAGGAGGAAAGAGAACAGCTTAAGGATGAGAAGGTTAAGTAAAGGTCTTTTAAAGGTGGGGGAGACCTGGGCATTTCATGTTCTGGGTCAGCAGTTCAACGGGTTTGGTGCGAAAGGAAGGTGTAGTCCTGTTATTTTCAGCCTGGTTGGACTTTTCCCGACCCCTTGTGGGGTTTTCTTGAGCAACAGTACTGGAGTAGTTGGGCAGCCTCCTCTGCCACAAAAAGAAAGGTTTTCAAAAAATCCCATGCCCAGCATAAATGGCATGTCATTTCATCTAATGAACCTCTAATTCTACTTGTTGCAAAGTGAGGCCCTAACACTGAACCCAGGTGTGCCTCGGACCTGTCCGTCCCCTCTCCTTATTCCCCTCCAGGCACAGGCTCCATTACCCGCCTTTCTGCCCCTTACCCAGCCTCCCACAGACAACGACCCCCAGGCCCCGCTCCCCGCAGCCTGGAAGCTTCCTTCCCTCCTCCCCTCGGCCTCCTTCCACATGGAGCTGCAATCCTCCCTTCTGCAGCTTTGCCCTGCCCTTCTCCGTCCAGCCCAGACGCTAGTGCCTTCCCCGCAGAGATCGCCTTCCCCGTGTCCGCTCTCTCGAAAAGCCTGATCTAAGGAATCTTTCGGCGCTTGGGTACGGAGGGCCAGGCTCCCAATCAGGAAGCCCTGGGTCCAAGCCCTGCCTCGGACCAGGCTGGCAGGGAGATGAGTGACCCGGCAGGTGTCCGAGGTCCAGGCCAGGGCACCCCCGGGGATTCCCCTCTTTTATCGATGGTGCGGCTACCCCCGCCATCAGACCATTGCGGGGTAACCCCCCCAGGACAAGGACTGCTCTGGTCTGGGGATGTCCGGGCCTCGGCCGAGACTGGGGCTGTGGATGGAGAAATGGACCCCTCCCCCACGGAAGGGAAACCTCAGAGCTGGGGGGGGGGGGGGCTGGATAAATTCCGGGGGGAAACATGAGCATTTCTAAAGTTTCTGAATTCGTTATCTCACTCCTGGGCATGCTAGGAAAGAAAACAAGCCTGGGGGGTGCTAGGGTCACACAGCCAGGACTCAGCCGGGACTCCGGGCCCAGGAAATTCCCTGACCACGGCGTGGGGGAGCCGGGGGCGCTCCCCCTCCCTGTTACCGGGAAGAAGGGTGGGTGGGGGCTGCGGGAGTGAGGGTCAGGGAATCATCGCCCCTCCCCCCAAGAGCACCCGGGGCGGCCTGGGGCCCACGTAAGAAGCCCACAGAAAGGCCCTCCCCCACGGTGGCACACGCGCCCACGATCGCACACTTCCGCTCACCAGCCCCACCCCACGTCACGCGGCCCCGCGCGCCCACACTGGCCTCAGATTCGCCGCCTTACACATGCACGCGCAGACCCTTCCGCGGCCTCGGCCACACGAACCGACCTCCCGACGTGTTCCGGGGAAGGAAAAAGTGAAGGAGGGGCTCCCAGGCAAGCCTTAGACTGGGCCGCGCCCGCGCACTGACTCCCTTCCCCTCCCCCAACCTCCTTTCCCTCCCGGAAGCTGTGGCTATGCACCAGCAGATTCCCGGCATGCTCCGGGTTCTGCGGCATTGCCTCAAGAAGAGGGGCTACACGGGCGTGACGTCACGGTGCAGGGATTCTGGGACATGGCCGCCTCTTCCCCCGTCCCCATTCTGGATCAGAGTATTGGTTGTGGGGCTTGTGACGTCATTCTCCGCCCAGCCGAAGGTCGGGCTGGTCTCCTCCCCACCCCCCCCTTTTCTGCTTCCGCGTCTGAGATGACGTCATTCAGAGTGTAAGCGCCTGGAGGGCAGGGCCCCAAAGGACCCTGAGAGGTGCTGCTGTGATCATTCCATTTTTGCAGAGAAGGAAACTGAGGCAGAGGCTAGCAGCTGACTGGTGGAAGGGGGGCAGAAATCAGTTCTTTCCTTCTGAGCCCTTGGGAAAAGACTCCAACGACTTATCTTTTGGGAAGTAAGGGGGACCCCCCCCCAAGAAGAGAAAACCTCTCCCTACTCAGAGGAGTGTGGTGGCTCAGGGACCTGGAACCGGGAACATCAGAGTTCAAATCTGGCCTCAGACATTCACTACATGGGTGACCCTGGGCAAGTCACTTCATTTCTGTTGACTCAGTTTCCTCAGATGTAAAATAAAGATAATAAGCCCACCCACCTCCTGGGTTGTGAAGACTGTCCATAGTAGACTGTGAGGAAAACCAACCTGACTCCAATTTGTCTCATGGAAACTCTTGAACTCACAACTGGTGCCTCTTGGAGGGGCCCTGAAGGTCTTTCAGAACTTCCCCCAGCCCCATATTACAAAGCAAGGCTTGGCAGGGGTCCGGGACCTCACCCAATATTCATAGCATTGGAGAGGGAGGGATAGCGAGGGAGAGGGGAGTCATGGTCCTCTTTGAGAACAAAGGACAAACACGACCTGTGAATAGCCTCCCCCTCTGCCTTTCCCTCTCCTTTCCCTTCCCTTTCCCTTTCCTTCTCCTTCTCCCTCTCCATGTTCTTTCCAAACGAAGATACATTTCCAAGGCAGAAGGCTTCCTCCTGTTAAACCTGAAAGTATGATTGAAGGAAACAACACAGCCAGGTGATAGAAAAATCCATGTTGTTTATTATTTTCCCTTAAAGCATAGCTAGCTAGCTTACTTGTACGTACAAGGAGTCTGGCTGTCTGAACAAAGGAATGAGAAAACTTACGTTATTTTAGCAGACACAGCAAGCCTGTGTTACCTCACTTTTATGACCCCCATGTATGTTTAACCATGATACAAGAAGAGGATTTTCCTTAATGGCATAGGTTTGTAAAGAATGTTGACAAAGGTCAGTTAATATTAAGTGAGGTAGTCTCTCCTGGGGTTAGGGTCTCATCCTTTAATGGCTAACAGGGGAAGGAATGTCCTTAGGTCCGTCTGATCTGGCCTTGTTGACAGAGGTAGGGTGAGCAAACTTTAGGGAACAAAGAAGCCCAGGTCCTGGATCTTCTTCCAGTTACTCATTAATTCAGGCTCTGGGTCTGGTTGAAATTAAAAATGATATAAAATGGGATAAAACGTTCCACACTCCTTAACACAGGGTTTACTGACTAGATTTCTTTCTTAACCAAGCCTTAAACCCAATTCACTCAGGAGCTCATAGACTGGACAATAGGTCCCGACCCTCTTTGCAGGGAGTATTTCTAACTAGTTACTGTTTCTCTTTTGGCTGGGAACCCTGAGGGTCTACCCCTCCCCATTTAATTATTTTCTTTTTTTTTTTCTTGAGTTTGATAAACTCAAACTTACAGTCCTTCCTCAAATCAAACTCAACTGCAAGTCGTGTGTCATTATTTCCCTGGTTGAATGTACTTATATCAAAAACACTCAGTCACACTCCCAACACAACCAAGAACACTGCTTGAACAGACTGCCCTTCAGTCATAAATTTAGTCTCTAATTGGTTTGCACTGTCACAAATTCCCCCTTCCTTCTCTATTGATTTCTTCGTATTCCCAACTTGGCGAAGATTAGGAAGCCAAGAAGGACACCATATCCTCTGGGGCTCTGAGACTTTGCACACAAACTTCTCCACTCCTTTGACCCCCTGCTTCCTTTGGTAATCAAAATCATACATCAGAAAAAAGGTCAGTGGCTATAACACAAAATCCAGTAAGGCAAAATGGGCTCATTAGCACTTGAGAAGTTTGGCTTTTGTTTACTTTGAGTGAAAGTACTTTCAGCTGTTAAGTGCTAAGCCTCAGGCCCAAAGCCCTATCAGGTGTGAAACCTGTGTGGGTGTAGATTGATGACTTAAGAGGGGCCAACTTCGGAACCAATGGCCTCTGGTCATTCAAGTGGGTTTGAGGACCCCAGAGGAAAGGCAAGCCAAGAGGCAACTACAGCTGAAGCTGAAAAAAAGCTCAAGGCCGAAGCAAGAGCTGCAGAAGCAGAGCTGACCCGTGTGTGGACCCAGGAGTGCAAGCAAGGACTGAAGGCCAGTAAATATGATTTGGTTAAATACCATCTTGTTTTTCTGTGGCCTTCTGGTTACTCTTGTGAGGCGGGCTTACTGGGCCTGGAAGCTTTTGGTCAAGATGTGGGATTGGGGAGGCTGGTTCGCGGATCTGTTGGTGTGGGGCCTAAATAAATGTTTTGTTGCTTTCAACTTAGAGAATCCCTCATACCTTGCGGTTTCAAACCATTCAAATATATATATGATTATATTTGAGATCATAAATTCAGCCTTCCTACTACACTTCTCCACTCCTTTGACCCCCTGCCTCCTTTGGTAATCAAATCATACATCAGAAAAAAGGTCAGTGGCTAGAATACAAAACCCAAACAATGTTGATGGCATATAGTCTACCTGACATGAAACAAATTAATATAGGCAATAAGTCTCAGGACACAATGTTTCCCCACTGGTCTGAGCTCCCTTCTCACAGGACATCACAGTTAGCTGATCTAGGCTGGGACAAGAACCTTTGGCACATGCACAGATACCCTGATGAGCAGAATGGCTTGGATTCTGGTCACAGCCAAAGGCTCAGGGTCCTCAAGCCTGTGCCTCAGTCATAGAGAAGCTCCTTCTGTCTTCTGAGGGCCATAAGTGCTGACCCAGGCTTCCCCTAGGTTTGGGCTCCTGCGCTTTCTCCATCACTGGCCACTATTCAGACTCTGCAGGTGATTAAATGTACTTGTTTTTCTTTAGTTGTTTTAGTCATATCAGACTCTTCATGAGCCTATTAAGGGATTTCCTGGAAGAGATACTCAAGGGGTTTGCCCTTTTCTTCTCCAGCTCCTCCTCCTCCTGAGGAAACTGTACTTAAACAGGGTGAAGTGACTTGCCCAGGGTCACACAGCTAGTAGGTGTCTTGAGGCCAGTTTGGAATTCAGGAAGATGAGTCTTCCTGACTTCAGGCCAGGTGCACTATCCACTGTACCACCTTAGTGCCCCCCATTTACTGATGAATAAATGCATGTGCCCAAAAGGTAAATTTCATAATGGTAATTGGTGCAAGTCATGGGCTTTATGGCCATGGTTGACGATGGTCCCTATCACCTCTCCAAGGACAGGACCACAATACAAGAAGGTTCTGCAGGATCTGAACTGGGTATCCTGACTCAGCTTCCAGGCTGCCTCCCTTTGTCCTTCCAGTTCCCCTCACCATCTATGTGTGTGTGTGTGTGTGTTGGGGCAGAGGCAGTGAGGAAAGGTGGGGTTTTCTGCCTCTCCCAGGATCTCTATCTCATTTTCTGGCTAGACACTTTCAGTTGGTAAGCAGTACCATGTAGAAAGGATTGGTCCAATACACTTGCATGGCATCCTTACATACAACCAGGGTTGCCTCTACTTGCTGGGGGTACTGTATGTCTGCTTCAGTGGGGGGTGGGCCAAAAGTTTATCAGATTGTAATTCTGGTGGCAATGTGAGCAGGCTTCCCTGACAATGAGGACAGCCAAATGGTCAACCCTGGTACCATATGTCTTCCCTCAAAGGGCACCATAACGCATAAACCTAACAACTGGGCTGCCACGCCAGCAGTGCCCATGGTAGGTCATCTTCCCTCAGACCAGGTACTCTCCAGTAAATTAAAACTTTCTTACAAGGAGGATGTCTCGCCCTTCCAGAACCCTGCTTGGTAACCCCCTTGTCTTTTGTTTATCATCCACCCTCAGCAGATGGCCCCTACTTGCCAACAGATGAAGCCAATGCCTGTAGTTCTGGGGACTCTACATCACCTCTCTCTGCATCCTCAATGCTGTTTACTCCTAACTTCAACCCAGCCACTATTATGGCCCCTAGGCTTGAACTTGCTCCTGCTTATCTTCCCATAAAAATCCTCTTCATGAACTGTGCTGCTACTGAGTAGGAGCCTTGCCTAGATCCCAATAGAAGAAGACTTCCCTGCCACCTGGGCACAGTAGGCCAGAAGCCTCAGCCTGACCCTGGTCTGTGGCTCATGAATCTAAGGAGCAGAGTAGAGGGAGGACTCCCTGTGGCTGAAGCCTGTGGTTCAGGCCCTGGCCCTTCCTCTCTTCAGGGAGGACAGGGAGCACTGCTGATTAAGGTATGCCTGCCAGAAGACCTAGTCACAGCCTTGGTCAATACTAATGGATTTAAAAGGAGTTCCCTACCTCTGAGGCATGGCCTGAGACCCTCCACCCTGAATTCAAGTCTTGAAACAGTGCCACACTTCTGAGGATGATCAGGGCAGCTACCTCAGAGATCTAAGAGGGGGAATGAAACAGTGATCCAGGCTCACCTTTAGTGGGTGGCTCAGGAACCAAAGGGAGGTACCTGGGGTCAACTTTGGCTTGTTACCAATCCAGCTAGTTCAGTCAGATTCTGCCAGGAACGGACAGTTCCAGGAGTCATTACAGGCAGCTTGATTAGTGCATGGCACAGCACTGCCACTTGGTGGGTAGGCTGCTCTGGTCTGCAGGCAAGTGGGGCACAGTAGCAGCAAAACCTAAACAGGGACAAGGAAAAGGAAGGGATGGGTTGCGGCAGAGCCGAGGTGCACCCCACATGGGGGTTTGATGAGACCTGTAGGACAAAGAGGCTCTCTGGGTATCAGATGAGAGGGGCAGACAATCCAACAGGCCAGAACTGTTGGTAAATGCTGCACCCACCAGGGATTTGAAGGGATGTTTATAGTTTCTCTGGGGTAATGCCCTCATGATGTGGACATATAAGGCATTGGATGAAGCCCTCATGATGTGGACAGAAATGGCATTCTCAGTCAGCCCTCAAGGGAGATGAGGAATTCCCTCCTGTATCCAAAGGCCCCTGACTGCTACTTTCTGGTCACCCCCTGCCAATCTCTTTCCTTCTTTAACTCAACACTAATATTCCCCAACTCTTACCATCTATTTTTTCCAATATGTGGTCAAATTGATATGGGGTCTTGTAGTAGCAGTTTAGATTTGAAGATCTTTCCTACCCACTAATAGGCCATGTGACTTGCTTACATCACAGGAAGCCTAAGTCACAGTGGTGGAAGGAACTTCCTAAGAGGAAAAGGAAGTTATATCAGAGGAAATGCTGAGTGAGAGAGAGGAAGTGCAGTTAAGGCTGTTAATGATTGCTAATGGCCACTGTCATGATAGTTACAGCTGAACAGACTGTGACTTAGCTGTACTGTATTTATTGTATTTGTTTTTGGGAAGATCCTAGCAGGGAGTAAGAGAGGTTTTAGGATGGCAAGGCTCTATGTTGTGATATTGTATACTGAATGTTTTACTGCTCTGATATATTGGATAAATGGCTTGAGGGATATGGTTCTCTGGTATCTGAATAAATGGTTTACTTCTACCTTCTATGTGGAGAGTCTCGTATGCTTTGTGATACAGAACCATATAGGCATTTTGACAGTCATCATCTACATTGTTATTACTGCCTTACTGATACAGGTCTGTAATCCTATCTCTGTATTTCTTTAATCTGAGCTGGGGTTTGGCCAATTTCCTATTCTATATGAAGGTGTGACAAACTTGGATACAATTATCTTGGAAGGTCTGTAGGGGTGGTTTCTACTTCCCTATTCATTCTAATATTAAGCTCCTTTACTCAGTACATTTTGTATAGCTCATTAGTTGGAATACCATCTATTTTTGCAAAATCCCTGCTCTCAATAGAGCAGTAAACAATTCTTTTCTTGTCAGTCTATTCTGACTTTGAATCCATTGGCTATTTACTCTTCTCTCTTGAGGAAATTTATCTTTCCCTCATTTCCCTAAGTCACTTAACTATGAAATCTTATCCAGCACCTCTGAAAGAGAATGCCCTATTTCCCTAATTAGAAAAGTCAGAATTAGGTGCTTATAAGCAGGAGGAGCCGTCTTCACTATGATATTTCTATGAGAAACTGTTAAGGGAGTACCGTAATAAGCTTTGGGGTCTCTAAGCATTATTGCTATCTTCATTCCCTCCTCCTTTAACTTTCTCATACAGTCTCTAAGCGAATTCCAGGATCTGTCTCCACTAGGCCACATAAAGTCAGCAGAATACTGCCTGTTGCATCCACATGCCTCTAAAGGTAATAGATCACTTGCACTGTTACCTCCTTGCATATGGAGGTACAAAAGGATTTTCTGACAAATACCCATGAGTTTCAAGCAATCTACACTGTCTATGGATACTCCTCAGAAACTTTCATCATTGATTCTCACCATCCAAGACACTAAGGATTCTCTCATTCTTTGGGTGAACTGACAAAATATCTGTGACTTCCTGCTGAGTAAAATGCTCCATTACTTCCCTAAACACTGTGTGGCTCCCCTGGCTCTCCTGCTTCCTTCATAGTATTGGGCAAATTTCTGCCTTCCCCTGTGCCTCCTCATCTAATTTTGTTTCATTTTCCTCCCATGCATTGTCCTGGGAGTTTTTGGGGTAACTAGGCCCAGCTGTGCAAGGGTGCAGGACATTCTTTTTGTTAGCTTTTTGCTTTTTCTTAGATAAATGAAAAGCAACTTGTTCTTCTACCACCTGAGACCCTCCAGACTGTTCTTCTAAAGGAGAACCAGAACAATGGAGGACAGAATGATTCCCATGCGAACCAGCCAACTCCCTTTCCATCTGAGCTTTCTCCTTCAGCAGATTGTTTCTGCTTTTACAAATAAGATGGTAACATGTTAGCAAAGCCAGCCTCTTCTATACACTCCTGCCAGTTCTTTTCTTGGTATTCCTTGCAAACATTTTTCTAAATCTCTGGCTTCTCTCTTCTGTAGCCTCAGTTCCCAGTTTTCACAGAACTCGGTGCTTTTATAGCCTATTCTCTTGCTAGGGAGGAATAAGGCGAATCCTCCTATCCTGGGATATCCATTTCTCCCTCTAAAGCCTTTTAACCTTCAAATAGGTCCAATATTTCTCAGTCCCATCCTCATTGCCAAATGTAATGCAAGTGCGATATTCACAGTGCCTACAGAGGCTATGATTATGCTGCCATAGTTCTGAATCACAAAATATAACAGGACCTCTACATGGAACACAGAACCAAAACATTTATTCTAACACCAGAAAGCCAAATCGATCACAGCAACAAAGAAGTCTATACACAATAACAACACAGGGGACACCACCATCCCCAAGCCTTCCCCCTGTTAGGGCTTTCCCACCAAGGAACACTCACAGCTAGCTGCCTGCTTCTTCTCTCTCTCTAAGCTCTGTCTCTGACCAACTTCCTCCCAGTTCTACCACCTTTCCTGTTCCACCCTTCCTGCTCCACCTGTTCAGCAAGCTCCTCCTACCACAGGCTTCATATGACTGAAACTCATGTGATTTAGCTTCCATGTGACTTAGGCAGGTCACATGGGCCTATTAATGGATGGGAAAGATCTTCCCATTTACATTACCATTACATCCCAATAGGGATTACACTTTCAATGGGAAGACAACATACCAAAGGAAGAGATTTTGGGCAAAAGACACTGGGACGTGGTGGCAAACTTGGTGAGAACTTCCAAAGTAGTGCACCAAGATGCAAATGTGGCAATGTGTGAGCTGACCTTCTTCTTATGTGGGTGTTTGGAGTACATGCGCTCACTCCATGGTGGGGAAGAGAGAATGTGGGAGGATGGGGAAGGAAAGAGATGTGCAAGAGTTTCTGATAAGAACAAGTTAGGGACTGTGGAAAAAAAAGCATGGCCTTCCTATAGTGATTGTTCACACTATGAATGAATAGAATGCAATGAAGAGTCATGACAGATCACCTAATGAAAAGAAAAAATTGTAAATTCTTGGGAATCTAAAAAAATCAGGAAAAGACTACAAAATTCTTTAATTTTTCAGAAGTTCAATAATAGACGTAAAGGAAGCTACAAGTGAAATATACAAATACAAGATAAATCAGATGTTTTCAACGAAATCAAAATGAAAGAAAGGTGAATTGATTTTTATCTACAAGAAAGAGAATTGCTCCACAATAATACAACTCTTTAAACAGTGAGCCATACCATTCTGCTAGAAATGAAAAGCATCAAACACCAAGTGCTTTGGCCGAACACATGCTTTGCACGTAGCAGACTGAAAAAATAGATGAGCCTTCCCAAGCATCAAAGGATTTGAAGTAGTCACTAGTCACTTTCTTGTATGATCTCCATCAGTCTGTCTCTGGAGTCATTCTTTTGACCCCCTAAAGCTAACCCCAATGTGCTAGAGTTGTAGCAACATATTGAAATAATTTATTTTTCAGAAACTGTCAATGTTTTTCTTATATATTAGCTCAATCTCTAACCCCACTTGATGAAATATTACATTTTTAATGAATGAAGGAACCCTCTTTTCCCCTCATAGTAACTCTTGTTTCTCTAGAATTAAACATTAAAATGAATGAGTGTATTCCATGAACAATTGAAAGCAATCATAAAGCAAAGACAGAAGATGTTTGAGTATGACTCATCATATCCAGAGTCATCTCAACACTTCATTATAAGAACAGAGAACTCTTCTTCACTTGGCTGGTTAAGTCTCCTACCACTCAGCTGAGGCCCGACTGTGCGTCACCTGTCTTTAGAACTCTTCATACTTTTCTCTACTTCATGCTTTATTACAGCCTTTCAACAAATTTATTTGATCGTCTCTTTCTTCTCTGCTCAGGGATCACTGTTAAGTTGTATTTTTTCTCCCATACTTCTTTCCATATTGTAAAGGTTGAACACGGTTCCAGACAGTCATCATCCATTCCCTAAGGAATGTATCTTTGCTCAGAAAACCTCAAAGGGGATTTAGAAGAGTCAGACACAGCTGAAACAACTAACAACTAAGGGATGAGTGAGAGAGTAAAGTAGAAAGTTCAGCAAGATGTTTCAAGGAGTTTGGCTGAGAAAAGGAGGTGACATAGAATGATTGCTCATTGGGTGGTGAGGGTTTAGATAAGGCTTCCTTACAGATGGGGGAGATGGGTGTGTTTGAAGTCAATAGGAAAGGGACCAGCTGATAGAGAAAATTTTAAAATGTGAGGAAACTGGGTTTGGGGAATGATTGAATGAGCTCTAAGCTCTGACTCTAAGGTGGGGAGGATAGAATGGGGGTGGGGATCAAATGGTCATGTATGTAGTTCACCTTTGGAAAGATAAGGTTCCCATTTTCTTGGAGAATGGAAGAAAGAAGGCACTGTAAGATCCCATGAAGAGGTTCTGAGAAGAGGCTGGTAGTAGTTATCAAGTGCCTCCAAATGAAATTATTCACTTCAGTTTCCATTTGAATTAGGAAGATTCTGAAGATCTGCTGGGAGGATAAGTTACCAGACACTGAGGTCCATTCTTAAGCCAAACTGCCAAGCATTCAAACTCTGCTTCAGAGAACACAACTCTGGTGGGCTGATCATGGTGTTCAAATGCAAAACATATGCTTGCCAAAAGGACTATTTTATGGAGAACTCTCAAAGGGCAAGCTTTCACATGGTGGTCAGAAGAGGTGATACAAGGACACTCTCGAGGTCTTTCTGAAGAACTTTGGGACTGATTGTGTGACATGTCAGACAATGTCTCAGGACCACTCAGTGCAGTGTGCCCTCATCAGAGAAGGTGTTGTGCTCTATGAGCAAGGCAAAATTGAAACAGGTCAAAGGAAAGGCAGGATGCGCAAATTTAGATAATCCACCCCAAATGATCACATGGACTATTTGTGTGCAACCTGTAGTAGAGCATTCCAAGCTCATATTGGTCCAATCAGCCACAGTCAGTATAGTAGCAATTTAGATTTGAAGATTTTTCCCACCCATTAACAGGCCAGGTGACCTGCTTATGTCACCAGAAGACTAAATCACATGGGGTAACAGGAAAAGGAAGTTATATCACAGGAAATGCTGAAAGAGAAAGAAAGAGAAAGAAAAAGAGAGAGAGAGAGAGAGAGAGAGAGAGAGAGAGATGTTATGGCTGTTAATGACCATCATGATGGAGCTGAACAGACTGTGATTTAGCTATACCATGAGATTGTTTTTGGGAAGACCCCAGCAGGGCGTCAGAGAGGTTTTGGGATGGTAAGGCTCCTTGTTGTGAAATTGTATATTGAAGGTTTTACTGCTCTGATAGATTGGGTAAATGGCGTGTGAGACATGGTTCTCTAGTGTCTGAATAAATGGTTTACTTCCTCTATCTTCTACGTGGAGAGTCTGTTATACTTTGTGATACAGAACCACATAGGCGTTTTGACAATTATCATCTACATTGTTATTACTGCCTTACTGATACAGTCAGACGCACTGATACATGATTCTGGCTTAGTCATTTTGGTCATCTTCAGAACAAAAGACAACAACCAACCAACCAATCAAGTGCCTCCTAAATGCCAGGCCCTGTACTTAGTAGGGATCATGGAAAAAGAAGCAAACAGCAGTATCTGCCTTCAAAGAGTTCACAGTCTAAAAGGGGAGACAAAAAGCACAGAGTTACGTACAAACAAGCTATAGACGAGTCACTGGGATATAATTAAGAGAATGAAGGCACTAGAATGAAGTAGACCTGGAAAAAATAGAAGGTGGGACTTTGGTTGAGACTTCAAGGACCCCAGGAGGCCTAAATAAGGAGGCAGAGAATTCCAGGCATTCTGGAGAAACAGAGAAAATGCCCAGAGCCTGGCCTATAAAGGGGACCGGTATCATTGGATCAGAGGGGGTGGCAGGAAAAAGGTGTAAGTAGACTGCAAAAGTAAGTGATGTCTAGGTCATGATGGGCTTTCAAAGCAAAATAAAAAGCAATATATTCAGTTGAGAATGTTTGGGTAGTCAGTGGTTAAGAAGCACTTATTAAGGACCTTCTATATGCCATGCACTGTGTTAAGGCCTAGGGATTCAAACAATAAAGAATGAAGACTGTCCTGTCCCCATGGAGTCTACACTTTCAAGGAGAAGACAACACACCAAAGGAAGAGATTTGGGGCAAAAGACTGGAGACATTGGGACATAGTGGCAGAGTCCATGAGAAGTTCCAAAGTAGTGTAGCCAGGTACAAATGCTAGAGATTTGTGAGCTAGTCCTCTCCTTATGTGTAGGGTTGGATGTACCCAAGCTTACTTCGTGGTGGGGAAGAGAGAATATGGGAGGATGGATAAGGAAAGAGATGTGCAAAGCTTCTGATAAGAACAACTTAGGGATTCCAGAGATGAATTATCAAGCAATAAAAGCATGGCCTTCCTATAGTGATTGTTCACACTATGACTGAATACCATGCAAGGAAGAGTCATGACTCAGAACACTCAGTGAAAAAGAAATTTTTTAAAATTCTTGGGGATTTAAAGAATCAGGAAAAGACTAATAAATTCTTTAATTGCTCCGAAGTTCAGTGATATAAAAAAAAGGAAGCTAAAAGTAAAATATAGATTATAAACACAAGATAATTAAGACATTTCAAATAGAATCAAAATAGCAAAAAAGTGAAAAGAATGTTTTCTCTACATGAAAGAGAATTGCTCTAAAATTATACAGCTTCTGAAAAAGTGACTCATACCATTCTGCTAGAAGTGGAAGAACAGGAAATAGAAGATCATTAAATGTCAAGTCCATTGGCTAAACATGTTCTGCATGTAGCAACTTTGAAAAATTGATGAGCCCTCCTAAGTATTAAAGGATTTGCAGATGTGGCCGCTATCTTGTATGATATCCATCAGTCTGCCTCTGGATTCATTCTTTTGATTCCTGATCGCTAATGATCTAGCAGCATGTAGAAATAAATTATTTTTCAGAAATGAAGTGTGAATGTCTTTCTTGTGAACCAACTCAATCTTCAACCACAGCCCATAATATATATTACCTTTTTAATTGCAACTTGACTGTAGCATAGTGATGTCATTTTGGTCCTCTTTGAGAATGTAGGACAACAACCAACCAACCTTTTTAATAGAGGCAGGAACCCTCCTTTCCCCATAAAGTTACTCTTTTTCTCTATAATTAAGTCTTAAAATGAAGTATTCCATGAACAATTGCAAGCAATCATAAAGCAATGGAAGCTGATGTTTTTGCCCATGACACATCATACCCAATGCCATCTCAACCCCTCAACATAGGAGTAGAGAATACTTCTTTACTTGTCTGGAACCAGTCTCATTTCACTCAGTTGAGGCCAGCTTGTGATAATCTCTCTTTAGAATCCTTTTCCTACTTTCATCTAGTTAAGAATTATTTTCTGACTCTAAGGAAATTCACAAGATCATTCCTTTTTCTTTGTTCTCTCCTCAGTGATCACTGTTCAATTTCCTCCCCAAGAAGGCACAGTACTTGCCAACTTCTCACAAACCATTCATAGAATTTTCTTAATATGTCACTTAGGACACTTCTGGTGGGGAGGAATTTCTCATGATCTGTCACTGACAGAACACATATCTTCTCTCTAATTTGATTGGGAGAATCATTGTCTATTTAAACATTGTTCCAGCTTTTATTACTCTAACATGATTCTCACTTCAAAAATGCTTCTCCCAATATTCCACTGGGCTCTTAATGACTGGTTTCAGAGTATTGACTCTGACCCTCATAATGGTTATATGAGTTTTAGGTAAATCCCTTCTCTGTTTCAACTCCTTCCTTTTAGTTGAGGAGGGTTGAACTAGAAGAATTTTGTAGTCTTGCCTCTAAAACAAGTGACTTTTGATGATTTAGGAGTTGTTGACCTTCAAGAATGTGGTTGTGCACTTATCAAACACTAGATTACTATAGTAACTGACTATTGTGTCTTGCATGCCTGACCTATTCCTCTGATCCACCACTCTATTTCTATTTCGATTGCATTAAATTGAAAAGTTTTTGCATAATCAAAGCCAAAAAAGTAAGATTGGAGGGAAGCACAAAGCTGGGAACCAATTTTTGTTTCTTTGATTTGGTTTTTTTGGCAGGGCAATTGGGGTTAAGTGACTTGCCCAAGGTCACACAGCTAGTATATGTGTCAAGTGTCTGAGGCCAGATTTGAACTCAGGTCTTCCTGACTCCAGGGCCGGTGCTCTACTAACCGTGCCACCTAGCTGCCCCATGGAAACCAATTTTTACAGCCAGTGTCTCTAATAATGGTGTCATTTCTAAAATATATAGAGAATTAAGTCAAATTTATAAGAATGCAAGTCATTCCCCAATGGTCAAAAGATATGAACAGATAGTTTTCTGATGAATAAATTAAAGCTATCGATAATTATAGGAAAAATGCTCTTAATCACTATTGATTAGAGAAATGCAAATCAAAACAACTCTGAGGTACCACATCACACCTATCAGACTATCTAACATGACAAAACAGGAAAATGCTAAATGTTGGAGAAGATGTGGGAAAATTGAACACTAATGCGTTGTTGGTGGAGTTGTGAACTCATCTAACCACTCTGAAAAGCAATTTGGAACTTGGCCCAAAGAGCTATAAAACTTAGAATACTCTTTGATCCAGCAATATTGCACTAAATCTGCACCCTAAATAGATGATAAAAATAAAGGAGGGAGGGAGGGAAGAGCAGAAAATTGATAACTCAAGAACTTATACAAGTGGTGTTGAAAACTAAAAATAAATATTTTTTTGAAAAGGAAAAAAAAACTTCTTAAAAATTGCACTTGGGCAAGAGGAAGCTAATATTATAAAACCCTCAGAAGTACTGAAAACCAAAAGAATGAAAAAGTAGAAGAGAATTTGAAGTATCTCACTAGAAAGACAAACGAGAATAGATCAAAGGGACACAATGTAAGAATAGTTATACTACCTCAAAGCTATGATCTAAAAAAAGAGTCTAGATGCAATATTTGAAGACATTATTAAGGAAAATTGTCCTTAAGTTCTAGAATAAGAAGAAAAAGTAGAAATAGTAAAACATTCACCATTCACACCCTGAAAGACATCCCAAGATGAAAACTTACAGGAATATTATAGCCAAGTTTCAAAGCTCTCAAATTAAGGAGAAAATACTACAAACAACAAGAAAAACACAATGTAATACTTGGCAGCTACAATCACGATAACATAAGAACAAGCATTCTACATTAAAAGATCATAGGATTTTGGACATTATATTTCATAGAGCAATGGAGCTGGAGTTGTGACCCAAAATAACTTACTCAGGTAAGTGAATTAGAAACTGAATAAAAAAACAGACATTTAATGATGTATGAAAATATTAGTATGCTTAAGAATGTCATCATTACTTAGGTAGTTTGAAAGAAAAGCTTAAGCTTAGTGTAATATGATGGCTTGATTTGAAAAAAATTAAATTGGGTGGGGAGAAGCAAAATGAAGCAATTCTCACATACAAATGAATCCTCTTGGAATCAAGTAGGAGTGGAGGCCTGGTAATACTTGAACCTTATCCTCATTGGATTAACAGAAGAGAAAGTAGAATATCTAAGTAATCCTACTGTAGAAACAAAATTGAACAGGCCCTAAATGAGCTTCCTAACAAAAAAGCATCAGGGCCAGATGGATTTGCAAGGGAATTTTTCCGTATATTTAAAGGTCAACTAATTCCAATATTAAATAAGTGATTTTGGAAAAAATAGGCAAAAAAGAGACTACGAAACTCCTTTTATTTATTTATTTATTTTTGGAGGGGTGAAAGAGGGACAATTGGGGTTGAATGACTTGCCCAACGTCACACAGCAAGTAAGTTTATCAGGTGTCCGAGGCCAGATTTGAACTCAGGTCCTCCTGACTCCAGGGCTAGTACTCCACTCACTGCACCACCTAGCTGCCCCATCAAAACTCCTTGTATGAAACCAATATGGTATTGATGTTCAAATCAGGAATAAAAAAGAGAAAGAAAATTACAGGCAACTTCACTAATGTATATGGATGCAAAAAGTCTAAATAAAATACTAGCTAGGAGATTGTAATGATATGTTACAAGGATTTGGTGTTGTAACCAATTGGATTTTATACCAAGAATGCAGGGATGCTTTAACCTAAGGAAAAATATTCATATAATTGAACATATCAATAAAAAAAACCATATGAATGTATTAATAATTGAAGAAAAAACTTTTGATCAAACACAACACTCATTTCTATTAAAATCCCTTGAAAGCATAATTATAAATGGATTTTTCCTAAATCGATAAACAGCAATTACCTGAAACCATCAGCCAGCACTATTTGTAGTGGAAATAAGCCAGAAGCCTTTCCAGTATGGTCAGGTGTGAAACAAAAATGCCCACTGTCACCAATATTATTCAATATTGTATTGGAGATTGTAGAGTAGCAATAGGAGAAGAGTAACAAATACAAGGAATCAGACAAAGGAATGAGGTAATAAAAACATCTCTATTTGCAGATGATATATGTGGAAAGTCCCAGAGACAACTAAAAAGTTAGTTGAAATAATGAATAATTTTATCAAAGTAGCAGGATGGAAAGTAAGCCCACATCAGTCATCAGCATCCATATATATATCACCAACCAAAACCCTACAAGGAGAGATAAGAGACACCCCATTTAAAGTAACTCTGGACAGTACAGAATTCATGTGAGTACACGTGCTACAACAAACCCAGGAACTATATGTGCATAAATATAAAAAAGTCCAACATTTTACACAAATAAAATCAGATTTAAATAGGTATTAATTGTTCACTCATAGGCAGGGCCAATATAATAAGAATTAAAATTTGACCTGATTGATATTTTCTATGCCATCCCAAATAAATTACTAAAAAAAATTTCCTGATTTAGAAAAAAATAGAAACAATTCATTTGGAAGAACAAAAGTACAAAAATATGAAAGGATCTAATGAAAAATAATGGTAAAAGAAAGAGGTTTATTAGAACCAGATCTTAAACTGTATTGTAAGGCAGTAATTATTGAAACTATGTGGTACTGGTTAAGAAATAGATGGATCAATGGAACAGAGTAGACATTCAATTTACAGCAACAAATAAATAGAAGAACCTAGTATTTGGTAAGGGTAAAGACTTTAGATATTGGCATAAGAATTCATTATTTGGTAAAAAAAAAATTGTTGGGAATACTGTAAAGAAGCATGGCAGAAATTGGAAACATACTAATATTTTACATGATTTTATAAAGATAAAGGAAAAAGGGATATATGACCTAGATGTAAAGGGAGATATACAAGAAAAATTGAAGAACGTGGGATATATTACTTGTCAGAATTATGGATAAAAGAAAAATTTATGAATAAAGAAAAGATAGATAACAGAATGAGGTGTGAAATAGATAATTCTGCTTAAAGTTTCTGTACAAGAAAGAGCAATGTAACCAAAATTAGAAGAAAAGCAGAAAACTGATGAAAAAAAATTTTATATACAGTTTCTCAGATAAAGTACTCTTATCTCAAATATACAAAGATCTTTGTAAAATCTTTAAGAATACAAGTCATTCCCCAACTGATAAATGCAGTTTTCCAATGAAGAAATCCAAACAATTTCTAGTCACATGAAAAAATGCTCTAAATCATTATTGATTACAGAAATGCATATTCAAACAGGCTTGATATATCATTTTACACCTATCAGATTGGCTAAAATAGTTGAAAGGGAAAGTGACAAATGTTGGAGGGGCTGTGGAAAAATTTGGGACTGATTCATCATTAATGGAATTATGAACTGATCCATCCATTTTGGAGAATAATCTGGAATTATGTCCAAAGACTTATCAAACAGTGTCTAAGTGTCTACCCTCTGACCCAGCAATACCACCATTAGGTATCTTTCCCCAGGTGATTACGGAAAAAGAAAACCTTATATATTAAAAAAATATTATTTCACGTTTCTTCTTGGTGGAAAGAATTTTAAGTTATGGGTATGCCAGTTAATTGGGGAATAGCTTGCTAGGGATTGAGTACAACTTGAATTAAATGGCCAATAGTGCCAGCAATGGTTGAGAACAGTCTCTAGAGAATTCTATGGGAACCTTCAGCCCAACTCCCCAGGATTCTGTCTTTATCACTAATCAATATGGCTCCATCAGCACTGAGTAGTTGAGATGCACCTTAGGTTACTGGCTTGTAAATAGACTTGAGGGCATTAAAAAGCTATTTAGTTACTCTCAGCACACAACAGGCTTTCTTCTACCTTCTTACTGAGCCAAGGATCCAGCATCTCCCTAAGTTTTGCTTGCACTTAACTCTCAATAGAGTTAAACATGGCTAACATCAAGTTAGATAAAAATCCAAAAAGTGACTGTGAATTTGATGAATTTGGAAAGAGATTCAGATACTCTTCTATCCTAAATCATGGAATTACTGTGTTCAGGATAATGAGTATAGCAAATTCTTTACTGAAGAGATCGACAAGCCTCCTGAAATGCCAATGTATCCAGGTAATCAATGGGAAATGGCCTGGAACTGGAGTTCAGATCTGATGATGATTTAATATCATTTTGGAACTTTAATAAGGGCCAGAGCCTGAATTGATTAACAAGAGGAAGAGAATGAACCGAATTAACCAGCTTAAAACAAACAACCTCTTTGTTCTCTGAGTAAGCTCTGAGTATTCCTCTTCTTATGTCAACAAGGCCAGATTGGGCTGACTTAAGAGCATTCCTTCCTCCTCTATCTAAGGCTATCAAGGATGAGATCCTTAACCTGAGAAAACTATCTTGAATAATGTGACTTTTTCTTATCTTATTATTTTATGGGCATATATTATGTTACGGAAGGTTAATGGTAAATTAAACACGGAGATCCTGGGTTGTGATTCCAATTGACACTTGGTCAACTATCTTGACTTATTGTATTTACAACCTATTCCATTAAGGAAAATCCTTGTCTTGTGTCATGGTTCAACAAACACTTTCGAAAAGGGACAAGATCAAGGGAGAAAATTCAATAAAGGGGGATAGGTTAGGAAGAAGCAAAA
>CM053622.1:816705313-816727762 GCA_028646595.1 Phalanger gymnotis
GGGGGTGGAAATGGGGAGAAAATCTGTAATTCAAACGCATGTGAAAATCAATGCTGAAAACTAAACATATTAAAAATAAATTAAAAAAAAAGAAATTCACATCAGAACCCAATTTCTTATACTTTATATTAACCCATTATTAATTTCCTTACCAGGAGGATGAGATTTCACTAAGGAATTAACAAAAGGGTCCAGTACATACATAAATACATTAAATAATCAATACTTAACACAATACATATAAAATCTTAACCTTTCAGTCATGCCACATTTCTTTGATGGCATTTACAAAATAAACCACAAGCCATTCTTCTTTTAACATTACTAATTGTAACAAAAATTTAGACAAGCATGATATTAACCAAATAACAAAATAATATTCTCCCAAGTCCTTGACCCAATTGTCTCCATATCATTACCAAGAATTAAAAGATCCTAACTTATACATGACCCTATGCAGGGCCCTCATAAACTACCCTAACTTATACAGGACCACACACAGGAACACTGGCCCAGGTCTTATGGTAACCTAAGATGTTCCATGATCAATTATTTTAATAGACTTGTTACTGTAATTACAAAACCTTCTGATTATAGAAAATTGCCACTAGGAGATTTGGGATGTAACTTATAGTAAGGAAACATTTCCCAAACTTTATGTCCAATCCAGGAAGAAGCTACATCAAACTGCAAGCTGCACTGAGCCAGGCTTATAGTCTGCCAGGTTTCAGTTAAGGAAGTCAAGAGAGTCCCACCTCAGCATATGCATAAGTTGCTTTCTCAACCTTCCCATGAAACCATACCTGCAGTTAATACTTGCCCCTCACAGGGCTGCTGGCATCATGGATCAGTGGCTCAGACAGCCTTCCTTGATACTCACACCTGAAGTTAGACTCAGAAAGACAGTCAATTAACAGTCCCATTAAGTCTTTGAATAACAAGTTCCAATAATCATTTAAGATAATCTCACATTGCTTAAGGAACATCCTTAAAAGTGAGCTCTAAGTATCTTGCATGCATTTCCTCCCTTGTTCATAAAATCTTCCCATTAAGATCATAAGTTATTGCTCTAACACATTTGCATCAATTTCCCAGGCTTTTCTATTCTCCTCTAACTACGCCTGATCTGAAAGAATGATATATACTCCAAGAATTGAACCATATAAATATGACAGGTTCAAACAGGTTTATATTTTAGACCATGGAATGAATTCAAATCCAAACAGCCACATTTAATTTTTCCCATCAGTGCAAAAGTATTCTACAACTTATCTCTCTTAAAGAGACTTACACATTGAAATTCTTTTCCCCAAACTAGAAATGTCTGATTTAATTCCACTAATTAATTACACCATTTGTATGACTACCCAATTGCTCTTACATCACCTTAAAACATTTAAGGACCTTATTCCACATAGATATTAAGTAATTTTAAATGTCAGCCTTAATTTATGGGATAATGATTCAACCTTACATTTGTATCTTTATTTCACAAACTTCTTTTTCCCTTTGTCCAGTTATTCACATTAATATTGAGAAAGATCTTTCACATGATTATACAACAGAACCAATTTACCCAATCATTTGATTAAAAACAGCAAGATTTCACATATTTGCATTAATCAAATTTTCCATTTCTTCCCATAAAACCTTCTATGTCTTTAGGTACCACAACTTCACAATAGTAACAGATTCTAGCAGATGCCTTTCCTTTTATCACTAACTACTTATTTTTTAAAGACAGAGACATGCCATAAAAAAGGCAGCATCATATCATCTCTCCCAGAGTTGGTTCTTTCACATCAGATGGCAAATTTCACTAGTGATAGGATTGTCTTGCCCCTGATCCTCCACACCCAAAAATTGTAAGGAAGGAAATCAATGTTTTATTATGATATACACAATAAAACACAAGAAATCAGAAAGCTTTGAAAGTATTATTTGAATTCATTATTACCGAAAAATAAAGTCAGGCTATGAACATTTTTTCATGTATAATCCTCTTTTTCTATTTTACGGTATATACAAAATACTCATTCTATTTCATGTTTGTGAATTGCCAATTTAAAAAATCAAAAACTGATAGTTTCCTGACTGCCATTTTCACCACTTTTAGAGGCATGACAAGAAATGGTGAAATTATTTTCACATGACTTTCTTATTATCAGTGCCTTGGAGCATGTTTTCATGTGCCATTTCTAGCTCTCAGGACTCTGGAAAACTTCCTGTCCTTTCACAACTCATCTATTGGCTTAGTCCACATGGATGTTAGTTCTCTCCCTGTCATTGAGAGAAATGATTTTGGGGGGTAATTTTTCATGTAATATTTGACATTCTGCATGCTATATTTTGCTTTCTGATTTGATCTTTTTTTTAAAGCATTTAAATTGTCTGTAGTTAGAATTACCTATTTTTAAAATCTGTATCTTGGATCACGAATTCTAGCCACAGTTGTGAAATTACCTGAGGGTTTATTTTTACTTTTAAAAATATACATTTTCATCAGGAAAATTTCCATGTACCTCTACCACTCACCTTAAAATGAGAAAGAAAACAAACCCCCTCATTATAAATATGTATAAGGAAGGCCTGTGGTCAGAGTGGAGAAGGGACAGTGCCCCAGGCAAAAAGGATGGCCAGAGAGATTAAGGGTCTTGTGAGTGAAACCTCCAGGAGGCCAGTGTCACTGGATAAAGGTGGGAGAGAGTGGCGTAAGAAGACTGGAAAGGTGGCAGAGGGCCAAGCTATGCAGGGCTTTAAATGCCCAGCAGAGCATTTTGTACTTGCTCCTGGAAAGAGTAGGGAACCACTGGAGTTTCCTGAGTGGGAGGGGGGGGGTAACATGGTCATACCTGCAATTTAGGAAAATAACTTTGGGGCTGGAGCAGAATGGAGAGAGAACTGAAGGAAGCAGACCCCTCCCCCAGCAGCTATTGTGCTAGTCCAGGGGTGAGGTGATGGTGTTTTCTTAAACGGTGACTGAGAAAATTTGTGGTGAATGATTATAATTCATTACTATTTTATAGGGAAGAAGGAGGCCTGGGTAAGTGGGGAGGTGAACAGGGTACAGGTCTTTGTCTCCTCTCCTTAGGCACAGAAGAATAACAGAGATCTCTGGGGAGTCTTAAATCAGATTCAGTTTGTAGTGGGGCCAGTCTGGGATCAGATCCCCCAGCTCAAAGGAAGAAGGGGTCTTTGCTTGGAAACATCTCTGCATTATTGGGGCAGGGGTGGCAGCACTGACCCCAGGCCACATAACTAACCCAGGCTGAGTAAAGGGAGCTTTGGACATGTGGCCCTCTCCCCACTTCATCCACACACACACCGGGGTAGGGTGGAGCCAAGTTTAACCTAGCCTGGCTGGGAAAGCCAAGGGGTGGAACGAGAAGAGATGTAACCAAAAGGAGCTTTGGAAGGTTGTAGGACAGATTTCAGGGAGCAGTCCCTGTCTATCTTCACTCAGTGTCAGCAGTGGCGCTAACATATGATGAAGTAATTGACACAAAAAGACATAAACATGGGGCTAGGTGAGTTGTAAGTCAGGCTATAGACTAATTTTAATGGAGTTACTGACAGTACTTTATACAGGTTAATTGCTGAGTCATCCTAACTTCTCAGAAGAGTACAATGGAGCATCGGTTAATATTTTTATCTCCTTGTTCCTGGGAATGAGATGCCAGTCGCCTACGTAGTCAACCAAATTGAAACATTTCTGTTTTTTCCCATATAGATAACCATGCTGAAACATTTCTGTTCTTCCCCATATGGGTAATCATACTGAAACATTTCAGTTCCTTCCCATGTGGATAATCAGGGACAAAGGCAGGTTTTCTTGGCTAGGTCTTCTTATCCTAAACATGGCCTTTGCTGTGCATGGGCCCATTCTCAATTGATCCTGCCATACAGAGATCTAACAGACTGCGTTGTAGAGGTCTAATGAGGCCTAAACAGGATATAGCTGGATCTCCACAATTCACCTCTCTAGCCAGACGGAAAAGACAGCAAAGAACATGAAGTCTTTGGCCAGAGAAATAAGTCTGGGTCTCAGGTTCCACCACCCATCCCACCCCTGTTACAGAGAGCCCTGCAGGTATCTGCCATCCCCCCACCTCCTTAGGTATATTGACCACTTTGGGACCGAGAAATGAAGCATTTTTTAGAATCCTTTTAGTCTCCTTTCTCCCTACCTGAAGAATCCTTCTCCCAAGAGAGAACTCTCCAGCTGTCTGCCCCATACCCACTGATAATCATTTAATGTCAATTTAGTAATTTCAATAAGGGCCAGAGCCTGGACTAATAATAATCAACCAGAAGACCCTGAAACTAAGACTCTTTGTTTTCCAAGTTAAACTCAAAGAATACGTCTTCTATGTCAACAAGGCCAGATGGGGCTGACTTCAGAGCATTCTTTCCTCTGGCCATTAAGGATGAGACCCTTCACCTGAGACACCATCTTGAATAATGTGACTTTTTCTTACCTTAATATTTTATGGACATATACTGTGTTATGACATGTTAATGGTAAATTAAACACTGAGATCCTGGGTTGTGATTTCAATTGACACTTTGTCAACTCTCTTATCTTACTGTATTTACAACCTATTCAATTAAGTCCTTTTCTTGTATCACGGTTAAACATAAATGGAAATCATAAAATTGTGTAACACAGACATGCTGAGTTGGGACTGTTCTGAAATGTATTTAAACCTTCTTATTCTTTTTTTTGGACAGTCACATTTCATCTGGCTCCATACATGTCCCAAGCTTTAGAGGCTGCACTGCTGTTTTCAGAGCTACTTCTACTCAACTGTCACAATAAGCTCTGCCACAGCAGCACTCCTCCTCCCCTAAGAACCACCAACCAGGACCAAGACCCAGATCCAAGCAGAGCACAGCAAGCCATGAACTTCAACTCTGGTTTGCCGCTTGATTCCTGGGAATCGTGGACTTCAGAAGCAGCTATAGGAGCTTCCTGCCGCCACCACTGTGCTGCCTCTGCCACCCCCAGGGGTGAGGCTGGACCACTTTCTAACCCGATCTAGCAGTTTTCCCACTAACCTGCTCTGTGGTCTCTGGTGTTTGTAGGTTGAGAAGTCTGGTAACTGCCACAGTTCAATGATTAATGGCCCTAAGGCCTGCTTTGGGGTGACTCCCAGTCTAGTCTGCCCTGGTGTGGCCCACTCTGGGCTACACTATGCTCCCAGCACCATGCGACAGACCCTTCCCAGTGACCATCCAGGCCATCTTGGGCTGAAGACCTGCTTCCCTCTGCTATTTCATGGGTTCGGCCATGCTAGAATTTGTTCAAAGTCATTTTTAAAGGGGTTTGGAGGGACTTGGGAGAGAGCTTAAGCAAGTCCCTGCTTTCTGGCTGCCATCTTGGCTTTGCCCCCTCAGGGATTTAATATTACGCATGACTATGTAAACATCAGCAGTCTGATGACAACCCCAAGTACCAATGTACATAGTTGTTGGGGATATGGAATTACCATATTCACATTCAGATTGAAGACAGCAAGATCTCACACACTACTTGCATTGCGTTCATTTCTTCTATTGACCACTTGCTTAGTTTATAGAAATTTGCTACAAAAGGAAAAAAGCAGGGATATGATCATAACAGCATGAAACTGATCCTTGAGGCTTAAGCCTAGTGGAACATATATGGCAGGATAAAGCATCCTTAGCTCTATTTGGTTTCAGGTAAGAGTCACAGTTGACAACCAAAGATGAAGTAACAATTCTACCTCATAGTGAGGCTGAGGAATAGCCCCTCAAATTTATGCTAACCTTCTGATTTTGGCTACATTGGTTTGATTTGTGCAAAACCTTTTTTTAAAAATTATTAATTTATTTAATATTTTTAGTTTTCAGCACTGATTTCAACAAGAGTCTGAATTACAAATTTTCTCCCCATTTCTACCCTGCTCCCCACTCCAAGATGGCATATATTCTGATTGCCCCATTCCCCAGTCAGCCCTCCCTTCTGTCACCTGACTCCCCCCATCCCCTTTTCCCTTACTTTGTGTAGGACAAGATGGATTTCTTCTTTTTTTAACATCTGCTTTTAAAACTTTGAGTTCCAAATTCTCTCCTCTTTTCCCTCCCCAAGAAGGCAAGCAATTCAACACAGGCCACACATGTATCATATTCCAAGCCCTTTGATTCCTTAATGTAGAAGCTGCTAGATATTGTGTTATTCTGATTGTGTTTCCATAATATTCAAATTGTTTCTTTCTGGCTGCTTACAGTATTTTCTCCTCGACCTGGGAGCTCTGGAATCTGGCGACAATATTCCTAGGAGTTTTCTTTTTGGGATCTTTTGGAGGAAGCAATCGGTGGATTCTTTCAATTTCTGTTTTACCCTGTGGCTCTAGAATATCAGGGCAGTTCTCCTTGATAATTTCTTGAAAGATGACATCTAGGCTCTTTTTTTGATCATGGCTTTCAGGTAGTCCAATAATTTTTAAATTATCTCTCCTGGATCTATTTTCCAGGTCAGTGGTTTTTCCAATGAGGTATTTCACGCTGTCTTCCACTTTTTCTCTCCTTTGCTTCTGTTTGATAATATCTTGAATTCTCATCAAGTCACTAGCTTCCACTTGCTCCAATCTCATTTTTAAGCTAGTATTTTCTTCAGTGCTCTTTTGGACCTCCTTTTCCATTTGGCTAATTCTGCCTTTCAAGGCATTCTTCTCCTCATTGGCTTTCTGGAGGTCTTTTGCCATTTGAGTTAGTCTATTCTTTAAAGTGTTGTTTTCTTCAGTATTTTTTGGTTCTCCTTTAGCAAGTCATTGACTTGTTTTTCATGGTTTTCTTGCATCATTCTCATTTCTCTTCCCAAATTTTCCTCTACTTCTCTAGCTTGCTTTTCCAAATCTTTTTTGAGCTCTTCCATGGCCTGAGACCAGTTCATGTTTTTTCTTGGAAGCTCCTGATGTAGGCTCTTTGACTTTGTTGACTTCTTCTGGCTGTATGTTTTGGTCTTCTTTGTCACCAAAGAAAGATTCCAAAGTCTGAGTCTGAATCTGAGTGTGTTTCCGCTGCCTAGCCATGTTGCCAGCCAACTATTTCACTCTTGAGTTTTTCATTGGGGTATGATGAAAGGGACACCCATCAATTGGGGAATGCCTGAACAAGTTGTGGTATATAAATATAAAGGAATATTGTGGTGCTGTAAGAAATGATGAGCAAGTGGACCTCAGAAAAACCTCGTACACAGTAACAGCCATATTGTGTGATGACTGACTTCCAAAGATTTGCCTCTTCTCAGTAAAGCAAGGATCTAAGTCAATTCCAAAAGATTCAAAATGGAAAATGCTATTCAAATCCAGAGAAACAACTATGGAATCTGAATGTAGATGGAAGCATATTATTTGTTCTGTTTTGTTTTTGTTTCTTCTTTTTCATGGTTTCCCCCATTGGTTCTAATTGTTCTTTACAACATTACTAATAGAAATATATACATAAAAATAGGAATATATCAGATTTCGTGCAGGAGACCCATATCATCGATGTGCCAAAAGAGGACAAGCTTAAAATTCTGAGTGACTTTAGTCCTAAACTTAGACTTTAGGCTTAGACTACCAGACTTGGCAGGGAGTCCTAAGGAGGAATGGAGTTGGAAACAGCAACAATAATGTTCACTTACTAATGAAGACTTTTGCATCTCATGGCCTTCTCATCACTAACACTGTCTTCCATTTACCCAAATGCAATAAAAGGTCGTGGATGCACAATCAGCAAACATTGACATTTAATATACTATATCACTGTAAGGAGAAGAGACAGGATGTGAGAATGACAAAAGCAATGTGTGGAGCAGAGTGCTTAAATGACCATAGACTTATCTTCTCCAAGATAAATACTTCCATTCAACAAAACCATCAGTCCCAAGGCAAAATGACTCCCACAAAAGTTAATGTCAACGGATTAAAGCTCATCTCTGAGCTGAACAGTTTGTTGCTAACTTGGAGGGAAAGCTGAGACAACACAACAGTGGAGCAAAAAAAAGGAGTGGGGAGCTTCCAGTGATTTGGCATATAGCACAGCATTTGCTCATCTGGGTCAGTACACTTACAAACATCAAGACTGGTTTCATGAAAAGGACAGGGAAATTCAGAAGCTGTTAAACGAGAAAAGAGAACTCCACAGGGTTTGCCAGCAGGATAGTTCATCCACCTCTGAGAAGGCAGCATTTAATTCCATCAAAAATAAAGTACTAGTGAAGCTTAAAGAGATGGAGGATTCTTGGCTTGTTAAGAAGGGAGATGAAATTCAGTTTTATACTGATAGTAACAATCCAAAGCATTTTTATGATGCCCTAAAGGCTAATTATGGGCCAAAGATCTGTGCTGCATCTCAACTAGTCAGTGCTGATAAAGCTGCATTGATTAGTAGTAAGCACATGATGCTAGAGAGATGGGCTGAACACTTCTATAGTGTTCTCAACAGACCATCATCAATCAATGCCGAGGCCACTGACCTTTTACCTAAGGTTGATGTCAATTCCTCCCTAGCTGAAGTTCCAACTGAAGAATTTGTTTTGAATGCCATTAGGCTCCTTTCATGTGGCAAAGCACCTGGCTGTGAGTCTATTCCAGCTGAGATTTACAAGGAAGGGGGTCCATTGCTCATACAAAAGCTGACTTGAAATTTTCCAGGTTATATGGGAAGAGAAGGTTATCCCCCAGGAGTTTAAGGACGCTTCCATTGTTCACCTATATAAAGGTAAAGGAAATACACTATTCTGTGACCATGGGGGAGTGGGGGGAGGGGGAGCTCTCAGTCTCTCAGTCAGTGCAGACAAGATTCTTGCCGGATTCCTCCTTAATAGGCTGATCCTTCATCTGGAAGATGAGTATGTACCCGAGAGCCAGTGTGGCTTCAGAAAGGACCAAGAAATGGTCAATATGGTGTTTTCTGCCTGACAACTCCAGGAGAAACGCAAGGAGCGTTAACAGAGGTCTGTATACATTTGGAGATCTAACCCAGGCCACACCTGTCAGTTGTGAGGGCTTATGGAAAATTATATCAAAATTTGGTTGCCCAGAGCAGTTCATCAGCATTGTACATCAATTTCATGACAGTATGCCTGCCCGGGTTCTAGATAATAGACAATGCTCTCAGGCCTCCCCAGTCACCAATGGAATGAAACAAGTCTGTGTGCTAGCTCCTATGCTTTTTGGCATGATGTTTTCAGCCATGTTGTCAAATGTCTTCCTTGAGGATGAACACTGCATTAAGGTGAGCTACTGCACTGATGGAAAATTCTTCAACTTGAAAGCTAAGACCATAGGGGAGGGAGTGTTGGTGCATGATTTTCTGTTTGCATATGACTATGCAGTCAATGTAGCCTCTGAAACTGAAATGCAAGATTGATTTTTTTGCTGCTTGTCCAAATTTTGGCCTAACAATTAATACCAAGAAAACACAGGTGCTCCATCAGCCACCACCACACCATCCATACAAGGAACCATCAGTTACAGCAAATGGAGATGTTTCCAATGCTATGGATGAGTTAACTCACGTTGGTAGTGTACTTTCCAGTGATGTACATATTGATAATGAGATTGACACATGCATTGCCAGAGCTGGCTCAGTGTTTGGGAGGCTCTGCAGGAAAGTATGGGAGAGAAGAGGTATTAGACTGACCACAAACTGAAGGTCTATGGAGCCATTGTGCTGACCTCGTTGTTGTATGCCTGTAAAACCTGGACGGTTTACCAAAGCCATGCCAGGAAACTGAATTGCTTCCATCTGAATTGTCTTAGGAAGATTCTGAAGATCACCTGGCAGGAAAAGATAGCAGACACTGAGTATTTTCTCGAACTAAACTGCCAAGCATTTAAAGTCTCCTTCAGAAACTGCAGCTCCAATGGGCTGGTCATGTTGTTTGAATGCAAAACACATGCCTGCCAAAAAGACTATTTTATGAAGAATTAACAAAGGGCAAGCATTCACATGATGGTTAGAAGAGGCAGTACCAGGACACTCTCAAGGTCTCTTATGAACTTTGGAATTGACTGTGTGACATGGGAGAAAGTGGCACAAGACCGCTCAGTATGGAGTGCTTATAATAGTAATTAAAGTGGGACTTTTTGCTTTTCTTCTTGCAAGTCCCTTTAATGATTTTGTGCTTTGTTTGAATGGGGTAGATAAAGTGGGATCTTTTCATCTCTGAGCATTTCTCAGCACTGAGACAACTGGGAGTCACTGATTTGTACGTGATGTGATACTTGGGGATGGGGAACTTTTCCACACCCAGCCTGGGTGAGGTCAGAGCCCTCAGGGCTCTGAACAGGATATAATTGAGGATAGCCTGGTGTATGACTTTTGGGGCACATTTATGGAAGGAGTGTTGAAACTCCAGGCTAGCTGCAAACTGCCCCCCAGCTTTGCAACCCAGATATTGGTATTTCTCTGGTAATTATGAATTGTGATTTGAATCAGACAAGGTCTATCTGTTGATATTTGTAATTTCTGTTTATATTTGCCTTGAAGTTCAGGGGGCTAATCTTTTCCCCCTGAACTGTGAATGATACCTGTATGTTTGATTAAATTGAGATTGTTAACCCCTTAAAGTTACTTTCCTTAGTAAAGCAGATCAAAGAACCTGTGTTGGCAGCTTTCTGTGTGCTGGTTGTTGGTGGATCTTAGACCACTACAGCAGCTGGTAGTAGATTGTTGCTACAGTGCCCACATCAGAGAAGGTGCTGTGATCTATGAACAGAACAGAATTGAAACAGCTCAAAGGAAACACAGCATGCACAAATTTAGAGAATCCAGCCTACATGTTCACATGGACTACTTGTGCCCAACTTATGGTAGATCATTCTGGGTTCATATTGGTCTGATCAGACACAGCCAGACACATTGAAACTGGACTCTAGGATTAAGCTGTCATTTTATTCCTCCTCATGAAAGGACAACAACCAACCAACAGAATGCACAGACACACTGCAAGAGAATGGAACAACACAAATACACAAAATAGAAGTACACAATTACAAACATGCCACACTTTGCTCCAAATTCAGTTGAATTATAGAAGTAAACATTTTTAACTAAACATAGAAGAAAAAAAGTTAATTCACCTTGCTTAACTGCACATAAAACCAAGTGTGCAAGCAACTCTTATACAATTTTTTTTTTTTTTACCATGTGCAAAAATAAAACCCTATTCAGCATTTACAAAAGAGAGAAGAGAAAAACCCCAGGCCATAGCTGGCTCTGCATCATAAGTGAAAAGACATATGCAAAGCCGAATCTGTGTGCCAAAAACCAACCACCAAACAAACAAAAAACCCACAGGCCTTACCAAAGTGATCCTGCTCAGCAAAAGGGGCTGTGAAGCATTTCTCACAATGAAAAGTTGGGCTTGATTAGAAGCTGGGGCCTGTAATGGAGCTACAGTTGGGAGGACTGAATTTGTCCGTGGAGTGACCTGAGACTTCTAGGAAAGAAAAATTCAGTGGCACCTGTCCCTTCTCCCTGTACTGATGAGTTCAAAGCTTCACCCTACCTCCACCCCTTAAAAACTTGTGACACCAGTGTTAGGATTTTTACCGAGTCAGTCTCTAACCTGAGAATGCTCAGAGCAGAACAAAGGAGGCCTAGATAATGCAGTGCCAATAATTAAGTAGTTTAATCGGTTTCAGAATGAGGACTGTTCTCTTAGCTCAAGTAAAAGCAAAGGTTATATACTTAAGTCACAACTGGGGAAGGTGCATTACAATTTTTTAGTGGTTTTCCATGACAAATAAATAAGTTCCACAATAAAACAATTCTGGAGTCAAGTCTTTGGGGGTTGTGACCACCTCCCCTAAAGTACAGAACCAGAGTTCTAAGGCAGGAACAGGTTCTACAATCTTTCATTCCCTTCACTCAGGGTAAGGCGATTGTGAGTAGTCAAGAGTTTTGATTACTCTGTTCAAGCTGCATTGTGAGCTGACTCCTAAGCCGCTCTTGAGAAAACAAAATTATTACTATAGTGATTAGACATATGATATCGATTAATATGAAAATTATAATTTCCTTACAAAGGTTGTTGTATTCTTTCAACCAGGTGAAGCCCATCCCTGAAAATGCAGTCGTCCCAGCTGAGTTAAAAACAGAAAAGTTTTATTAGGAAGAACATCAGACCCTAGTGTCATACAAAAACTCAACAACCCAGGAGGGGCAGGAGAGATTTATGCACGAAAAACCACAAAGGTGAAGTTCAGAGAGGTGTTGGGGAAAAGAATGGACAATCTTTTGCAGAAACATGTGAACTTAGAAGCAAGATCTTTAGTAGGAGTTGGTTACTGCAAGGCTAATTTAGCCTAGTCTGGGGGTGGGGGTGGAGCAGCATACATTAGCGAGGTCCACCAGGGAACACCAGCAAACATATCTAGGAGTGAGCAAAGCTGTGGCTCCCTGCAGGCTCCTTCCATCAAACAAGTTTACTCTGTGTCCAGTGCATGTGCCTGGTATGGTAATTCATGGAAAATGGACATGTTCATGTCGGGGGAAGTTTACAGCAGGCAAGTTCAAACTTGATTCCACCCTGCTTGGTTGGCCTCCTCTTAGTCCAGGTGTGGGAGAGTAAGTGGGGGGCAGGGCTGAAAGTCCAAAGGTCACTTTACCCAGCCTGAGTTAGGTGGCCTGTTTTCAGTGGTGCCACCCTGTCCCAATAATGCAGAAAGGTCTCCAAGCAGACACTCCTTCCTCTAACTTTGGGAATCTGATAACCCATTCCATCCAATGCCAGAGTGAATCAGATTGAGGACTCGCCAGAGAGATCTCATATATTCTTCTGTGCCTTGGAGGAAACAAAGTCCTGTAGCCTGCTCCCTCCCCAATTACCCAGGCTCCCTTCTTCCCTACAAAATAATAATATATTGGAATCATTCACCTTTATACTCCACATTACGGTTTCTCAATCAGGTTTTAACAAAACACCATCACTTCAAACCTGGAGTATTACAATAGCTGCTGAGGGAAGGGATCTGCCTGCCTCGTCTCTCCCCATTCCAGTCCAGCCCCAAAAGCATTTTACTAAAGTGCAAGTTTGACCATTTTACTCCCCCTCTCCCACTCAATAAACTCCAGTGGCTTCCTGTTTCTAGGAGGAAATACAAAATGCTGTTTGGCATTCAAAGCCCTGTATAACTTGGCCCTCTCTGACCTTTCCAGTATTTTTACACCTTTCTCCCCCACATTTCCTCTTCCATCCACTGACACTGGTCTCTTGGAGCAAAACTCTGCCTCCTTTTGAAAGTCTTTCAACACTGATTTCATTCATAAGGTTTCGCATGAGTGTGGATTCTCTGATCAGCAGCAAGATGGGAGCTCTTTCTTGAAAGTCTTTCCACACTGATTACATTCAAAAGGTTTCTTTCCACTGTGATTGCCTTTAAAAGGTTTCTCTCCAGTGTGGATTCTCTGATGGGCAGCAAGATTGCCCTTGTCTCTGAAAGCCTTTCCACAATGATTAAATTCATAAGGTTTCTCTCCACTGTGGATTCTCTGATAGACAGCACAAATCTGCCTTGTTGTGAAAGCCTTTCCACATTCATAAGGTTACTCTCCAATGTGGATTCTCTGATGGGCAGCAAGATTGCCCTTGTCTCTGAAAGCCTTTCCACAATGATTAAATTCATAAGGTTACTCTCCAATGTGGATTCTCTGATGTGCAGTAAGACTGCCCTTCTGTGTGAAGGCCTTTCCACAGTGATTACATTTAAAAGGTTTCTCTCCAGTGTGGATTCTCTGATGGGCAGCAAGACTGCCCCTGTCTTTGAAAGCCTTTCCACATAAATTACATTCATAGGGTTTCTCTCCAGTGTGGATTCTCTGATGGGCAGCAAGATTGCCCTTGTCTCTGAAAGCCTTTCCACAATGATTACATTCATAAGGTTTCTCTCCAGTGTGGATTCTCTGATGGGCACCAAGTTTGCTTCTGTTTGGGAAAGCCTTTCCACAATAATTACATTCAAAAGGTCTTTCTCCAGTATGGATTCTCTGATGTGCAGCAAGATTATACCTCTCTATGAAAGTCTTTCCACACTGATTACATTCAAAAGGTCTCTCTCCAGTGTGGATTCTCTGATGGGCAACAAGATAGGAGCTCGTTATGAAAGTCTTTCCACATTGATTACATTCAAAAGGTTTCTCTCCACTGTGGATTTTCTGATGTACAGCAAGACTGCCCCTGTCTCTGAAAGCCTTTCCACATTGATTACATTCATAAGGTTTCTCTCCAGTGTGGATTCTCTGATGTGTAGCAAGATGGGAGCTCTCTGTGAAAGCCTTTCCACAGTGATTACATTCATAAGGTTTCTCTCCAGTGTGGATTCTCTGATGTCTAGCAAGCTGGGAGCTTGTTCTGCAAGTCTTGTCACATTGATTACATTCAAAAGGTTTCTCTCCACTGTGGATTCTCTGATGGGCAGCAAGACTCTCCTTTCTCGTGAAAGCCTTTCCACACTGATTACATTCATAAGGTTTCTCTCCAGTATGAACTGTCTGATGTGTAGCAAGACTGCCCTTGTCTGTGAAAGCCTTTCCACAGTGATTACATTCATAAGGTTTCTCTCCAGTGTGGATTCTCTGATGGGCAGAAAGACTGCCCCTGTGTGTGAAAGTCTTTCCACAGTGGTTGCATTCAAATGGTTTCTCTCCAGTGTGGATTCTCTGATGTGCAGCAAGGCTGCCTCTGTCTCTCAAAGCCTTTCCACATAGATTACATTCAAACGGTTTCTCTCCAGTGTGGATTCTCTGATGTACAACAAGATTGCCCCTGTCTGTGAAAGCCTTTCCACAGTGATTACATTCATAAGGTTTCTCTCCACTGTGGATTCTCTGATGGGCAGCAAGACTTGAGCTCTGTGTGAAAGTCTTTCCACAATGATTACACTCATAAGGTTTCTCTCCAGTGTGAATCCTCTGATGTACAGTAAGATTGCCCCTGTCTGTGAAAGTCTTTCCACAGTGATAACACTCATAAGGTTTCTCTCCACTGTGGATTCTCTGATGTGCAGCAAGACTGGAGCTCTGTGTGAAAGCTTTTCCGCACTGATTACATTCAAAAAGTTTCTCTCTAGTATGGATTCTCTGATGGCGAATAATGAGTGATTTGTGGCAAAAAGCCTTCCCACATTCATGACATTCATAAAATTTCCCCTCTGTATGAATCTTACGAGATCTATCGAGATCTGAGTCACAACCAAAGGCTTTCCCACACTGAGGACATGCACAACTTTTCATTCCACGGTGAAATCTAGGCTGGCAAAGAAGAGAGGAGTGATGAGATGAGGTTGCTTCCCATTCATTATACTTATCAGGCTCCTTTCTAATGGGAATGTGCTGATGAGGAATGAGCTCAGAGTTCTGACTCAAGGTCTTCCCAACTTTATTACTTACAGAAAGCGTTTCTCCACTCTTACTTTTCTGATGTCTAATGAGGTCTGAACTCCAGCTCAAGGCCATTTCCCCTTGATTAACTGGATACATTGGCATTTCAGGAGCCTTCTCATGGGACTGAAAAAGCTCTCTCTCTTCAGTAAAGCATTTGCTATTTCCAGTCTCCTGAAGACTGTCATTCCCTGAGGTCATTTTCTTACAGTGATTTGGGATACAAGACTGATTGAATCTCTTTCCAGTTGCATCAAATTTATATTCACTCTTTGGATTTTTATCTAAGTTCATATCAGAGTCATGAATTTCTCTCCACTTGAAGTCCCAGGGACCATCACTCATGAATCTTTGCAGGTCATGTTTTTTCAGAAAAACTGCACAGTTTCTAGTCACTTCATTTACTTTGAACCTGGTGTCTAAATCTGAAGAAAACAAACAATCAAACATATATATATATACCAAAAGATATACACATATAAGTATATGCAATAGCAATGGGTACTGGATGCTTATGTGGCTCATGATGTTCTGTAATGGCAATTAAAATTTTTTTTTGGGGCAATATAAATTTGAAGATCTTTCCCACCCATTAATAGCCCCATGTGACCTGCATATGTCACAGGGAACCTAAGTCACAACTGGTGGGAGGAGTTTGTTGAATGAGAGGAACAGGAAAGGGTGCAACAGGAAATGCTCAGAGCAAGTTAGAACTTCCAGAGTAGAGGACACAGGCAAGCAGGCAGCTCTGATTTGAGTGAGTGTTTATGAGAGGGCTCCAGCAGGGGGGGAAATTATAGGAAGACAAGGTTCCTTGCTGTGATACAGTGTTTTAAGGTCGTTGCCGTTATAACAAAGTGGACTTACTGATTTGAGGATTTGCTTGCTGCTTGGATGGGTTGGACTTATTGGTTTTGGGATCTGGTTCTATGGTGTCTAAATAAATGTTTTACTTCAACCTTCTATATGGAGAATCTCTTGTATTTTGCAATATAGAACAACATAGGCATATTCACAATTATCATTGAGATTGTGATTATTGCCTTCATCATCACCAATCCAAATGTAATAAACTTTGTGTACTCTTGGAGCAAACACTGGCATTAAAAAGACTATCATTGCAAGGAGAAGAGACAGAAATGCTGCAAGAGTGACAAAGGGTGTGTACCATCCCAGAGTGCTGGACCCATCAGAGATTCATTCACTCCAAGCTAAACATTCACATTCAACAAAAGCAGCAGCCACAAGGCAAGATGGCTACCAGACTTAACGTCAATAGATTAGAGTGATTCTCCACGGGAGAACACTTTGTTACTAAACTGAACTAACACAGGATTTGCAGCATTCCAGCAGAAAAGAAGTGAGAAACTTTCCGACATTTATTGTGCAGCATCACATTTACTCATCTAGGTCAGAACAGTTGTAAACATCCAAACTGGTTTGATGAAAATTATGGGGAAATGCAATCCCTAATAAAGAAATAATGAAAACTCTACATGGCCTACCAGTCCCTGAGTTTGTTTTCACAGCTGTACTTCCAGGAATTATATACTATCTAGTTATTCACTAGGGTATCTCTTACTATCTCTTCCTGCATGGCTCTGATGGTGACATATAGGAATGGTGATGATTTATACGGGTGTAAATTATACCCTGCTACTTTGCTAAAAGTATTAACTGCTTTAAAAAACTTTTCAATTGAGTCTTTGGGATTTTCCAAATATATCATCATATCCAAAAAAAGTGAGTTCTATTACCTCATTCCCTACTCTGATTACTTTTATTTCTTCCCCTGTTTTTATTCATAATATTTGCAATACAATATTGAATAATTTAAATGAGAGTGGGCATCATTGTTTCACACCTGACCTTACTGGCAAGGGTTCTAGCTTAACTCCAATACAAATAATGCTTGTTGATGTGTTTAGTTGGTAAACAAAATGGGCTCTTAGCACTCAGTTCGACCAAGTGCCCTGATTAAACTGGGAGACCTTGGTGTCCTCCTTGCCTCAGGGGAGGGCCTCATTTACACATGAGTTTGAGTGACATGTTTGGGACATCAGAGACTTTTAGACCACATGGGCTTAAGTCGCCTGTTTGTGACAATCTTAGGTCACGTGGTTGAGTCACATTTGTGTGACTCACCCTTGACTCTGAAAAAAGATATAAAACCAGGGATACGCTTTCTCTTTTTCAGAGTTCTTGCCCACAGCGATGGTGGTGTGTGTGACCCTGGGCCAGCCCTTGTTATGAGCTCCAGGGTTGAACCTAGATGTTGGTCCTATTTTGTAATTTCTTGGTTTCTCATAAAGTCATTAGCTTCCACTTGCTCCAATCTAATTTTTAAGGTGGTATTTTCTTCAGTGGTCTTTTAGACCTCCTTTTCCGTTTGGCTAATTCTGCCTTTCAAGGCATTCTTCTCCTCATTGGCTTTCTGGAGCTCCTTTGCCATTTGAGTTAGTCTATTTTTTAAGGTGTTGTTTTCTTCAGTATACTTTTCAGTATTTTTTTGAGTCTCTTTTAGCAAGTCATTGACTTGTTTTTCATGGTTTTCTCTCATCCTCCTCATTTCTCTTCCCAATTTTTCCTCTACTTCTCTAACTTGCTTTTCCAAATCCTTTTTGTGTTCTTCCATGGCCTGAGACCAGTTCATGTTTTTCTTGGAGGCTTTTGATGTAGGCTCTGACTTTGTTGATTTCTGGCTTCCAAATCACCGATTTAATTAATATTGGAATGACTCGATCTTTAATGTTTGGCGAAATTCCCTTTCGAATCCATCTGTTCCTGGTGCTTTTTTTCTCAGGAAGCTTGTTTATGGATTTGTGGCCTGTTTAATGTCTTTTCCTAAATTAGGCTTACTTAGATATTCTATTTCCTCTTCTGTGAATCCCACGAGAATAAGGTTCCAGCACTGCCTGCCCTCACTCCCATCACAGCCCATCTTAGATAACGTGAATTCACAGGCCACAGAACTAAACTATTGTCATGTCTTTGACAAATTACTTCAAATTTTTCTTTGAATTTGTGTGATGAAACAAGCATTTCCATGAGACAGCGGTAAGAGATGATTGTACGGGAAACTGCAACTCTATGAGCAGCTTCCTCTTCCTTTCACATTCATGACAGCATTCCACAGGAACTCCTTTTCTCTCCCTCCCCTCAGAGCCGGCTACCGTGACACACAAATAGGTATGTTTCTGTGGCTGTATCAGTGTGTTTGTGTGTACAGTTTCAGACACACTGTTTGACAGTTTTTCCAACAATTTGGTTTTACCAAATAATGAATTCTTATCCCAAAATATTATTGAACCTCTCAAATACTAGGTTATTACACTTATTTGGTGCCGTATGTATACACTATTCCATTGATCTTTCTATTTCTTAGACACTGCCAGTTTTAGTACTGACTGGATACTTGTTGGTGGCAAAGAACAGAAAATCAAGGGGATGCACATCAATTGGGGAAGCGCTAAAAAAGTTGTGGCATATGAATATAATGGAATACTACTGTGCTAGAGGAAACAAGAAGCAGAACCAGAAGAATATTATATGTGATTACAGACACACGGCATCTGTAAGGACTAATGTTCATAGACTTGGCTCTTCTTAGCAACGCAGAGTTCAAAGATAGCTCAAAGACTCATGACAGAAAAAGCTATGCACATTCAGAGAAAGAATTATGGAGTCTGAATGCAGATTGAGGCAAAGTACTTGTTTTTTTTCCCTTCTTTTTTGGTTTTGTTTCTTCTTTCTGATTACTCATTCCATGGGTTATAATTTTCCATTACAACTTTACGTCAATAAGTTTAATGTGAAGGTATATGTATAACCTACACCAGATTACATGCCATCTTGGGAGGAGTTGAGGGAGGGAGAGAGAATTTGGAACTCAAAAACTTGTGGAATTGAGTGTCATAAATTAAAAATACAAAATAAATTTAAAAAAATAATTTTTTAAAAAGCGCTTAGAAAAAAAAAAAGGACATTCTTAGATAGCCAAGTAATTCCTGTCCTATTCTGCCACCTTGCCAAAATCCCTTCTCATTCTTTTTAGCATAACATTTTCAGTGAGGTTGTCAGACATATTCACAGAAGAGGAATATGGCATCAAGGTCAGACACTTGACTGCTGGTAAATTTTTTAACTTGAAAATGTGACAACACAAGACCAAAGTGGATGGAGAGTCGTGCACACAGAAGACTGTGCAACTCAGTGAAGCTTTTGTAGCTGAGATGCACCAGAATATGGATCCATTCTCTGCCACTTGTGAAAATTTTGGCTTGACAATTAACATCAAGAGAGGAGGGGAAATGGTCCTTACCCAGAGACAGCAGGTTCTGGACATTCTCCAGCATCACCTCCTTGTACAGCTCTTTCTGGGAATGATTCAAGAGGCCCCACTCCTCCTGGGTGAAATTCACAGCCACATCCTTGAATGTCATCAACTCCTAAACCATCAAAAGTCACATGATTTAGAGCTGAGAGCCTCCAGAATTCATCTAGTCCAATCCTCTTCAACTTAGCAGAGGAAACTGAAGCCCAGGGAAGGGATTTACCTAAAATTCATAACCTTTATGAGTGTTACAACCAACATTTGAAATCAATTATCAAGAACCCAATTGAATATAGAGGAAAGCATTTTACATTTGAAGTGAAAAACATGATGGAATAATAAAAGGTAGAAAAATGTCTTACTATACAATTCTGATGAAACTAGGGACAAGATATGTGCTCTACTAGTGACGCACAAGAATCTGTGGAGGAGATAGTGAGGTCATAGGAAATTCCTCCTGTGTCCTAAGTGACATAGTAAGAACATTCTATGAACATTTTATGAGAAGCTGGTAAATGCTGCATATTTTGGGAGAAAAAGAAACAGTTTAACAGTGATCTCTGAAGAGAGAAAGAAGAAATTATCAAGTAAATCTGCTCAAAGTCTGTAATAAAATACAAAGTAGAGAAAAGTATGAAAAGAATTCTAAAGAGAGATTACTCATAATCTGGCCTCAACTGAGTGGAGTGAGGCTGATTCCAGCCAAATGAAGAGTTCTCTATTCTCATAATGAAGGGCTGATGTGACACCAAGTAAGATGAGTCATAATCGAACATATTCTGTGTTTACTTTATGATTAGTTTCAATTGTTCATGGAAAACATTCATTCATTTTAATATTTAATGATAGAAAAATAAGAGGAAGTACGTAAAGGAGGGCTCCTTCCTTCATTAAAAATGTAAAATTTTATCAAGTGGGGTTAGAGATTGAGCTAATGTATAAGAAAGACATTGACAATTCATGAAAAATAAATTATTTCAACATGCTGCTACAACTCTAGAACCCTGGGGTTAGGTTTAGGGAGTCAAAAGAATGAATCAAGAGGCTGACTGATGGAGGATCATACCAGAAAGTGGCCACTTGTTCAAATCCTTTGATGCTTAGGAGGGCTCATCTATTTTTCCAATCTGCTACATGCAAAATATACATTTAGCCAAGGCACTTGGCATTTGATGCTTTTCATCTCTAGCACAATGGTATGATTCACTGTTTAAGAAGTTGTATTATTGTGGAGCAATTCTCTTTCTTAGTAAATTAAAATTTTTACCTTTTTATGATTTTGATTTCATTTAAAATATCTAATTTATCTTGTATTTCTATATTTCACCTTTAGCTTCCTTTATTTCTATTAGTGAACTTGTAAGCAATTAAAGAATTTTTAAATCTTTTTCTGATTTTTTAGATTCCCCATAATTTACAATTTTTTTTTCTTTTCACTGGGTGCTCTGAGTCATGACTCTTCACTGCATTCTATTCATTCATAATGTGAACAATCACATTATAGGAAGGCCATACTTTTCTTCACTGGTAATTCATTTTTAGAATCCCTAACTCATTCTTCTCAGAAGCTTTTGCACATCTTTCTTTCCCCATCCTCCCACATTCTCTCTCCCCGACAATGGGGTGAGCTCATGTACTCCAAAGACCTACATAAGAAGAGGGCCAGCTCCCCTATCTCCACACTGGCACATTTGCACCTGGCTGCACTACTTTGGAACTTCTCACTGACCTTGCCACCATGTCACTGTGTCTTTGGCCTAAAATCTCTTCCTTTGATGTGTTGTCTTCCCATTGAAGGTGTACTCTATGAAGACAGGACATTCTTCTTTTCTGTTTGAATCCCCAGGCCTTAACACAGTGCATGGCATTATTCAGTTGTTTCAGTTGTGTCTGACTTTTCAAGATCGCATCTGAGGTTTTCTAAGCAAATATAGGAGTGGTTTGCCATTTCCTGCTCATGCTCATTTTAAAAATGATGAACTGAGGCAAACACTTAAGTGACTCAAGTGACCCAGGATGACACAGCTAGTAAGTGTCTGAGGCCAAATTTGAACTCATTCACAGGAGCCTTCCTGATTCTAAGCCCAGTACTCTCCCCACTGGAACCACCATCATACCCTCTCCCCACTCCTTAACCCTTTCTATTTTTTTTTTTATTTGTTAAGTGCTTTCTGTTTTTTTTTAATTATTTAATGTGTTTAGTTTTCAGTTTTGATTACCACAAGATTCTGAATTACCAATTTTCTCCTCATTTCTACCCTTTCCACGACTCCAAGATGGCATATATTCTGATTGCCCTGTTCCCTATTCAGCCCTCCCTTCTGTCACCCCACTCTCCCCATCCCCTTTTCCCTTACTTTCTTGTAGGGCAAGATAGATTTCTATGCCCCATTACCTGCATATCTTATTTCCCAGTGGCATGTAAAAACAACTTTTTTTTTGGAACATCTGCTTTTAAAACTTTGAGTTCCAAATTCTTTCCCCTCTTCCTTCCCCACCCACCCTCCCTAAGAAGGCAAGCAATTCAACATAGGCCCCATGTGTATCATTATGTAAAACCCTTCCACAATACTCATGTTGTGAAAGAATATATTTTGCTCCCTCCGATTCCTGTCCCCTTTCATTCAATTTTCTCCCTTGATCCTGTCCCTTTTCAAAAAATGTTTGCTTTTGATTACCTCCTCCCCCATCTGCCCTCCCTTCTATCATCTCCCCCTTTT
>CM053622.1:816728262-816746853 GCA_028646595.1 Phalanger gymnotis
TTTTGGTCTTCTTTGTTACCAAAGAAAAATTCCAAAGTCTGAGTCTGAATCTGAGTCTGTTTTCACTGCCTGTTCATGTTGCTAGCCAACTACTTGACCCTTGAGCTTTTTGTCAGGGTATGACTGCTTGTAGAGTACAGAGTACTTTGTCCAAAGCTTGAGGGGCTGCGCTGCTATTTCCAGGCAGGGCAAAGCAGGCTTTCCACTCCAGCTCTAATCCACTACTTAATTTCTCCCACCAGGTGGGCCTGGGGCCAGAGGCAACTGCAGGTGTAGCTCTGGAAGCAGCCTCAGAGCTGCACCACCTCCGTCACCTCCTGGTCAGTACCTTACCATGAAAACTCCTTTCACTCTGCCCCAGCAGCTTTTCCCATTAACCTTTTCTGTTGTCTTTGGTGCTTGTGGCTTGAGAAGTCTGGTAACTGCCACAGCTCACTGATTCAGGGCACTGTGGCTGTTCTGCCTGGCTCCCTGGGTCTGGTTGGTCCAGGCGCAAGCCACGCTGTGCTCTGCTCTGCTCTGCTCTGCTCCCAGCACGGTGCAACAGACCCTTCCCAGTGACCAACCAGGACATCCTGGGCTGGAGCCCTGCTTCCTTTTGCTATTTCCTGGGTTCTGCAGCTCTACAATTTGTTCAGAACCATTTTTATAGGTGTTTCGAGGGACCTGGGGGGGTAGCTTATGCAAGTCCCTGCTTTCAAGCTGCCATCTTGGCTCTGCCCCCTACTCCTTAACCCTTTACACAACTTGGCTTTCAATGTTCTCTTCCTGAAAGGGCTGTCTGCGAACTTAGCATTTTTGCTTTAATTGGCTAATCTCACAAACTTGTTCTGTAAAATTTGGATTCAGTCAAAAAGCTGCAGGTTCCCCACCCCTGCTCTAAACTGATTTCATTCAGATACCAGGAAAGAGTCATTTGGATTCGATGACGTTCTTCATTCTTATCTTTATAATTTCTGCACATATGGCCTTAATACCGAATTTTAAGATTATTTTTCATGACGGTATAATCCACTGATAGAGGGTAAAATATCACAAGTATCCATGTGACTTTAGAGGAGACCACATTATAATTTAGTTTAAGACACACGCAGTTACATTTGTTGCCAGGTCCTCAAAATATAGGGCTCACTGGTTTGGAATAGTCTGCTGCCATAGTTTTATTTTGGCAGTCTTTCTACTCAGAAGCAGAAGGGACTCAGTCCCAAAATAGGACGAAGTAGGAGAAGTGGAGTTGATGGACAGATGAGGGAAGAGGACCTCTCAGTAGGAACCAGTATTTTGCATTTTGGCCCAGGTACAATGTGAACCTTGGGATGGAAGTTGGTGGACTAGGAGAAGGGTCAAAGCAGAAGAGGGGTCATTCCCATGGCCATGGCATTGCAGCTGACAGACCAGGAATAGGAGTAGAGAAGAAGGCATGGGCCTATGTAACAACAATGCTGCTAGGAATTGCTGTGAACGTGAAAGAGCAACAAGAGGGCTGCTAGGACCAGTTCTTTGACCTGTTTTTCGAAGGAAAGCAATTTTAAGGGGCTAACAATCACACTTTAATTAAACATACATATGACATTCACTTAGTTCAGGGGAAAAAGTCAGCACCCTGAACTTCAGAGCAAATACAGACATGAATTACAAGCAGAAATTATATAAACAGAGCAAATAACACGCAGAAATAAACAGACAGGTCTCTAGCTGTTTGACTAGGACATTATATACATAGTTACTAGAGAGAGACACCAACATTTGGGTTTTTCAAGGTGGGGATGGGGGGGAGGTTTCAAAAGCTATCCAGAGTCTCATCACCAACACTCTTCCAATGAGTGTACCCTCAAAAGCAAACCGCCAACCTCAGAGCTCACATACCTTGTTCAGGGCCCTGAGGCCTCAGGGCCTACCAAGCAAAAGCATGTGGGAAAGATCTTTAATCACTAGCACCACATCATATACATTGTTTCCAATCAATGACTCTTGACTCAAACAAAGGCAAGACTCAAAGACACCCAATTGCCTCAGTGCTGAGAAGCATTCAAAAACAAAAGACAACAAAGGAACTTTGTAACAGACCTTTCTAACTCTAACTCTAAATTCACATTTTATTTCTTTTCCTGAAAATCTACCTTTCCCTCTCTCTGTCCCCTAACTTGATTTTACCCAAAACTTCTTTGTAAGCCTGCCTGCCTACAAGACCTCAGTGATCCTACCCTAAGGATGGGTCATGTACCTTAGGAGGAGAGCCTGTCTCTAAGTCCTTTGTGGAACTGTGAGACACACATGTCCATCAGTGAGTGTGTCATACTCTTGAATGGATAAAGAAAGAACAGTTTACTGTCTGTGTGTAATCTGTGTTCCCTTATTCTGCCTGTCCCTGGCAAGGACCCTGACATTTCTCACAATAGGATCAAAGGAAATATTATTTATATCGTTCCTGGCACACAGCAGACGCTATGTAACCAGTTCCTCAACCCTTTCCAGTCTTCTTACACCTTGGTCCCCCCCTTCTCTCTGACCCCCAGGGACACTGGCCTCCTGACTGATCCTTGACCAAGACCCTCTACCCTTGACCCTGTGCCTTCACAATGGCTGTCTCTCATGCTTGGAATGTCCTCTCCCCTCACCTGGGCCTCCTGGCTTCCTTCACATCTTAGGTAACATCTCACCTTCTGAGAACAAGCTGTTCTTCATCCCCTCCTTCTCATAGTGCCTCCCATCCATACTATACAGAGCTTGTTTGGACACAGATGCTGATTTGTTTTTTCCCAATTAGAATGTAAGCTCACAGACAGCAAGGGCTGTTATTTTTTAAACTTTCTTTGCACAACCAACATGTTACCACAGTGCTTGGCACAAAGGAACCACTTTTTAAATGCTTATTGACTTGAACTAAGAAATAAATGGCAAATGAGAGGGATTCAGAGACCTGGGAAGGCTTGTGTGGCCTGAGGCAGGAAGAAATGAGCAGAATGAGGAGGACAATTTCTGCTCTGCTGACAGCACTGCAAAGGCCAACCTAAGTCTACCAGGATAAAGCTTCCTTGACTCTTTGTGATTCCACTTTTGTTGATGGTGCTCAGGTCTACAGATGGACTGCACTCACCTGGGATGACAGTCTTTGGCTCCCAGGAGCCATTCTCTTTGGTCTCTCTCCCCTAGCAATAGGCTTTGGTCTTCAGCAAGCAGGGCCTGGGGAGAGAGAAGAACCTAAGTGTGCGAGAGACACTGACTTTACCTTCTCTTCTTAAGAGTTCATGCTGGAGTGACAGAAGGTGATCTTTCAGAGGAGTCACTAAGGCTCTGCCCTGCCCTGCCCTCGGGGGGAGAGATTCCACCGCAGGAGAGGGTCACCTTTGGAAGTGAACTTCTTCTGAAGAGGAAGAGGCCTTGACACCCTCTTGAACTCAACTCCAAGGGAAGAAGTCAGAGATATCAGCTCCCAGGAAGAAGTCAGACCCCAGCTCCAAGGAAGAAAGGCAGAGAAAGACCTCAGCTCCAGGGAACATGGAGACTTCTCTGTTCTGAAGGAAGAATGCAGTGAGACCTTAGCTCCAAAGGAAGAAGGCAGAGACCTTAGATACCAAGGAAGAAGGCAGAGAGACCTTAGATCCCAAGGAAGAAGGCAGAGAGATCTCAGCTCCTAGGACTTCTGTTCCCAGCCAACCTGTTCTGGCTGGGTTTTCCTAATCCCCAGAGTCCTGCCCAGTCCTGCTGTCCATCCTATAGATTGACTCCTCTTCTCTCCTGCCCAGCTACCAGGCTTCCAAACTTCAACCCAGGGAGAGAATTACAGTAGGGCCACCAACCACAATGCTGGTCATCTCAGAGCTCCCCTCCCCAATTTCTCTACTACCTCTCTCCCTCCCTTACCCTGCTCTGAGACTCCAGACCTCCTCAGCAGAATCTCCTGGTCTTCAACTCTCCCCTTGCTACACTCACCTTATTCCCCACAAGGATATGCCCATCTTATATCCCTCCTGGTTCTCCTAGCCATTCCCTTCCCTTGTTTCACTCCCCCCACAATTCCCCCTTTCTTCTCTACAGCCTGGACACAGACCTGCCCACTCCCACTTAACTGTCCTCCAAAATGGAGTCATTCACCCCCTTGATTGATCTCCATTCCTGACCTTCCATACCCCAAACCTAACACTGAAGGGCTGTTCCCGCTGTCTTGTTTTTATTTCCCAAGAGATCTTCTCTCACTGGAAGACAGCTGGATCCTGAGAACAGGACATCAGGACCCCTGGTTCCCAAGTCATGTGTTACAGATCACGTTATAAACATTATCTACTGATACAAAACTTCACATCTGCCTCTAAGCATAGGAGTTTGGCTGTTACCTGATTAAGCAACTGAAATCTATCTCCTGGGAGACCCTACTGTTTCTCTCTTCACCCAACACAATCTGGGTTCTGGTAAGGAAGAGGTGCAGGAAGCAGGACATGTTGGTTCTAGGGCACAAGGATGGCAGGAAATTAGGAAGGAGGCCAGAAGAGAGCTGACCTGGGATAGCTGTTGGGGGGTGGGGTGAGCACAATACCCCAGCACAGAATCCTTAATGAAGCTTCTGGTATTTTTTTTTTTTAAGTAAATACGGATCCCAGCTTCCTAGGACTTATCTGACAATGGGGAGGGGTGGGCAAGGAGGGCCTTCATGGTGGAAAATGTTGCTGGGTTAGGCAGTGAGGCCTTAGGGCATAGACTGACACTCATTCTCCAAGTACAGGAACAGAGGGGGATGTCACCTCGGCTCTCATTTCCTCAACTGGAGAGGGAAATTTAGGGGATGAAAAATAGAGCCAAAAGAAGAAGTATACATACATACATACATACGTATATATCTACATGCAAATTTACATAGTCACATATTTACATATATAACTATATACCCGCTTGGCTTGGTGGTAAAACTTACTCCTCACTTGACAATTAAGAGCTTTTTTAGAGCTTTTCAAGGGAACTCAGGGATTAAGAGCATGCTAACAATGGCATTCTAACCATGGAAACCACTAGGATAAAGACAGAGCCTGGGATGGAGCATCACAAAGGAGAAGCTGAAAGGCCACTTTGGGAGCTCAATGCTGTGTGAAAAGGAACTGTGTGTAACCAACTTGGAGAAGTTGCTGGGGCCTGGTGTGAGAGCTCTGAAATAGCAAACACATGCATCTGTAATTGCACACAGATATTATGGGAGCCACTGGAATTTACTGAGTGGAAGTGATGTGGGGAGGGCTTAACCTTAGACCTGTAGAGATCTGTTATCTTCAGCATAGATTTCCTTCCCCCCCAATGCCTATTAAATTAGTGAAGTCAAACCAGTTAAGTTCCTGGACAGGTCCTTTGAGTGGTAATGGCTCATATGCGCAGTTTTGTTTACTTGGCCCCATAAGAGAGAATTCTTCCTGTAGCCAGTATTCCAAGGTGGTTCAGCAAAATAGTGGAAGGGAGAAGGACAGATAATTCTTGAAAGAAAAAAATGAAAGGCAAAAATAGATAGTAAAACTATAATACTTGGAGATAATAATATACCACTTTCAGTCTTAGACAAATTAAAATGATAAACAAAAAGCTTTAGCAAGTAACATGCTATTGGCAAAGGGAGCCAAGACTGAGTATAGAGTCAGGGATGGATTCTAGGTAGCTAATGTGGAAGAAATAAACTGAGTTTAGGGAAATAGCTTCTCTCCAGAAACAGTTACCTTAGATGTTATAGCAACAATGTTGCTACTTGCAGCTGCTGTAGAGGGATAAGGCCAATAACACCAGCACACAGGAGGACTACTTAGCACAAGTTCTTTGATCTGCTTTTCTAAAGGAAAGCAACTCAAAAGAGGTTAACAATCTTAATTTAATTAAACACACATACATCATTCATTTAGTTCAGGGGAAAAAGTCAATACCCCGAACTTCAGAGAAAATACAAACAGAAATTACAAGCAGAGAAAATAACACAAATCAACTGACCAAAAAAAATACACACAGTCACCAGAGGGAGAAGCACTAACATCTGGGTTTTTCAAAGCTGGGGTCAGACAACTCTAACTGCTCTAACTTTCTGCTCCACCCCCTCCTGTTCCATTTATTCAGCAAGCTCCTCCCACCACAGGCTTCATGTAACTTAGCCTTCCATGTGACTTAAGCAGGGCACATAGGCCTATTAATGGATGCGAAGATCTTCAAATTAAACAAAACTACATTAATAATACATTAAGCCTCAAGATCTTTTGTATCCATTACATAGGCATTAACATTTCTTAAGTACAAAAAAAATCCCCACAAAATAAACACATCACATTTGCAAAAGAGATAACATAACAACTCATTAGGTGGCCACATGGCCTTGAACAGACACAAAGTACATAACATTATAATCCCCTCAATCCAAAACCAAAATGTCCAAATAAAGCCCTTCTTGGGGGGTGTGGCCTTCTCCCCACACTGTTCCAGCCCCTGATTACAAGTCTTGAGGGGGGCAGGGCAACAAAGCCAACAGGGTGGGGTCCTTGGGGGTTCAGGGCACTTTCCCCCACCCACCACAGACAATTCCACCCTCCTCTGTATTTTTTTTTACCTACTGATTCTATATTCAAGAAGACCTCCACTAACTGGCCAGTCCCCATCAAGATATTCTGAAGGAATTAGAGACCTACGTCCCCCTGGCCCCACCAGACTTTCTGGGCAAGGGAAAACATCCCCACTGAAACAAACTTTCCAACTCCTGAGACCAAGGTTAACTTTCTCCCCAAATCCACATCACCTGATGTCCTGTCTCTATCACCCAAACACTCCAATGAGCAAAGTGGCTGCCCAGCTTTACCAGATGGACTGAAATTGGGCCAAACCCTATGTATGTCACTATTTCCCCTTGTCCCCTTGAGGTGCTACCCACAGGGTAACTGCCAGGAAGTTGATGCTACTTTATCTTCTGGGACGGATTCCAGCTAGGTAGAATAGGGGAGAGAGGCTTGGGCCTAGAGTCAGGAAGAAGTGAATTCTCATTTGACCTCAGACGCTTCCTGGCTGTGTGATTCTTGGTTAAGTCACTAGACCTGTTTGTCTCACTCTCTTCAATTATAAAATAGGGAGAATAATGATGCCTCCCTGCAAAGGCTGCTCTGAGATACCATTGGTCAAGTGCTTCACAGTGCCAGGTCATTTAAGTGCCAGCTATTATTATATTGATTTTTCTCCAGGAGGGTGTTAGGCCCTCTGGGCTGAGGAATTTCCCAACACTTCAATTTGCTTAAAGCAAGGCACTGTTTCTCCTTTGCACCCCAATGCAGTGTCTGGAACATACAGATGAGAAAACTGAGGCTAAAAGATCAAGTGACTTGACACAGCTGATGGATATCTGAGTCAGGGTTTGAACTCAGATCTAGCTGAGATCTACCACTAGCCACTGCACCACCCAGGTGCTTCCCTTCATGGATATGATGGAGAGTTAGCTATAAAAAAACAGGCTCAGGACTGAGGGAAGAGTTACTTGCATGGCGATGGATGTAGGCAGGGAGCAAAGGAGGCCAGGTCAGATCAGAGGAAGGACTTATGGATACCTTGGTTATCAGTCCAACAGGCAGGAGTTGAACCAAGACAGGAGAGAATCTCCAAGGCCAAGTGTTTCTCCCACACGTAGTAATTGTGGGAAACAGATGGAAAGAGTTTTGTTTCCACAGGGTTGAAAGCTCACCACTCCACCCCCCAGAATGTAAGCCAAGTGATTGGTTCTAATCAGAGCTGTGACCTATCAGAAACTAGATTTCAAATGCTTAATGAGCTGTTTGAGGGGGACATGAGGTGGCCAGTTCAAGGGATTGCATTTGGCCAATGAAGAGCCAGGTGGGAGATTTGAATTGAGAGTCAAGAAAAGGACTAGCATTTGTCTGAGTCCTTGTACTGTCCTGTATTCCGTTCAGGGGACCATACCCATTTATTCAGAAAGAATAAACATAAAATAAAATTAAAACCTTCCTAGCTTTCCAACGAGTATTGTTTATTCCCAGACTAAGTATGTTTCTAACAGTGATGGTAGACAATAACAACTGCTACAGTGAAGTCAGGAAATAGTCAATGAATGGGCAATGCCTGGGGTGGAGAACCTTTTCAAGTTACTAATTTCATTATCATCAAATAAGGTTTCATTCAAGAAACTGCAATTAGGTATACTTAAAAAGGTACATTCTTTTGTAAAACTCTAACTATTATGAATAATTTTAAAAACCGAAAACTACTTGTTAATTTTTAAATAAAAAAAGGCACAGGTTCCCACCTGTGGGCTAGGGTCTTTACAAAGAAGGATACCAGTGCTTTTAGGTGCCTGTATGATTTGCAGGAGGTGGAGAAGGGAGCAGGGGGTGGAAAAAGGAGAGACCTTCCAGTACAGGGAGCTTTTTCTAGCAAATTACCTGTGAAAAGTAGGAAAGAGGATAGTTAAGGATGAGAAGGTTAAGTGAAGGTCTTTTAAAGATGGGGGAGATCTGGGCATTTCATGTTTTTTGTTAGCACTTCAGAGGATTCAGGGCTGAAAGAAGTTGTTCAGTCATTTTTTAGTGGGTTGTAATGGGGTGCTTGGACCCCAATTCAAAAATCACGTCACTCCCTGGCCTCAAAACACTGCAGTTTCTCTCCAGGCCAAGGGAAGCATGCCCTAGCCAAAAAACCCTTTACCTGTCTTCCTGACACAGTGGACAGCTGCCCCCATAGAATGTATTAGTTTGAACCAGCTGTTCCCTGGCTGACCTGGCCCTGTCCTGGGTCACGGAGACATTTACTACACACTGACCCATCACGTGTATCCTAGACCTAGACATGAGTGTCCTTCCTTAGGCTGACCTTGTCTAACTGGGAATTGATGGAGCAGGCTGGGTATTTGCCGGTCAGCCTGACCTTGGGTTACCTTAGTGACCTTTCAGGCCTAAAACCACGCCTCCATGTGGCCCCGCCCCCCAAGGCTATTTCCAAGTGAACTCTGGATACAAAGCCTGCGCAGTAGATGCTCAAAGCACATGTTGCTTTAAGAACCACTCCTTAACTACGCCTTGATCAGGCCCCCATCACATAATTAGCATATTGGGCATCCGTCTTTCCAAGGTGTAACTATATAATCTTCATCAGGGTGCCCTACTAGACCACAGGTTCGCTAAGAACACTTGCCCCTGTAAAGCCTAATTATGAACTTTCACCACCTTGACTTAAAGGGTGCTATGGTCTGAGATTTCATCCCAGGCCCTGTCCCCAGGATCTTGACCTCGAGATTCCCGTATCCCCGGCATCTCCCTCTACATTTCGGAGCCAAAGTGGGCACAGTGAAAGGTCTGCAGACTTCTCGGCGACAAGCGAGGCCCCCTCCCCCGCCCCGCAGTCCGATTTCTTCCCTCCCCCTCCCCCACTCCCAGGCCCAAGGTCTGCAGGTACGCTGAGCTGAGCCCGACACAGGCTCAGGCATAATCCCCCTTCCTGATGGAGAGGCTTGTCTGGGGACAAACGGCCCCTCTCTGTCTCCTCTAAGAGACAGTTTAGCCCAGGTGGACTCCAGGAGCTCCCTGGGATTACAGGCCAACAGGCCGGGCCAGGCTCCCTCCACACCCGGGTCTTGCCCCTAAGACACCTTTTACACACCGGAAAACCTCGGTCTTCCGGATCTTACACAGAAGCGCCTCGTGTCCTCTGGCTACACTTCTCGGCCCGGACTCTCCTGAGGACAAATGGCCTGCGGCGGAGCTCTGAATTCCGGAGCCATTTTACGGCGCGATCGGTTTTGCCGCCGAGAAGAGAGACGGACATAAGTTCCCTCCGACCCTCTTTAACGTCCCTTCCCCAGGACCCAGAGCTCTGGGAACAATGTAGGGAGCCCCTAGTTACATTTACTGCAATGAAGAGAAACACTTACCTAATGATCCCCTTTTCTCAGGCCCATGAGCCTCGGCTCCTGGAGCAGGATGCGACCGACACAGTCGGCTTTGTCTCCCGCTCCTCTGCCAGTCTCTTCTCCCTCCACCACAGGGCAGAGACCTTACCAGGAAGCTAGCCGGCTTTTGCAGGATGTCCCGCCCCCTTATCCATAGGTGCCGCCTGCTCATTGGTTCCCTAAACCTCCACTTCCAGAGCGTTCACCGCCAGCGGCATTTCCGGACTCCGTTTCCCAGCAGCCCTTGAGCCTACCTGATCCGCCTGTTCATTGGTCTCCTAGAGCTCTACAGTCTGACTCGGTTTCCCAGAATCCTTCGCTCCCTAATCCTTCCCTTACAAGGGGCGGAACTTCCTATCTCTCTCCATCCTAAGCTCCTGATTGGCCCGTTCTCCCCCAAACTATTCCTTTTATGGGAAGTAATAGATTCCAGTGGAGGAACATCCGGGTGGAGGTCCATTTTTCAATCACTGATCTCAGCCCACGTGAAGGAAAACCTCGGCCTTTGCTCAGTAAACGCTCAAGAGTTTGTGGAGGGCTTCAGAGCGATCCCCCTACAGCTTGATTTGTGGGGAGACTCGGACATCCTTCTCTCCCCTTGCTGGACCGATCACTGAGGAGCAGAGGGATCGAGCTCCGAAGTCCATGGAGGATCTGGCCGGGGCCTCGCCCCCTTGGATCTTGGGGGGTGGGGGGCGCCACAGCTGTAGAGATCGCAGAGCCTGGGTGGACCGATCACAGGGACTCGGAGGGATAGAGGGATCCTGTGCTGTTCTGCCTCATAGAGAGGATGAAAATTAAAACGGCTGTGAATCATGATCGGCTCAAGGAGATCCCCGGGGGCTGAGGAGGACACGGCCCTTCTCCTGGGCCAGTTATTGGAGCCTGGAAGAGCTTCATTCACCCGGACCCCATCCCCCCAGGGATAGATGTGACACTCCCCCAAGTTTATCTCTTCTAAGCAGACGTGGAGGGGCAGCCTGGGTAGTTCCCACCGGCTCTGACCTTGAGATGACTTGCCTTAACCTTGCCCTGATCCTGCCCCCATCACCTTATTAGCACATTTGGCACGTGTCTTATTACATAGTATCTTATATAATCTTCATCTGTGTCCCCTCATATACTGCAGGTTGTCTAAGAACTTGTTATGGTAATTAAGGTGGGACTTTTTTTTTTACTGTTTTTCTCTTTTGGAATGCTAAGACAATGAGCATACTTTCAGCCTTACCTTTCAAAAGTAATGTCATGCAGAATGGGACTTTTTGCTGTTTTTTGTTTGAGTGCTTCTTGGCGCTGAGATGTGTATATAAGATCAGAGGTTGGCGGGTTTTGTGGTGGTGGTGGTGAGTTGGCCTCACTTGGGAGAAACCTTATGAATATAATCAAGGTAGTGATGCCTTCAGGCAATAATCATCTCCTATTTGCTATCTCAGAATTCATGAGATAGAAATCTGATCATTGTCAGGCAGAAGGAAAAGTATTCAAATGGAGTTCAGAACTTCTTCAGTTTTAGGGAAACCATTCTGAGATTCCAGTGCCCTATGGTCCAGTGGGGGAGAGCTAGAGATCATCTCTATCAGAGGGTTCACCATGGGGGAAAAAAAACAAAAACAAAAAAACCCCTCACGAATGGTCTCATGGGGGCTGTGCTTTTCTCTGGCAGAGGATGATCAGGAGACAAACTTTTTCCTACTGGATTGAAGGTGGATAAAGGCAATGGATGAGAGAAGGGTTTCCTCTATCGAGCCTACTTGACTGTACTTGGGGAAAATTATGCTGGAGACAAAGCTTTAGGATCTAATTTCCAAGGGAAGGCCCCCTGCTGCAGCACAGACTTCATTAGACTTCCCACCAAAGGAGACCTCTTTAAATATCCCCAAATTCCATCTTGTTCATAAAACCCTATACTGGTAATGTTTTTTTTCCTCTGAAATCCTAGTGTTTGTCATCCCTCCTTAATATGTCATAACAGTCATAGACTTCATTTCTTCAGTCATTCCCCCATTAACTGGTATTCACTTTGTTTCCTGTTGTTTGCTGGCAGAAAAATTCCTTCTTTAAATGTTTTGGTACCTGTTGGACATTAAGTTCTGCAATGTTTTCTTTAAGGGGCTAAGTGACATGGTGAATGAAGTGTTGTCCTTGGAACCACAAGGCCTGAATTCCATTTCAGTCTTTGGCACTTCCTCCTTGTATGTTGCTTTGTAAACATTAAATCACTATAGAAATACTGGCTGTTATGACTATCATGTCTTGGATCATTAGTCTCATAGTAAAATCAGTTGGCTAAAACATGGATAGTTCAACTGAGAAAGAGAGAGGGAAACAGAAAGAGAAAGACACATTGTCAGAAAGACAGAGGGTCCCAGATCTTACCCAAAGGAAATTTGCTCACTTTTTTTTTTTTACATTTAACCTAAGTTTACTCATGCTTGCTTTGGGATAGAGAATAGATTATTCAGTCAAAACATTCCGTAAAAATAAAAGGTGTCTTACCATATACAACTTTTACCTATAATAATGATATACTTTAATTACGTCCGTGCACAAAAGTCTAACATTCCAATTTTTCAAAAAGATAAACACAAGACTTCTAGGAGCATTTTGTAATAAAATAATTCCTAATTTTTTTCTTTGTAGATTTATCAAGCACCTCCAAAACGCAAATTCCTGTACACAATGAGCACTTTACTTGAACACTTCAGTAAATTGAATATGTAGACAGACTCGGAACAAGCTGATAGTATAATATTCAGCTATTTAGGAAACAAACCATAGTGCTAAATAGAAAAACGTTATTTGCAATTTTTAAAAAACTGTATTAACATTCTATAATTAAATACCAAAAACATACTGGTTTGTTAACATAAATAAGATAACGTGTATTAACACTTCACTAGAAAGAATACATACCAGAACACTTATAAACAGTGAATGATTCTTACTAAGAAGTTACTATAATAAAGCTGGCTAAATAGAAGTGCATATTGTGAAGCAGTATGGGTGGTACATGTTTTGCTACATACTTCTGTTACATTGAAGTAGATAACACGTGTACCAAATTTGACATTCATTTTCAGTTGCTGCTGTTATCATTTGTTTTGAGAAATGTATATAGTACCAAAAACTTGAAACTGCTCATGAATGAAAGATGTTTTAGAAAAAAAAAATTGACATTTTCATGAAATTATGTACAGTCTCACTGTGTAAATTAGGGCTCTCCAAAGTTCAGACCACAGTGTGATTTTATGCGGTTTTGTGATTTATCCAATTTTAGTAAGGGTGTGCAAATTGACATAAATGCTTTAACTACTAAAGCATTTGTGTTGATTTCTTTGCATGAGGTGGGCCGCATAGGGGTGCACGGGCCTATGTTTTAGACAGTCTTGGTGTAAATTTCAAGGCAAGATTTTTTTTTTCCTGTAAAACAGATAACCGTTTTGGCTTAGTCCATTTCTTTTATCTCTTCCTGCATTGAATTATTTTCCTCTATTCTTTAATTTTGTTTTCAAACAACATGCCAGTTTAAAATGAAAACTATTTCACATATAGGAAGTAATTCTGGATTTTAAAAACCAAGAACTAATGAAATCCATACTAAAAGGACACCATCTGATTCAAGCAAAAAATGACTTATACTGGTAATAAAAAAGACAAAACACGTTTCATGAATACAGAAAGAATTGCCTGCTGAGTGTTTTAGTTCAAATGTTTCAGAATGCTGCTGTATGTTTTATGGGGAATCTGGGGGGAAGATTTCATAGCAGAAGGTGTTAATGTGGCCTGAATTGATTCAAGCAGTGAACCAACTGGAGTATGAAACTGTGGGACTCAAGCTGCTTGTTAAAGAGGAACTTCCTACTACTGTTAAGAAAACCTTTGCTACTTTTTCTTGCCCCAAATTTGCCATCCTCTACTGGCTCAGTTTCTAGCATTTCAGTATCTTCCTTCCTGCTAAAGAATTTGTCCAAGTAACTGATATAAGTGTTTTCCTTTTCAGTTTGTTCATCCTTTCTTCCTTCACAACAAAACTGATCTATGAGAAAACATTCCTCCTCACCACTTATGAACTACCTATCCCAAGAAGATTGGTACAAAGCTTCTAACTGAGCCGAATTTGCTACTCCTTTTTCCTGTTTTTCCATGCTTCCTGACTTTGTACACCAAATCTCTGAAAGCTGTCCACTCCTTTTCTGATCAATTGTTGCAGACTCCATGTTGGCTCAACTTCCCCTCCAAGTTAGCAACAAACTATTCCAGCTCAGAGAAGAGCTTGTAGTAGCAATCTTGATTTGAAGCGCTTTCCCACCCATTAATAAGCCATGTAACCTTCTTACATAACAGGAAGACTAACTCACATGTTGTGGGAAGAGCTTCCTGACAGGAAAAGGAAGTTATGTCACAGGAAATGCTGAGAGAGAGACAGAGAGAAAGAAAGTCCAGCTATGGCTGCTAAGGGCCATCATCATAGAGCTGAACAGGCTAACAGAGCTGTACTGTGAGTTTGTTTTTGGGAAGTCCCCAACAGGGCATTGGAGAGGTTTTGGGTTGGGAAGGCTCCATATTGTGATATTATGTATTGAATGCCTTAGTGCTCCGATAGATTGGGTAAATGGCTTGTGGGATATGGTTCTCTGGTGTCTGGATAAATCATTTACTTCTCCTATTTTGCAATACAGAACCAAATAGGCATTTTGACAATTATCATCTACATTGTTATTACTGCCTTACTGATACATTGGGCATCATGAACAGGATTACAAGATATAAGATCTCTGTTTAGAGGTAGAAGGGCTTAAGAGGAAGAAACGGTTATCCCAGGATGGGAGGATGTAACTTATTCCTCACTAGCAAGAGAATGGTCTAAAGGCACTGGTTTGTGTGAGAACTAGAAACAGAAGTTACAGAGGGGAGGACCTAGAGATTTGGAGCAATGTCTCAGAGAAGTTACTGTTGAGCCAGGAAAGGAAATGCTAACGGCAATTTCTAGATGAGGCTGCCTATCATATTATATATGAAAGAAGGGATAGACTATTATGAGAGGGAACTCAGTTACTGAAATGTCTGCTAATTCAAATATACCACAGCAAGATGGGGAATCTCAGGTGGTAGAACAACAGATTGTTCCAGAATCTACTAATTTTGCCATAAATTCAGCTAGAAGGCAGAGGGAACCACGGAGGTCAAGAGTGCACCTCAGTTCAGCTCATGTGGAGTCTAGCAGCCAGTCTGGTTACCATGGTAACAGGGGGAGAGAATCCAGACAGGAGGATACAAAATCAAAACCTGAGGCATGAGATGATAGTTTGTTGCATGGTGCTTCTCACATAGAGAATAAGACGTTGCTACACTCTCAGCCAGCAGTGCACCACATACAGTGAAGGGGGCAAGAAACAGGATCATAATACTGTGTTCAGGGAGGTTTTGGAAAATTTTACACGGCAGGAAATCACAGATATCTTGAGTAAGTTCACCCAGAGAATGGGAGAATCGTTAATATCTTGGATGGTGAGAATAAGTGATGAAGGGGCCACAGGAGTGTTTGCAGATTCTGTGGATTGTATGAGATTGATAAGTATTAGTAAGAACTCTTTTTTTTTATCATTTGCGAGCAGGTACCAAACAACCAATCTGTTAGCTTTGACTGAGGCCAGTTGTAAGAGAGGATATCCTGCTGATACTATGTGGCCTGCTGCAGATAGACCCTGGTATTCAATTAGGGACTATATGAGAAAGTTAAAGAAGGAGGCAATGAGGACTACTACTATGTTGGGGACTGCCAAAGTCTATTATGAAACTCCCTTGGGAGTCTTTCATAGGAAATTGGTAGTTAAGATGGCACCCCCACTTATAAACACATAATTTTGACTCTGCTAATTGCAGAAGTAGGGAACCCTCTTTCAGAGGTGCTGGATAAGATTTCACAGTTAAGTGACTTAGGAGACTGGGGAAAAGATAAATTTCCTCGAGAGAGAGAAGGGTAAATAGCCAGCAGATTCAAAGTTGTAATAGAGTGACAGGGAAAGAAATGTTTACTGCTCTATTGAAAGCAGGGGTAGATTTTAGAAGAATAGATGGTATTCCAACTAATGAGTTATACAAAATGTACTGAGATAAGGGGCTTAATAGTAAATGGAATAGAGAAATAAGAATTGCCATCCAAATCCTACAGATTTCAAACCCTTGTATCCAAGTGAGTCACACCTTCAAGGAGACTAGAGAATACACTGAGCCCCAACTCAAATTAAAGAAACACACAGATGGATTACAGACGCCATATTAATCTGACTACATATTGGAAAAATGGATCAAGTACTATAACTAGGGCATTGATAGACACTGGGGCAGAGGCCAGCTTGAGTTATGGAAACCCTGACAAATTTAAGCCTGGAACTCCAATTACCATCACAGGACAAGGAGGGGCTGAAATATCAGCCAAACAAGTCAAACAGATGATGAAAATGGGACAATTGCCTAAGAAAGAATATACCATGGTCATTGTACACATTCCTGAATACATCATTGGAATAGATACATTGAAAGGGATGACTCTGAATTTGCCTGAAGGGAGATATCAATTTGCATTAAGGAAGACAGGAATTAATACAGTTTTTGGTTGGAAAAATAAAGATCAGCCTAATCACTTTACCTGAACCTTCTATAGTAATTACTTTGAAGTAGTATCATGTGCCAGGTGGGCCAGATGAAATTGTCAATACTATAAAGGAAGATGTGGAATGAGAGTGTTAGTCTCTACAACCACTCGATGGAATAATCCTGTATGACCAGCATGAAACTCAGATGGAACATGGAGAATGACAGTGGATTATAGACAGTTGAATAAAGTGACTCCACCCTTGTATGCTGCTGTTCTAGATACTGTTACCTTAATAGAAAGGATCCAGAAATATGATGGCACTTGGTACACAGTTATTGATTTGGCAGATGCTTTCTTTATGATCCCAATAGACTCCAAACAATGGGACCAGTTTGCTTTCATGTGGCAGGGCCGACAATATACTTTTACATGGTTGCCACAAGGATATCTGCATAGCCTATTTGTCATAGGATTGTGGCTTAACATTTAAATTGAAATTACCTAGTGTACAGCTTACCCACTACATAGATGATATTTTGATACAGGGAGAAAATGTAAAAGAAGTGGAGAAGAGTTTGATACTTTTAATTGAGCATATTAAAATCAAAGGATGGGAAATTAACCCTGCAAAGATTCAAGGGCCAGCTCAAACTGTAAAGTTTTGGGATATACAATGGAATACAGGATGTGAGAAATTTTCCACAAGCTCAACAGAAGATTCAAGATTTTCCTCTCCTCACCAATGAGAACGAGGCATAAAAGTTCAGAAGACTGTTTGGATATTGGAATTACCACATTCCACATCTTTTTTTTATTTTTATTTAATATGTTTAGTTTTCAGCATTACTTTTCACAGGAGTTTGAATTACAAATTTTCTCCCCATTTCTAACTGCCCCCCCCACTCCAAGATGGCGTATATTCTGGTTGCCCTGTTCCCCAGTCAGCCCTCCCTTCTGTCACCCCACTCCCCTCCCATCCCCTTTTCCCTTCCTTTCTTGTAGGGCAAGATAAGTTTCTACACCCCATTGCCTGTGTATCTTATTTTCTAGTTGCATGAAAAAAAAAAACTTTTTTACTTTTCAACCTCTATTTTTTAAAACTTTAAGTTCCAAATTCTCTCCCTTCTTCCCTTCCCAGCCACCCTCCCTAAGAAGTCAAGCAATTCAACATGACCCACATGAATATCATTATGTATAACCCTTCCGCAATGCTCATGTTGTGAAAGACTAACTATATTTTGCATCTTCCTAACCTATCCCCCTTTATTGAATTTTCTCCCTTGACCCTGTCCCTTTTCGAAAGTGTTTGTTTTTGATGACCTTCATCCCCATCTGTCCTCCCTTCCATCATCCCCCCTTTTTCATCGTCTTCCTCTTTCTTTCCTGTGGGGTAAGATACCCAACTGAGTATGTATGGTATTCCCTCTTCAGGTCACATCTGATGAGAGCAAGATTCACTCATTCCCCCTCACCTGCCTTCTCTTCTCTTCCTACAGAACTGCTTTTTCTTGCCACTTTTATGCGAGATAATGTACCCCACTCTATCTCTCCCTATCTCGCTCTCTCAATATATTCCTCTTATCCCTTATTCATCTTCAGCTCACCCTATGCCCACTCTCTCTCACTCTCTGTCTCTGTCTCTCTCTCTCCATATATATATATATGTGTATATATATATATATATACATAAACACATACATATATATATATATATATATACATACACACACATATACATACATGCATATTCCCTTCAGCTACCCTAATACTGAGGTCTCATGAATCATACACATCATCTTTCCCTGTAGGAATGTAAACAAAACAGTTCAACTTTAGTAAGTCCCTTGCAATTTCTTTTTCTTGTTCTTTTTCTTGATTATCTTTTCATGCTTCTCTTGATTCTTGTGTTTGAAAGTCAAATTTTCTATTCAGCTCTGGTCTTTTCACTGAGAAATCTTGAAAGTCTTCTATTTTATTGAAAATCCTTATTTTGCCTTGGAGCATGATACTCAGTTTTGCTGGGTAGGTGATTCTTGGTTTTAATCCTAGCTCCAATGACCTCAGGAATATCGTATTCCAAGCCCTTCAATCTCTT
>CM053622.1:816747353-816766330 GCA_028646595.1 Phalanger gymnotis
CCAGTTCATGTTTTTCTTGGAGGTTTTTGTTATAGGCTCTATGACTTTGTTGACTTCTTCTGACTGTATGTTTTGGTCTTCTTTGTCGCCAAAGAAGGATTCCAGAGTCTGAGACTGAATCTGGGTGTGTTTTTGCCGCCTGGCCATGTTCCCAGCCAACTTACTTGACCCTTGAGTTTTTCAGCAGGGTATGACTGCTTGTAGACTAAAGAGTTCTATGTCCATGCTTCGGCAGATGCGCTGCCACATCAGCACTCCTTCTTCCCCAAGAACCCCCTACCTGGACTCTGCTTAGATCTTCAGCAGGCTCTTCACTCCTGCTCTGATCAGCCACTTAATTCCTCCCACCAGGTGGGCCTGGGGCCAGAAGCAACTGCAGCTGTAGTTCTGTAGCTGCCCCACCTCCACTGCCCCAGAGGCGGTGGCAGAACCACAAACTCCCTGTCCCCAGCAGCTTTTACCATTAACCTTCTCTGTTGTCTTTTGTGTTTGTGGGTCGAGAGGTCTGGTAAATGCCACAGCTCATTAATTCAGGGCGCTACGGCATGCTCCGCCTGGCTCCAGTCTGATCAGTCCACCCCACCCAAGCTGGGCTCCGCTCTGCTCCCCTTAGCTCCCAGCTCTGTGCAGGATAGACCTTACCCAGAGACCATCCAGGCTGTCCTGGGCTAGAGCCCTGCTTCCCTCAGCCACTTTGTGGGTTCTGCAGTTCCAGAATTGGTTCAGAGCCATTTTTATAGGTTTTTGGAGGGATTTGGTTGGGAGCTCACACGATAGTATCTTCTTTCCAGCCGCCATCTTGGCTCCACCCCCTTCCACATTCCACATCTTGGACAGATTTTGAAACCCTTATATAAAGTTGCTAGGAAAAAATATGAATTTGATTGGGGACTAGAACAGAGTAAAGCTTTTAAAGAAGTCAGGGATGCTATACAATTGGCTTTGGATTTATGACCTATGCAAAGTGGACCAGTGGAATTACAAGAGACTGTACAGGATGACTTATATCTATTAGAGTTATGGCAGAAACAACAAAGCTGAAATGTACCCTTAGGATTTTGGTCAAGGAAACCACCTTCATCTGGATTATACTATATACCTTTTGAAAAGCAGTTGTTAGCTGCATATTGGTCTTTGGTAGACTGAACAACTGACTCTGGGCCACGAAATGATATTAAGGCCTGGAATCCCGATTATGACTTGGGTAATGAGTACCCCAGCATCTCACAGAATTGGACATGCACAAGAGGCTAGCATAATTAAATGGAAATAGTATGTTCAGAATAGATCAAAAACAGGCAAAAGTGGAGGTTCTGCTCTACATGAATCTATTACAAGCATCGACATTGATGGAAATGACAAACCCTCTGAACCAAGGCAACAACTGATACAATCCTTGGTAAAATGGAATGATGGACATGATGGACTGACTGAAAAATAGAAGAAACTTGCACGGTTCACTGATGTGACAGCAAAATATTTGGGCTATAAAAGACATTGGAAAGAAGTAGCCTATAACCCATGTACTAAGAGAACTTTGGAAAGTGGTGAGATAGGTGGAAGTAGTCAATGTGTTGAACTTAAGGCAGTACATCAAGCTATTAAAACAGAGAAAGGAGGGCAGTTTCATATATTCACTGATTCGTGGGCGGTACCTAATGGGTTTGCTACATGGATGCCAATGTGGAAAAACCAAAATTGGGAAATTCATGGTAAACAAGTTTGGGGCAAAGAACTATGGAAGGATACACGGGACATGTCTTTGGTTACTAATTTGTCAGTTTTTCATGTAGATGCTCATGTACTCCTTATTACGCCGCAATGTGAGTAGAATGCACGTGCTGATCGACTAGCAAAGATTGCTACTGAACATCTTGTCCCTACTCTGACACCAAGTGATGATCCAGTAGTAGCAAAATGGGATCACCAAACAGCCAGCCATTTAGGGGTCTAGGCACAAGATTGAGGTATTAGTATTTCTTATTCATTGTTAAAGCAAGTGGCATAGGAATGTCATATATGTCAATTGGAAAAGGAACGAAATGTTCCTTGGGTAGTAACAAGAGAAACAGCAAAGGGAAAAGTTCCAGCCCATATTTGGCAGATAGATTATATCAAACCACTACCCCAAGATAAAGGATGCAATTTTATATATACTTTGTTGGCACCTATTCAGGTTTGCCAGTGGCTTGTCCTTATAAGAAAGTAACCCAGAAAAACACCAGGAAAACCATAGATATTATAGGTCTATATTATGGAACCCCAATGCAGATTCAAAGTGACAGTGGATCACATTCCAAAGGTAATGAGATGAAGAGCTATTGTGTATTGAACAATATAGAGTGGGTGTATCATATTCCATATTATCCACAAGCATCTGGATTTATAGGAAGAATGGATTGTTGAAAAAAGCAGTTAAAAAAGATAAGTTCTAATAATTCATATCAATATTGGAAGGATAATTTCTTTATTACTTTACATAATTTGAATAACAGACCATTAGGAGGTAGTACACCTCTAGCCAGAATGATGACCCCAAATCTGCAAATTAGAAGAGAGCAAACATATAAGATCCAAAATATTGAGTATTGCACTGTGCAGGAAGATGTCCCACCACTGTATCCAGGAATACCTGGTTTGGCAGGATATGATTTACATTGTTTAGAGGACTTTTGGTTGAATAGAAAAGAGATAAGAAAAATCTCTACTGGGATATGTATAAGAATCCCTAAGAATCACTTTGGATGGATATTACCTAAACCAGGATTAGCAGCTCAGGGAGTCCATGCATTGGCTGGAGTGATAGATTCTAGTTATCAAGGAGAAATTATTGTGACACTCCAGAATTTAGGTGAAGAACCTACACTGTTGTGTAAAAATGATAAGAATAAAAAAAAATAAAAAAAAAATGATAAGAATAGTTCAATTGATTATTATTCCTTGTGAACAGTACCTCTTGTGAAAACTGACCCTCCTTCCAAAATAACCATCAGAGGAAAGGAAGGGTTTGGCTCTACTGATAAAATTAAATTGACTGCTAAAGTATGCATATAATGGAAGCTGGATGATGTTCCAAAGGCTGCAGAAATTATAGCACATGGGAAAGACAATACTGTAACAGTGTTTTACCCAAGAGAAAATAATTATGAAACTGTATCCTTGACTCATGTATTCTATCTTGAATGAGTCTATGATAGTCTCTTTGTTTCTTTTTGGATTTTTGTCTGCTAAATTTGTGAGATTTGTTTCCTGTAGGCTTAATTTGTTTCCTGCAGATGCTAATCATTTAAGCCAGATGTCATCCTCTGATGTGTTCAGAAGTCACCCCTGGACCTGTTCACGACCGTGATGTGTCATCCCTGGACCTGGAGTCAACTGAGTTCCAGATACCAGTTTGCTAAAGAACTGATCTCTCGAATAGGATTCTTTATCTCTTTGGGCACGGACAGCTCAACATCCAATTTCAGCAAGAAGCTTTGGAGGTCGAGACCTTCACCATTACCCCAAGATTTTGAGCCCCATTTGTTCGAGGGGGGAATGATGATATTGTTTTACATGCTTTTCTTGTGTTATCCCTGTTATATTGTTGTGTAAAGTTCTGTTGACACCAGTTATCCCAAATTTCCATTACCTTATGTAATGGATAAGAAAGATCTTGGGACCAAATGTAGCAGCAATTTAGATTTGAAAATCTTTCCCACACATTAGTAGGCCATGTGACCTGCTTACATCACATGAAGCCTAAATCACGTGTGGTGGGAAGAGCTTCCTGACAGGAAAAGGAAGTTATGCCAGAGGAAATAGAGAGAGAACAGTTATTGCTGCTAAGGACTGTCTTGATAGATAGATCTGAACAGAATGACTTAGCTGTACTGTGAGTTTGTTTTTGGGAAGACCCCAGCAGGGGGTCAGAGAGGTTTTGGGATGGCAAGGCTCCATGTTGTGATATTATATATTGAATGCTTTACTACTCTGATAGATTAGGTAAATGGCTTGTGGGATGTGGTTCTCTGGTGTCTGAATAAATTGTTTACCTCTTTTATCTTCTATGTGGAGAGTCTCATATACTTTGTGATACAGAACCAAATGGGCATTTTGACAATTATCATCTACATTGTTATTATTGTCTTACTGTTAGGAGCTTGTAGTCTGGAAGACACAAATCTGACTAGCAAGTCTGACAAGCTAGTATAATATGTAGAGCTCAAATACAGGGAGAATTAAAAGTGATGTCTGAATGGGGCAAAACAGAAACAAAACAAGAGCTCCATTAGAATCATTTACATTTGACACACAGTGTTATCTGATCCTGTTACTTCCCCAGGCTTCCGCTTTGATTCCAGTTCCTTTAGGAGGATCAGATGCTATTGGGAAGTAACAAATTTTGAAGGGAGAAGTTTTCCACTCTTGGCTAGAGACTGATTCCAATTATAACAAAAGACCTGGGATGATAAAAGAAAACGAATTGCACTGAAGTTCTCTTCCCCAAATCAAACTACAGATGTTTTTGGTTTAATTCCAGTAATTAATAGCAATATCTAATTACTAAGTTGTTTAGGATATAGAAAGGAATGTAATTTTAGGTTGAAGAGTTCAGAGCTCCAGCCTCCTTCTGAAAAGTTCTTCAGAAGAACATTGCTGATAATGAGATTGCATTGGAAGCTGCCTGTGCTTGGGTGGAAACAGATTCTTCTGCCCAGACAGCCCAAAGTTGGGAATGGTCCCATGTAGTTGGAGGGGTGATCTGATAGAACAGGTATTTCCCGTCAGTAGGTGAGGTGATAGCAACCACAACTGAAAAGGTGTTGTACCAGGATTAAGTGACCTAAGTCATGCTGATTGATTTTTTGCAATTACAGTTAAAAAAAAAAACTTTTAATGTTCACTTTTTATAACATTTTGAATTCCAAATTTTTTCTGTCTCCTCCCCTTCTACACTGCCCCTCCAAGAGGGAAAACAATCCGATATAGGTGATACATGTGCAATCATGTAAACATTTCTACATTAGTCATGTTGTGAAAGAATAGAAGAAAAGGGAAAAGCCATAAAAAATAAAGTGAAAGCTTTGATCTACTTCCATCTGCATTCAGACTCCTTTGTTTCTTTCTCTGGTTGTTGATAGCATTTTCCATCAGGAGTCTTCTGGAATTGTCTTAGATCATTGTATTGCTTTGAAGAGCTAAATCAATCACAGTTGATCATCAAACATTGTTGCTATTACTATGGACAATGTTCCTCTGGTTCTATTCAGTTCACTCAGAATCAGGTCATGTAAATCCATGTTTTTCTAAAAGCTGCCTGCTCATCATTTCTTATAGCACAATAGTATTCCACAACATTCATATACTGCAACTTGTTTGGCCATTCCTTAATTGATGGGCATTCACTCAGTTTCCAATTCTTTGCCACAACAAATAGAGCTGCAATATTTTTTGGGGTTCGGCCTTTTTCACTTTTTAATGATCTCTGTACGACACAGAGCTTGGAGAGATGTTGCTAGATCAAAGAGTATGCGCAGTTTGACTACCCTTTGGGCATAGTTCCAAATTGCTCTCCAGAATGACTGAATCAGTTCACAACTCCACCAACAATGCATTAGTCTCAATTTTTCCACATCTTCAATATTTATTATTTTCTTTTTCTGTCATATTAGCCAATCTGATAGGTATGAGGTGGTACCTCAGAGTTGTACTAATTTGCATTTCTTTAATCAATAGTGATTTAGAGCATTTTTTGATATGATTATAGTTTTAATTTCTTCATCTGAAATCTGCCTGTTCATATCCTTTGACCATTTATCAACTGGGGAATGACTTGTGTTCTTAAAATTTTGACTCATTTCAGAAATGAGTCCTTTATCAAAAATATTTATCGTAAAAACTGTTTCCAATATTTTTGCTTTCCTCCTAATCTTGGTTGTATTCCTTTTGTTTGTGCAAAAACTTTTAAATTTAATACAATCAGAATTATCCATTTTGCATTTCATAATGTTCTCTATATCTTGTTTGGACATAAATTCTCCCCTTCTCCACATCTGACAAGCAAACTATTCCTTGCTCTCCTAATTTGCTTATGGTATCACTCTTTATGTCAAAATCATAGAGGCATTTTGATGTTATCTTGGTATCAGGTGTGAAATGTTGGTCTAGCCTTAGTTTCTGTCACACTATTTTCCAGTTCTCCCAGAAGTTTTTGTGAAATAGGTAACTCTTCTCTCAGAAAGTAGTTTTTGGGTTTATCAAATATATTATTAGATTACTATAACAATTTAATACTGTGTCTTGTGAACCAAATCTAGTCCACTGATCCATCACTGTATTTCTTAGCCAGTACCAAATAGTCCTGATAACTGCTGTTTTCTAATATAGTTTTAGATCTGGTATGGCTAGGCTAGGAAGGTCATTGTATTTTTTTTCATTAATTCCCTTGATATTCTTTACCTTAGCTTTTTTAAAAAACCCAAACACTAAAACACACAAGAAAGGAAAAAGAAATAATTATAAATATGAATACTATAACTTAAAAATAAAAGAAAAAAGAAAAAAAAAGCATTGCCATGTGCACAGCATAACCTAATAGAGGATTCAGAATATACAGAAATACATTTCATTTCAAAGAAACCCTTTATAATAAAGACTACACATTGTGTCCTGAGCTGTCCATCTTTACTTTACTTCCTTGTAAGTTGTCATTTGTTCTCTGCTGTGCATGGTTTACTTTGTTCTTTTTTCCCCCTTCCTGAACAATTTAGAATTCGAATTCAGACCTATCCCAAGCATCAAATTAAGAGTAACACATTTCACGCTTCACATCTCCAAATCACACCTCAGCTGTGTCCTCCCAAACTAACCTCATTTATGTGAGGCAGGGAATGGTTTAAATGCAAATTAATCTGCTTCTCCCTGATCTGAGGGGATGTTTCCCACTTTCCTTCTCCTCTCTCCACATTTGAAAGTTTTCAGAGTTAGAATGGAGAGAGGGGGTGCATTTTTATCATCCCAAAATTTCCAAACCTTTATTCTAAATCTTAACCCACTGTTATCCCAGTTAGTCAGCAAATTATGCCAATGGGCTTTTCCAGATAAAACCCCTGGAGAAATTCTATTCTCCTCCTCAGAACCTTTTCCTTCCATGAGCTCTTCTCCAATTTTAGGCAAACTTGACTTATCATCCTATAATCTGAGACATGAGAAAGCAGTACTTAGATCCTGAATTTTTCTGTTGTTCCTCAGGTACCTGACTTTTCTGGCCCATCAGTTTCACTCTCATTCCATGTCTTTACTCACATTCCTGGGTTCCCAAGGATTAAAAAAAAAATAGTCCCTGGAAGTTAGTCTTAAGAAGGGAAATTGAAACTTGTGGATATTCAGGCCCACTGGAAATCAGTGGGGGTGCCTCACTTTCTTTACAGTGAATTTTCATTCTTCCAATGCTAGAAATCTTGGACAAGCCCCCAAATTCTTAGAAATATATTTAGTCTAGGAATAAACAATACTTGTTGGAAAGTCAGGTAGGTTTTAGTTATTCTTTCTGAATAAATGGGTATGGCTCCTGAACAGAGGACAGGAGAGTACAAAGACTCAGACAAATGCCAGCCCTTCTACTGGCTCTCAATTAAAATCTCCCACGCAGCTCTTCATTGGCCAGATGCACCCCCTTAACTGCCAATGTCATGCCCCAGCCACCCCAAGAGTTCATTAATTACGAGTACAAGCTTCTAACCCTTCACTGATCAGAAGCCTGGCTCTGCTAGGTAATAGCTGACTTACACTCTGCTAAAGCTGGGAGTACTTTTAATCCTATGGAAACAAAACTCCTCCCATCATTTCCCCCACCCCCAATTCCACAAGTTGGAAAATGAAGCCCTTGAGATTAAATATATGTGTGCTACAGACCTGTCTCCTCTTTTTTATTCCCCCTTCCAAGCACATGCTGCATTCCCTGGCTTTTCTGCCCCTTTTCCACCCTCCAAGAAACAGAAAACTATCCCCAAATTCTGCTCCCTCCAGCCTTGGAAAGTTCTCCCCTCCTCTTTTCAGCCTCAGAGAACGTGACACAGAGAGAATGTGATACAGGAGGAGGTGTGAATCTGAAAGGCTGAGAGGGCAATTTTAGCCAGTCTAAGATGGGATCCTCCTTGCTCAGTTTCCCCATTGTGTTAGTTTGGAAAGGAATGTTACCCACATGGCTCTTCCTGAGTCTGGCTATGAGGTGAGAATGATATGGCATTGTTGGCATACTTGCCATACTTGTCCCTGCTTTATCTTTTTACAGCAAACTTCTATAATCAGAGTAAAAAAAGAATAAATGGTCAGCAACAGATGTGAGCACAAAGGAATTATGTGAGATCCTGCTGTTTTGACTTGAATGTGTACATTCCAAATCCCAAACAGCTAGGTAAATTAATACTTGTGGTGCTCATCTGCCTGTTGGCATGTTCCTGTGAATTTTTATCCCGTAGTCTAAGGCTGGGATAATAAAATGTGTTTGAGATCTGAGCTATTCAGCCTAAAATTATATTCCATTCAATATCCTAAACAACTTAGTAACTGGGTATTGCTATTAATTACTGAAACTAAATCAGAAACATCTTCAGTTTCGTTTGGTAAAGAGAATTTCAGTGCAATCAATTTTGTTTGGAGGTAACCTATAGAAAAATGGATATTTGACCTATCCTCCCAAGTCTTTTGTTAGAATTGGAGTCAGCCTCTGGCCAAGGGTGGAAAACCACTACCTGCAAAATGGTTGCTGCTTCCTAATAGCATTTGATCCTCCTAATCGAACTGGAAGCAGAGTGGAAGTTTGGGGAAGTAACAAGATCAGATAATCCTGTCTGTCAAATGGGAATGATTTCAATGGGCTCTTGCTTTCTCTGTTCCCTCATTCTGACATCACTTTTACTTCTCCCTATATTTGGGCTTTACTTATTGAACTAGCTAGTCAGACTTTCTTGTCAGATTAATGTCTTCCAGACCACAGGCCATTCACCTAGAGTTTGTAGTAAACAGTGGGGACCAGCCTGTGCACCCCCCCATCTTCCACTGGACGCAGCCTGTGCTTGGTCCCAATCAACCTCCTCCCTGGGACCCCCTTGAACCAGTGATAGCTCTATGGCCTTTGACACTAGGAAGCAGTTTCAGAATCTACGACATTTAAGCCAAAAGGTTTTGGGTCCTATTTGTTTGAAGGGGGAATGATGAGGTGATGGGATCTGGACCCTGAATCTTCCCACACATTTCAGCAACCCAGTCCCTCAATTTTCACACTCAACCAAGTCACTGAAATCTTGCCCCAGTCCAGCCCACCTAGATACTCAGTAGGTCTTTCCCTGTGGCTCTCAATTCCACTCCAGACCCCTTGCACCTGGGCCACCCCAGGCTATTCATCACTCTTTAATATCATCCAAATTTTTTCACTGTTCCTTTTCAGTCTATAAGTATCAATCTTTAATCTCCATTTAGGGGCAGATTCACTAGGAATCCAGCCTTCTTATATTGGCATTACAATAAACCTTCCACTTGGATTGAAAGAAGTGCTTGGATTCTTTCCAGGTAGACTTACTCTGTCCACTGAAATTTCAGGGTTCCCAGCAAGCCTAAAACATACACACACACACACACACACATGCGTGTGTATTCCTTCTTTTGGCTTCATTTTCATCCCCAAACTTTCTCTCTCCTCCAATTCACCCAGGGAAGCAAGATCAAAAGCTACCCTTACTGCAGTACCCCAGGCTCCATTGAGCCCCTCTCTGCCCACCACATCCCATTGCAAGATAAGGCCCAAGAGCGGGCGGACTGCCTTGAGTCTTGAGGGGATGCTCATAGATTGAGGAATGGAGAAGTTGTAGTATATGAATGTAATGGAAAACTACTCTTCCATAAGAAATGATGAGCAGGCAGATTTCAGAGAAACCTGGAAGGTGAATGAAGTGGGCAGAAGCAGAAGAGCAATGTATACAGTAATAGCAACATTGTACAATGACCGAATTTGTTACACGTAGCTGTTCTCAGCAATGCAATGATCCAAGACAATTCCAAAAGACTCATGATGGAAAATGCTATCCACATCGAGAGAAAGAAGTATGGATTAAAAATTCAAAGTTCAGTGAGGTACTTCAGGGTCAGAATATCACTCTTGTGGTGGGCCTCATCCCTCATAGAGCTTTCTTGCCCATATCCACCATAGTACCCTGATGTCTGGAGGGCCCAATAACAGAAGGGAAGACAACCTGAGGGGCACTATCTCTTGCAAAGCCAGCTTTGCACATTCTGGAGCATTTGTCAACAATGAACAAAGCAGTATCATCCTCCCGGATGACTAGACTTGCAACTTAAACTAGTTTGAAACTGTATCAGTAATTAAGGTGGGACTTTTTTACTGTTTTCTCTTTAAGAGCATTTATTTCATCAGGAGCCCTTGATAAGTCTGGCCTTTGTTTCTTTGATTAAATCGGGAGTCTTGGATGACCTGCCTACTTCAAGGGAAAGCCTAGTTTACATGGGTTTGAGTCACATGTTTGTCATGCCCTTTGAGCCTAAACAGGGTATATAAACTCAGAAGTTCGCGTTTTTCTTTGGGGGCTTTCACTCACTGGAAGAGTGCTGCGTGACTAGGAAAGCCGTTGTAACTGTCCCCTGGCTTTGCTAACCCAGACTCATTGGTTCTTTGGTAACTATGAATTGTGATCTGGTCTGTTTATATTGTCTCTTTGTAATTTGTTTGTACTTGCTCTGAAGTTCAGGTTGCTGGCTTTTCCTCCCAAACTAAGTGAGTTCTATATGTATGTTTGATTAAAGTAAGATTGTTAACCCCTTAACGTTACTTTCCTTAGGAAAGTAGAACAAAGAACCTGTGCTGTCAGCTTTTGTTGCTGGTCTTGTTGGGTCTCACACCCCTACGGCAGCTGCAAGCAGCACTGTTGCTACAGAAGTATGGAGAACTACTTCTTCAGTTGTAAAGTGGAAATAATAACACTCAAGAAAATAAATGTAACGAACAGAAGTTTAAAAGGCCAAAATACTGTATGTCGAGTTTTCATTATGATCCTGATAAAATGGATCCAAATGCTTAAGTACAGTACAATAATTTATTATTAGTAACAAGGATAAACTTAAAAGGTTACTGGCATTTAAAGCATACCCAGGAGTCTCCCATGTCTTCAGTCCCATTTCGGGTTGATGAAGTTTTCTTCTATGATATTAATACCCATTTAAAAAAAATGTAAATAGCAATTGTTTCTGTCTTGGCCAGAAATCCTGAAGGTCTTCCCTATCCAGGACACTGTTTTGTTTTTAACTTTTAATTTTTGCTAGGTGAAGAGACCATTCTTTGCTTCAATTCTTGTTGTTCAATCACTGAATGGGCCTTGCCTCAGTCAAACTGAGACTTGCAAAAGACCATAGCTTGAAATGGCCAAAATCCCCAATGCATCCTGGGCCATATGCAGTTCTCCTGATCTATATCTTGGCACTGGGCCCAGATGGCCCAGGAGGAGAAAGTGAGGCTGGTGACTTGGCACAGCCCTGCCTCACTTAAATCCAACAGACTTGCATGCCATGGCATCACCTGCCTGATATCACGATCCTCTTCTAGGATGAAGGACACACCACAACAACAAGCAAGTTTAAACTCTTGGGAGAGAGAGGAGGTGGTATGTCTCCTAGAGGCAGGGGTAGGCAAGTGCAAGCTGGGTGGAAGATATAATAGCTCTCTGAAATTATTTAGGAGAAAAGCCAAGCATGTGGTAAATACTGTAGAAATGAACTATTGCTATCTCTTTAACCAAATGTATTTACTCGATACAAAATACTGGGTTTTTGAGGTCATTACATATGATTACTAAAATGTCAAGGGCGACAGGGTAACTGATTTTCCCTGTAACATATTTTGAAAACCCATTCTATTGAACTGTTTTTCTCTTCTAACTTAAAAAAATATTCGAAAAATAATAAAGCACATTTTGCTTTAATGCAGAAACTAATGATAACAGTAAGTGACTAACTGTTGGGAGAAAAGCATAGCAAAATCCTCTGAAGAAATCTTTGTCTGTGAGGTTCCTTTGCACTTCTGACTCAACCTGTGAACAGATCTCCCCAGCCCTGCTGACAGTGTTCAGTGACTCTGTAAGGCTGCGATTTAAGGAACTAGGACCTCTCCTAGCCAAAGTAAGGTAACTGATGGGTTAAACTTTAAATAATAAGTGATACTAATAATAATCTGCCATCATTTAGAAAATAATCAAATTACATATTTTAATAATTAGCATATAGTAAAGTTACATTTTTTTTTGGAGAGGGGAAGGCAGGGCAATTGGGGTTAAATGACTTGCCCAAGGTCACACAGCTAGTAAATGTGTCAAGTGTGTGAGGCCAGAGTTGAACTCAGGTCCTCCTGACATCAGGACAGGTGCTCTACTCACTGCGCCACCTAGCTGCCCCAGAAAGTTACATTTTTGAACCAACTATTTATTCGCTGGGTGTGAACTAGTCCTCACTGTATTGATGTAAGACTCCAGAATGTACTGTTTGTGCTGACTGTCTTCCGTATCCAACATTCCGGCAGCTTTCCTCTCCATCATTTCCCATGGGAGTTGCTCCCTTCTACTTATTCAGTGAATTTTAAATTCCTATTGGCAAGCTGTCCTTTCAAGTCCATCAAATGTACCCCCCTTCCTCTAGCCTACCTACAGACCACACCAAGCCTGGAATTTTAAGACCTATCAAAAACTTATTTGGATATAACTGAGAATATATGTGCATGTGGTGAATTTTGCCAGCAACAGTTGTGTAAGGAAAAGTTAATGAATACTGCATGAATTTGAACCAACACAGCTAAGGATCATTGACACATAAACACAATAACTATATCATGCCCTAATATGGGATGAATAAAGTTCCTAGGATTTCTCTCCAGTGTGAATTCTCTGACGTAAAGTAAGGATGGAGGGGAATCCAAAAGCCTTTCCACATTGATTATATCCCTAAGGCTTCTCTCGACCATGGAGTTTCTGATGAGTAGCAAGATTGGAGCTCTGTCTAAAAGCCATTCCACACTGATTACATACATAAGGTTTCTCTCCAGTGTGGATTCTCCTATGTGCAGCAAGATGAGCCGTCTGTGTAAAAGCCTTTCTACATTCACTGCATTCATAGGGTTTCTCTCCAGTGTGGATTCTCTGATGTTTAGCAAGACTGGAGTTCTGTGTGAAAGCCTTTCCACACTGATTACATCCATAAGGCTTTTCTCCACAGTGGATTTTCTGATGTCTAGTAAGATAGCCCCTCTCTGTGAAAGCCTTTCCACACTGATTACATACATAAGGTTTCTCTCCAGTGTGGATTCTCTGATGTGCAGCAAGATGGGAGCTCTCTGTGAAAGCCTTTCCACATTGATTACATCCATAAGGCTTCTCTCCAGTGTGGATTCTCTGATGTGCAGCAAGACGGCCCCTTTGTGTGAAAACCTTTCCACACTGACTGCATTCAAAAGGTCTCTTTCCAGTGTGTATTCTCTGATGTAAAGCAAGAGTGTATTTATTTCTCAAAGTTTTTCCACACTGATTACATTCAAAAAACTTCTCTCTAGTGTGGATTCTCTGATGCTTAGCCAGAGTGGAGTTCTCTGTGAAAGCTTTTCCACACTGATTACATTGAAAAGGCCTCTTTCCAGTGTGGATTTTCTGATGTGCAGTAAGATTGCCCCTATATGTGAAAGCCTTTCCACAATAATTACATTCAAAAGGTTTCTCTCCGGTGTGGATTTTCTGATGTGTAACAAGATGGGCCCTCTGTTTGAAAGCCTTTCCACACTGATTACATTCAAAAGGTTTCTCTCCAGTATGAATTCTCTGATGTGTATCAAGATTGGAGCTCATTCTGAAAGTCTTTCCACATTGATTGCATTCATAAGGTTTCTCTCCAGTGTGGATTCTCTGATGTGCAGTAAGACTGGAGCTCATTCTGAAAGTCTTTCTACATTGATTACATTCATAAGGTTTCTCTCCAGTGTGGATTCTCTGATGTGCAATAAGACTGGATCTCTGTGTGAAAGCTTTTCCGCACTGATTGCATTCAATAAGTTTCTCTCCAGTATGGATTCTCTGAAGGCCAATAAGTACAGATTTATAACCAAAGGCCTTCCCACACTGAACAGATGCATATCTTTTCATTCCTGGTTGAAATCTAGGCTGGCAAGGAATAGCTGATTGGTGGGATGAGGTTGCTTCCCACTCATTATACTCATCAGACTCCTTTCTAATGGGAATTTGCTGATGAGTAATAAGCTTAGAGTTCTGAGTCAGGGCCTTCGCATCTTTCTTACTTACAGAAAGCATTTTTCCAATATCACTTTTCTGATGTTTATTGATGTCTGAACTCCAGTTGATGGCCATCTCCCACTGATTACCAGGACACATTTGCATTTTAGAAGCCTTCGCTAGGCACTGAAAAAACTTTACCTCTTCAGTAAAGTATTTCCTATAATCAATGTCTGGAGGACAGTCATTTCCTGAGGTAATTTTCTTACAGTGATTTAGGATCGAAGACTGGCTGAATCTTGTTCCAATTTCACTGAATTCACAGTCACTCTTTGGATTTTTGTCTTCCTCGATAATAAAGTCATGGATTTTTCTCAAATGGAAGTCACAGGGAGTATCGCTTATGAATCTTTGCAGGTCACATCCTTCCACAAAAATTCCCAGTTTTCTAGTTTTTTCATTTACTTCAAACCTGGTCCCTACAACTGAAGAAAACAATCAATCAAACATACATACAACAAATGATTTGCACAAATAAATAATGTAATAGCAATGGTAACTGAAGATTTATGTAGCTCATGACCTTCTCATCACCATCATAAAGGCAATAAAACTTCATGGATGTACTCTTGGAGCAAACATTGGTATTAAATAGACTGCATTATTGTAGGGAGAAGAGACAGGCAGGACGTGAGAGTGACAAAGGAGATGTGTACCAGAGTGCTGGACCCAGAGGAGACTAAACACTCATATTCAACAAAAGCAGCAGCGCTAAGACTGACTCTCCATGGAAGAACAATTTGTTGCTAACTTGGAGAGAAGGCTGAGCCAAAACAGAATTTTCAATATTCCAGCAGGAAAGGAGTGGCCAGCTTTCAGAGATTTATTGTACGGGCACCACATTAACTCATCTGGGCCAGAACACTAGTAAAAATCTAAATTGGTTTTAATGAAAATCATGGGGAAATTCAGAATAAATAAAAAATGAGAACTCAACAGGCTTACCAGCAGGTTACTTCATCCATCTCCAAGAAAGTCATGTTTAACTCCACCAAAATTTAAATGCAAGCAAAACTTATAGAGTCACGATTCTTGGCTAAATAAAAAGGCAGATAAAATTGAGTTTTGTGCTGATAGTAACAATCCAAAGCATTTTATGATGCCCTGAAGGCTGCGTGATTTGTCCTTCATTCTCAAAGAGGAACAGGACATCAGGAAGACTAGCATTTAAATTGGATTTAAGTGAAAGAGAGGTATGCAAAGTCACCAACCTCACTTTCTCTTCCAGAGCCCTCTGCATTCAGTTGCCAGACATGTAATAGGATAATTGGAGATGGCCCAGGAGGCACTGGGACACCTTAGCATTTTTAAGCTAAGGTCTTTCCAACTTCTCACTTTGAATGAGGCAATTCACATTCAGTGATTAGGCCTTTTTAAGAAGTGAGTCAAGGGATGGCCCCTTTCATAAAAAACAAAATTAAACTTTGATGGGAAGACCCTTAGAGTCACTGGCCTAAGGAGAAACAATTGTTATTTATATTCACTCTGAGCCAGCAGGACCATCCTCCCACCCCACACCGGGCTTGAGGTTGTGTGGTTGTGGTTTGTCCTTTGCTCTCCAGGAGGACCATGACATCAGGAAGATGATGCCATGACTTGCAATTGAATTGGATATAAGTGAGGGAAGGCTATGCTAAGCCACCAGCCTAATTTTCTCCTCCAGAGCCCTCTGGGTCCAATGACCAGATACAGATCTGAACAACTGGAGATGGCCCAGCCCCTCAAGACTATTTATTAGCCAAAGACCTATCCACCTATGATGCATCTCAGTGCTAATAGAGCCACACTGCTTAGTAATAAGGGCATAATCCTGGAAAGCTGGGCTGAACACTTCCATAGTATTCTCAGGAGACCATTCTCAACCAAGGCTGAAGCTACTGTCCATTTACCTCAAGTTGTACACAGTCAGTCCCTCTCAAGCTATTCACCAATTAATGGGCATCTCCATAATTTATAATCCTTGCTACCAAAAAGAGATCTACTATAAGTATTTTAAAAACATTTTTTTTTCTGTTTTCCTTAATCATCTTGCAAAGCAGACCTAAGAATACTATTACAGGATCAAGTGGTAGACAACATTTAATTCTTTGGGCATAATTACAGGTTACTCCAGGAAACAGATAGATCAATTTACAGTTCCAGCAACAGTGAATTAGTGTCCTAGATTTTCCATATCCCCTCCAACATCTGTCCCTTTCCCCTTCTATCACTGTAGCCTGACAAGGATTAGATGATATTTCAAAGTTGTTTTAATTAGCATTTCTGTAATAAAAAAAAGATTTTGAGCATCTTTCTCATATGACTGTATATAGTTTTGATTTCTTCATCAGAAACTGATTCCAGGCCTTTGACCTATTAGGGTTGGGGAATGACTATTATTCCTTGTGAAATAATACCTCTTGTGAAAACTGACCCTCCTTCTAAAATAAATGTCAGAGGAAGGAAGGATTTGGCTCTACTGATGAGCTAAATTCTGGGTAAAATGGAAGCTGGACAATGTTCCAAAAGCTGCAGAAATTATAGCATATGGTAAAGACAATACTGTAACAGTGGTTTACCCAGGAAAAAACAGTTATAAAACTGTATCTTTGACTTATGTATTCTATCATGAATGAGGCCATGATAGTCTCTCTGTTTCTTTTTGGCTTTTGCCTGATAAATTTATTTGTGAGATTTGTTTCCTGCAAGCTTATTAGTACCATCCACCTGCAGATGCCTGATCACTTAAGCCAGATGTCATTCTGATGTCTTCAGATGTCAACTCTGGACCTGTCCACAACTGTGATGTGTCATCCTTGGACTGGGCATCAACTGAATTCCAGATGCCAGCTTGCTAAAGAACTAACCTTTTGAATAGAACTCTATCTTTGGGACAAGGACAGCTCTATGTCCAATTTCAGCAGGAAGAAGCTTTGATGGACAAGACCTTTGACCCTTACCTCAAGATTTTGAGCCCCACTCATTTGAGGGAGGAAAGATGACATTGTTTTATATACTTATTTTGTGTTATCCTTGTTACATTGTTGTGTAAAGTCCTGGTGACACCAGTCACCCCAGAATTCCCACTACCCTATGTAATGGATAAGAAAGATCTTGGGGCCAAATATATTAGCAATTTTGATTTGAAGATGTTTCCCACCCATTAATAGGCATCATGTGACCTGCTTATGTCACAGGAAGCCTAAGTTACATGGTGGGAGGAGCTTCCTGAAAGGAAAAGGAAGTTATGTCACAGAAAATGCTAAGAGAGAAAGAGAGCGAGAGCGAGAGCGAGAGAGAGAGAGAGAGAGAGAGAGAGAGAGAGAGGAGAGAGACAGACAGAGAGGGAGAGAAATGTTAGGGCTACTGGTGACTGCTATTGGTTACCCTCATGATTGTTAGAATTGAACAGGCTAGGGGCAGAGCCAAGATGGCAGCTGGAAAGCAGGGACTTGCATGAGCTCCCTGCCAGGTCCCTCCAAAAACCTATAAAAAATGGCTCTGAACAAATTCTAGAACTCTGAACCCACAAAATAGCAGAGGAAAGCAGGGCTCCAGGCCAGGATAGCCTGGATGGTTGCTGGGTGAGGTCTATTGTGCATGGAGCTGGGAGTGGAGGGGAGTGGAGCCCCGAGTGGGCAATGGCAAGGCCAACTAGACCAGGAGCCGGGTGGAATGGGCCCTAGTGCCCTGAATCAGTGAGCTGTGGCAGTTACCAGACTTTTCAACCCACAAACACCAAAGACAAAATAGAAAGTTAGTGGGAAAAGCTGCGGAGTACAGAGTGAAAGGAGTTCACAGTTCAGTCACCACCCGGGGGACAGCAGGGGTGGTTCAGCTACAAAACTACAGCTGTAGTTGCTTCCAGGGCCAGGCCCACCTGGTGGGAGGAATTACATGGCAGATCAGAGCAGAAGTGCAGAGCCTGCTTAAGATCTGAGTCAGGTCCAGGTTGGTGGTTCTTGGGGGAGAAGGAGTGCTGGTGTGGCAGAGCTGGCTGTATAGAAATGGCTCTGAAAACAACAGTGCATCCCCTCAAACTTGGAACAAAGCATTCTTTACTCCACAAGCAGTTATACCCCCATGAAAAAGTCAAGGGTCAAGTAAGATGGCTGGGAACATGGCCAGGCAGCGAAAACACACTCAGATTCAGCCTCAGACTTTGGAATTTTTCATTGGTGACAAAGAAGACCAAAACATACAGCCAGAAGAAGTCAACAAAGTCAAAGAGCCTACATCAAAAGCCTCCAGGAAAAACATGAACTGGTCTCAGGCCATGGAAGAGCTCAAAAAGGATTTGGAAAAGCAAGTTAGAGAAGTAGAGGAAAAATTGGGAAAAGAAATGAGAAGGATGAGAGAAAACCATGAAAAACAATTCAATGACTTGCTAAAGGCAACCCCCCAAAAAATACTGAAAAATATACTGAAGAGAACAACACCTTAAAAAACAGACTAACTTGGGGGGGCGGAGCCAAGATGGCACTGGAAAGCAGTAACTGGCGTGAGCTCCCCTCCAAGTCCCTCCAAAAACCTATGAAAAAATGGCTCTGAACCAATTCTAGAACTACAGAACCCACAAAGGGGCAGAGGGAAGCAGGACTCCAGCCCAGGTCTGCCTGGATGGTCTCGGGGTAAGGTCTGTCCCGAACAGAACTCCCAGCCCCCAGCCGAGGGGAGCAG
>CM053622.1:816766830-816823273 GCA_028646595.1 Phalanger gymnotis
ATCAGAATAACACAAGATCTAGCAGCTTCTACATTAAGGGATCAAAGGGCTTGGAATACAATATTCCAGAGGTCAGTGGAGCTAGGATTAAAGCCAAGAATCACCTACCAGCAAACCTGAGTATCATGCTCCAAGGCAAAATATGGACTTTCAATAAAATAGAGGATTTTCAAGCTTTCTCAGTGAAAAGACCAGAGCTGAATAGAAATTTTGACTTTCAAACACAAGAATCAACAGAAGCATGAAAATTTAAACAAGAAAATCATAAGGGACTTACTAAAGTTGAACTGTTTTGTTTACATTCCTACATGGAAAGATGATGTGAATGATTCATGAGACCTCAGTATTAGGCTACTTGAAGATATTATGTATATGTGTGGAAGGGAGGGCTTACTGGGGAATGGGGTAACCAGAATATATGCCATCTTGGAGTGGGTGGGGTAGAAATGGGGAGAAAATTTGTAATTCAAACTCTTGTGAAATCAATGCTGAAAACTAAATATATTAAATAAATAAATGTTAAAAAAAAAAAAAGACAACCGGGGGGGGGGGGAGAGGACAGAGTGTGTTGTGCCAAGGAAAGAAAGGGACTTTCACAACAGCTTCTTTGTAGCAGCTATAGTACCTGGGTCACAACTCTGAGGAGCTGATTTCCTATCATTCTAGGAGTGAGGTTGGAAGTTTGTATAACAGTAAACAGGTTGAAGTAGGGGAGTGTTAGGTGATAAAAAGTGAAGGAGGGAGTGGCGGGGGGGGGGGGGGGGGGGGGGGGGGGGGGGGGGGGGGGGGGGGGGGGGGGGGAGAGTGGGGAGCCCCAACGTTGGCTTTGTCATGGAGGTGAGAAGTAACCTAGATTCCCACCCTCAAATTGTTCACACATCCACAGTTCTAAGTCGTACATTTAAGTTGATCACAGAAGTAGAACTGTGTCTAGGACAAGGCCAGTGGGGTTTTTTATCCCAAGGGAATAAAAAAAAAAATACATAACAATTCTGGAAAAAAAAAAAAAGAACTGAACAGGCTGACTTAGCTGTCCTGAGAATTTGTTTTGGGAAGACTCCAGCAGGGGGTCAGAGAGATTTTGGGATGATCAGGCTCCATGTTGTGATTTTCTCTACTGAATCTTTGTGGTTCCTTGCTGTTATGATGAAGTAGACTGACTGAGTGTAAGAGGTGAGCGTCTGGTTATGGGATATGGTTCTCTGGCGTCTGAATAAATGGTTTACTTCTACCTTTTATGTGGAGTCTCGTATACTTTGTGATACAGAACTACACAGGCATTTTGACAATTATCACCTACATTGTTATTATTGCCTTACTGTTTCACCAAGTTCTTTATATATTTGAGTTCTTAACTTTTTGAGTCAAGACCAAAGTAGATGGAGAGTTGGTGCACACCGAAGATTGTGCTGTCACATCACTTTATGAGGCTGAGATGCAACAGAGCATGAATCTATTCTCTGCTGATTGTGCAAATTTTGGCCTGACAATTAACACCAAGAAAAGAGAGGAAATGGTCCTTACCCAGGGACAGCAGATTCTGGATATTCTCCAGCATGACCTCCCTGTACAGCTCTTTCTGCCAATGGTTCAAGAGGCACCACTCCTCCTCAGTAAAGTCCACAAGCACATCCTTGAATATCACCAACTCCTAAACCATCAAAATAACATAATTTAGAGCTGAAAGAGACTCCAGAATTCATCTAGTCCACCCATCATCAACTTAGAAGAGGAAATTGAGGCACGGAAGAGGGATGTGCCCACAACTCATATAACCTTTATGAGTATCAGAGTCAACATTTGGAACCAGTCATTAAGAGCCCAGTAGAATATGGAGAAAAGCATCTTACATTTGAAGTGAGAATCATGTTGAAGTAATAAAAACTGGAAAAATGTCCTACTATTAAATATTTCTTTCAATAGAATTAGGGAGAAGGCATGTGTTCTGTCAGTGAGGTCTAAGAATCTGTGGAGAAAGAGACAAGGTCATCTGAAATTCCTCCCACCGGAAGTGTCATCAGTGACATATTAAGAAAAATGAAAGAAGATATTGTGAAAAGCTGGTAAGTACTGTGTATTCTTTGGGGGTTGGGGAGATTGAACAGTGGTAATGAGGAAAGAACAAAGAAAAAGGAATGATCTACTAAATTTCCTTAGAGTTGGAAATAAAGTGTTAATTAGATCAAAGAATGAAAAGGATTCTTAAGAGACATTACTCACAATGTGGCCTCAGCTGAGTGGAATGAGCCTGTTTCCAGCCAAGTGAAGAAGAGGTTCTCTATTCTTATACTGAGGGGTTCAGATGACACTGGCTATGACGTGTCATGCTCAAAACCATCTGTGGCCCTTGCTTTATGATTGTTTGCAGCTGTTCAAGGAATATATTAATTCATTGTATTATTTAATCATAGAGAAATGAAAGTAACTGCGAGAAAAGGAGGGTTCCTTCATTCAGTACGAATGGAATATTTCATGAGGTGGGTTTGGAGATTGAGCTAATGCATAACAGAGACATTGACACTATTTATTTAAAATAAATTATTTCAATATGCAGCTAGAACTCAAGAACACTGGTGATCAGGAATGAAGAGGCAGACTGATAGATATAATACAAGAGAGTGGGGACATCTGTAATCCTTTGTTACATGGGGGGCTCATCTATTTATCCAACCTGCTACATCTACAACACATATTCAGCCAATGCACTTGGCATTCGATGCTCTTCTGTTTCATTTTCTTATATTTCTAGCAGAAGGATGAGTCATTTTTTCAGTTTTTCTTTTATTTTAGAGCAATACTCTTTCATGTAGGTAAAAATCTTTTTACTTTTTTATCATTTTGATTCTACTTAAAACATCTTCTATTTATAATCTATATTTTACTTTTAGCTTACTGTATTTCTATTATTGGACTTGAGCAAATGAAGTAGTAGACTTTTCCTGATTTTTTTAGGTTCCCAAGAATTTGCAAAATTTTCCTTTCTACTTGGTGTTCTGAATCATGACCTTTCACTGCACTGAATTTATTTATCACAATGATGCCATAATGGCTATTCTTTTTTAAAATTATTATTACATTTCAATGTACTGCTTGTTCTTTTTTTTAAAAGAAATTTGTTTTTTAGTTTACAACAGTCAGTTCCACAAGTTCTTTGGTTGCAAATTTTCTCTCTCTCCCTCTCCTCCCCCCAAGAAAGCATGTAATCCAATGTAGGTTCTACATATACCTTCACATCGAAATTATTTACATAATAGTCCAGTTGTAAAGAGGAATTATAACCAATGGAATGAATCATGAGAAAAAAAGTAAGAGAGCAAAGAGTTTGCCTCAATCTGCATTCAGATTCCATTATTCTTTTTCTGAATGTGCATAGCTTTTTCCATCATGAGTGTAGTGGAGCTGTCATTGACCCTTGCATTGATTAGAGGGGCCAAGTGTATCAAAGTTAGTCCCTACAGATACCATGTGTCTGTAATTGTGTATAATTATCTCCTGGTTCTGCTCCCCTCCCTTAGCATCAGTTCATATAGGTCATTCCAGATTATAATGAAGTCTGTCTGTTCCTCCTTTCTTATAGCACAATAGTGTTCCATTACATTCATATACCACAATTTGTTTAGCCATTCCCCAATTGAGGGGCATCCCCTTGATTTCCAATTCTTTGCCACCACAAAAAGAGCTGCTGTAGACTCTGTTGTACATACAGGTCCCTTTCCTACTTGTGTGATCTCTTTGGGATACAGCCCTAGAAGTGGTATTGCTGGGTCAAAGGGTGTGCACATTTTTATAGCCCTTTGGGCAGAGTTCCAAATTGCTCTCCAGAATGGCTGGATCAGGTCACAACTTATAATGGCTGTTCTTATATCAATGTACTGAATGTCCCCTTCAGTATCTCTCTTCCTCTCACCTCTTTGAGAAAACTTATAGACTTACTTCCCGTGTATTTTTTTTTTATCTTAGAAGGCACAGAGGGCTTAGCAAATGTTGATTGACTACCTGTTTTCTTTGGACTGGTATGAGTAGCCATGCCAAAGACCTTTGTACCAGACCTTTCTAACTCTACCTCTAAATTCACATTTTTTCCCTTTTCCTAAAAATTTTCATCTTCCTCTCTGTGTCCCCTGACCTAATCTTACCCAAAACTTCTTTGTAAGCTTGCTTATACATATCCTACCCAAAGGACGGGTCCTATACTCCAGGGGTAGAGTGTCTCTGTGTCCTCTATGGAAGTGTCCATCACCTATTCCTGGAGTGCGTCACACTCCTGAGTGGATAAACGAACCACAGTTTACTGTCTGGCTGTATCCTGCACTCCCTTTTCTGGCCATCCCTAGCTGACCCTGACAATTCTCACAGCAGGATTAAATGAAATAATGTCTATGCGCTTCCCGGCACACAGCAGACACCATATGACCAGGCTCTTCACCTTTTCCAGTCTTCTTACACCTCCCTCTGACCCGTGGGCACTGGACTCCTGGCTGATCCTTGACCAAGACCCGTAATCCCCTGATCCTATGCCTTCTCAAGGTTTATCTCTCAGACTGTCCTCCCCCTGCACCTGGACCTCCTAACTTCCTTCATATCTCAGATAACATCTCAGGTAAAATCCCACCTTCTGAAAACAAGCTTTTCCTGTCCCCTGACACTGCTTGAACGTTCTTTCTCAGGGTGCCTCCCATCCGTACTGTATAGAGGTTATTTAGACACAACTGCTAACGTGTTCTCTCCCCACTGGAGTGTACGATCATGGAGAGCAGAGGCTGGTTTTTTTTTCAACCTTCCTTTACATCCCTAGTAAGCACAGTGATTGGCACAGAGAAGGCACTTTCTAAATTCTTATTGATTTGACCTGAGAAATGGTAAATGGGTGGGACTTAGAGAGACCTGAGAAGGCTTTTGTGGCCAGAGGAAGGAGGAAATGAGCAGAAGTAGGGCAATTTCTGCTCTGCTGACAGCACTGAAAAGGACAACCTAAGCCTAACAGGATAAATCTTCCTTGGCTCTCTTGGATTCCAGGTTTGCTGAGGCTGGTCAGGTCTATGGATGGACTGCACTCACCTGGGATGAGGGTCTCTGGGTGCCAAGGGCCATTCCCTCTGGTTCTAGGCTTTGGGCTCTGCAAGCTGACCTGGGGAGGGAGAAGAATCTCAGAATGGGAGAGACATTGTCTTTGCATTCTCTTCCTAGAGTGGATTCTGACCTGCTGGGAATGACTGACCCTGAGCTCCCAGAAGGATTACAAAGGCTCTACTTTGCTCTCAGGGGAGAGACTCCACCTCAGGAGGAGGGCAACAAAGAGGGTCAGCCTTGGAAGTGAGCTTGGTCTGAGCAGGAAGAGGCCTTGCCACCCTCTCTAACTCCTTCCCTTGGACCTCATGCCCCTCCCCGATGCTCCTACAGAGACCCAGAAGGCAGAAGGGGCTTGGGTTCCCAGATGGGATGAGACCAGTCAGAGCCTCAATGACCTTAGACACAGAGCTCTGCCTCCACCTGATACTATGGGTGAGATGTGTAGGTCAGCCAACTGTGACCCAATGGTAAAAGTGGGGATGGCACCCTAGGACCTTTGGGCTGTGGCAGGGAGCCTGGATAAGTAGCAGGGGCAACCTCCAGAGCCAGGACATGGAGGAAGGCCTTCTCTTGTCAAGCCTAGAGGACGGTCACGAAGAGGGGAGAGGTGGAAGAAGAAGCCTAATGGAAAGGGCAGCTAACAGAAGTGGAGTATGGGGAGGGGCCCTAATTCAGATCTACCTGGCACCTATATCTGCACAGCTGGCTCCCAGAAAGCAGAGAGATCTCAGCTCCAAGGGAAGAAGGCAGAGAGACAGATCTCAGATCCTAATGATTTTGCTTCCCTCAAGCCTGCTCTAGATGGGTCCTCCTAATTCCAACAGTTCTAACCCGCCCTCCCTTCAGTCTGGTGGAATGATCCCTCTTTCCCTCTCTCTTCCCAGGCTTCCAAACATCCCCCCACCCAAACACCACCACCCACTAGCCTGGTCCTCTTTGAGCTCTCCTCCCCCACTGCTCCACCCCCTCTCCCTTAGCCTGCTCTGAGGCTCCAACTCTTCTCAGCAGAATCTCCTGGTCTTCCAGCTCCTGGCCACCCCCCTCCCTCCACACACACACTCTCATCTTCTTCCTTACAAGGATATGTCCAGGCTACCTCCCTCCTGGTTCTCCCAGCCATTTCCCTCCCCTGATTCCCTCCCCCCCTCAGGCCCCCCTTTCTTCTCTGCAACCTGGGCCCATACCTGCCCACCCCCACTGAACTCTCCTCCAAACTGAAGACATTTACCACCTTGGCCCATCTCCATTCTTGACCTCCCATACCCCAATCCTAATACTGAGGGGGCCTTTCCCTCTGTGTAGGTTTTATTTCCTTGTTCCCTCACTGTAGATAGCTAGATCCTAATGAGGAGCTGAGGCCAGGATAAGAGAACATCTCGTCCCAGGGCATACGTTATAGGTCACATTATAAGCTTTCTCTGCTCCCTTGTATATACCTACTTATCTCCCTGTACATCTAGAAGGTTGGCTGTCACATGACTTAGCAACTGAAATCCATCCCCTGCAGATCCCACTGTTTCCCTTTTCACACCTCAAAACCCAGGTTCTAATGGGAAGGGGAGAGGTGCAGCAAGCAGGACACATTGGTCCTGGGACACAAAGATGGCAGGAAATTAGGAAGGAGGCCAGAGAAGTGGGATTGCCGTGGGAGTGGGGAGAGCTCAATACTGGAGCATAAAATTCTTAATGGTCCTGCTGGCATTTTTTTTTAACCAAAATAAAGAAGGTCCTCACTCTCTGGGACCTTATCTTTCCCTGTGGAGTGGTGGGAAGGGAGAAGTGCTAAGACTGAAAGTTACTGGGCTGGGGAATGGGGCCTTAGGGCATAGATTGACACTCAAAATCCAGGCATTGAAGAGGTATTGATCTTGGTTCTTATTAGCTGAACTGGAAAAGAGAGAAAGTTTGGGGATGAAAATGAAGCCAAAAGAAGGAAATAGAAATATAGAGAAAATATATATACTGTAGACCCTTCCCCAAACATTTTGAACCCCCACGATCTCAGGCCTAAAATCAGAATGGGTCAATCAGGAGAGTCATTGTGGCCCACTCTAATCTTAATCTACCATAATGCTTTGCAGTGCTCTCCCATGATAGATATACTTGGCTCTCTGAATGAATTCAAAATGCCCCTTCTGGTGTCAACAGTACAAGGCCAGATGAAGCTGACCAGAGCATTCTTCTGCTTGTGACCACTAAGGACAGGATGCCTGGGACCACCACTACCTTGAACAGTAGGACTTTTCTTGTCTGCTTAGTCAGTCCATGCTTGAGTTCACTGTCTCAGGGTGAACTCCCACATGTACCTCTATATGGATGTTTCACAAGCTTTGAGAGAAATAAACACTGATATTCAGGCTAATTTTGTTTGCCTTTCTACAAATAAACCTAGTTAAAGGTTGACAATACTTAAATACATACATACATATGCATAATATTCTTTGCTTGGTGATAAATCTTACAGTAAGTTGAGAATTACGAGTTTTTAGAACTTTTCAAGGGAACTCAGGGATTGTGAGAAGAATGGCATTCTAACCATGGGAACAGCCAATACAAAGACAAAGTCTGGGTATGGAGCATCACAAAGGAGAAGCCAAAAGGCTAGTTTGAAGAGGAACTGTGTGTAACCAACTTGGAGAGGTAGCAGGGCCAGGTCTGAAGAGCTTTGAAATCACAGACGCATCTACAATTGCTCATAGATATTATGAGAGCCACTGGAATTTACTGAGTGGAAGTGATATGGGGATACGGGGTGGACTGCACTTTAGACCTGTAGAGGTCCATCACCTTAAGCTTGGATTTAAAAAATTTTTTTTTTTAAATTTTTTTGCAAATCCTATTAAGTTAGTTAATTTAATCCAGCTGTGTTCCTGGATAGGTCCCATGAGTGGAGGTGGCTCATATGGGTAATTTTCTTTACTTGGCTCCATAAAAAAAACTCTTCCTGAAGCCAGTATTCCAATGTGGATCATGAAAATAGTGGAGAGGAGTACAGAGAATACTTGGGAAAAAAATGAAAGGGAAAAATAAAGAGCAAAACTGAGATACTTGGAGATAATAATATATCACTTTCAGACTTAGACAAATTAGAAGGATAAACAGGAAAAAAGTTAAGGACATGCAAATAATTTGAGAAACATTAGCAGCAGGAGACCTGTTGAAGTATACCTCTCAGCTAACATGTTTCCTGATTGTTGAATCCTTCCCTGGAATCTGACTTTCCATGATCCAATTTGGAGCTTCCTTGGCAAGAATGGCTTGCCATGGTGGCCATGTGATTTCTCGTCTGAAATGAGGTTTTTCTGATTTCCAGACTTTGAGCTTTTTTTCTTTCCAAGATGGAAGAAATGTGTAGAGAGATGCACCAGAGGCAGTTAGTTCTTAGCACAATGTAGGGCTTCAAAACTTTACCCTTGGCATCATGGGAAGCAAAGCCTTGAAAATGCCTCAGATTTGATAGATTAAGATATAATTATGGTGTGAGTGTGGCTGAATATACTTTTATCCAAACCACTCAGGCAGCCTTCCAACATAACCAAGAAGTACCCTTTGAATGGACTGCACTTAAGTCATAATTCCTCCTCCCTTCTCTATAGGTTTCTTTCTTTGGATTCCTAATTTAGCCAGAATTAGGAACCCAAGAAGGACACCATATCCTCTGGAGCTTTGAGACTTTGCACACAAACTTTTCCACTCCCTTGACCCCCTGCTTCCTTTGGTAATCAAATCATACACCAGAAAAAAAGGTAAGTGGCTAGAACATAAAATCTGGACAAGGCTAATGGCATATAGTCTTCCTTTACATAAAACAAATTAACACAGGTGATCAGTCTCAGGACACACAATCTTTTCCCACTGGTCTGAACTCCCTTCTCACAGGGCATCACAGTTAGCCGATCAAGGCTGGCAGATGCACAGATATATCCTGATGAACATAATGTCTTGGATTCAGGTCACAGCCAAAGGCTCAGGGTCCTCAAGCCTGTGCTTCAGTGATACAGAAGTTCCTTCTGTCTTTTGGCCTCTATGAATGCTGACCCAGGCTTCCCCTAGGTTTGGGCTCCTCCACTTTCTCAGTCACTGGCCACTATTCATACACTGCAGGTGAATAAGTTTTCTTGTTCTTCAGTTGTTTTAGTCATGTCAGACTCTTCATGACCCCATTTAGGGTTTTCCTGGAAGAGATACTGGAGGGGTTTGCCCTTTTCTTCTCCAGCTGGGGAAACTGTACCCAAACAGGGTGAAGTGACTGGCCCAGGGTCACATAGCTTGTAGGTGTCTGAGACCAGGTTTGAATTCAGTAAGATGAGTTTTCCTGACTTCAGGCCAGGTACTCTATCCACTGTACCACCTAAGTGCCCACCATTTATTGAAGAATAAATGCCTGCACCCAAAGGCTGAATTTCATAATGGTCATTGGTGCAAGTCATGTGCTTTATGTCCCTGGTTGATGGTCCCTATCTCCTCTCCAAGAAGTTGTGTTGGGGGAGGGGCAGTGAGGAGAGGTGGGGTTTTCTGCTTCTCTCAGGATCTTGGTCTCATTTTCTGGCTGGCCACTTTCAGTTGGTAAGTAGTGCCATGTAGCAAGGACTGGTCCAACACACTTGCATGGCATCCTTACACACAGCCAGTGTTGCCTCTACTTGTTGGGGGCACTGTATATCTGCTTCAGTGGGGAGTGGGCCAAAAGCTTACCAGATTGTAACTATGGTGGCAGTGAGAGGAGGCCTCCTTGACAATGAGGACAGCCAAATGGTCAACCCTGGTACCATATGTCTTCCCTCAAAGGACACTATAACCCATAAACCTAACAACTGGGCTGCAACACCAGCAGTGCCCATGGTAGGTCATCCTCCCTCAGACCAGCTACTCTCCAGCAAATTAAAAATTTCCTGCAAGGAGTATGTCTCCACCTTCCAGAACCCTCCTGGTGACTCCCTTGTCTTTGCTCATCATCCAACCTCAAGAGGAGGCCCTTACTTGCTAACAGATGAAGCCAATGCCTGCAGTTCTGGGGAGCCTACACCACCTCTCTCTCTGCATTCATTCCCAATGCTGTTTACTCCAAACTTGAACCCAGCTACTATCATGGCCCCCAGGCTTGACCTTGCTTCTGCTTTTCTTCCCAACAGAATCCTCTTCATGAACTGTGTTGCTTTTGAGTGTGAGGCTCACCTAGACCACAATAGAAGACTTCCCTACCACCTGGGCCCAGTAGGCCCAGAATGGCCCTGGTCTGTGGCTCAGGAATAGAAGGAGGGCTCCTTATGGCTAAGGCCTGTGGTTCAGGCCCTGGCCCTTCCTCTCCTCAGTGAGGGAAGGGAGCCTTGCCCATTAAGGTATGGCTTCCAGAAGATCTAGTCACAGTCCCTGTCAGTGCTCATGGATCTAAAAAGAGTTCCCTACCTCTGAGGCATGGCCTGAGACCCTCCACTCTGAATTCAAGTCTTGAATCAATGCCAAGCTTCTCAGGATGATTAGAGCAGCTGCCTGGTTTTGGCAAGAGATCTAAGAGGGGGATGAGTAAGGGTTCCTTCTCACTGAAATAGTGACCCGGCCCTGATAGCTGCCAGCACCCCTAACCCTCAGCTTTAGTCAGTGGCTCAAGAACTAAAAGAAGGTACCTGGGGTCTACTTTGGCTTGTTACCAATCCAGCTGGTTCAGTCAGATTCTGTCAGGAAGGGACAGTTCCAGGAGTCATTACAGGTAGCTTGACTAGTGCATGGCACAGCACTGCCACCTGGTGGGTAAGCTGCTCTGGTCTGAAGGCAGGTGGGGCACAGTAGCAGCAAAACTTAAATGGGGGCAGGGAAAACGAAGGGAAGGGTGAGGGTCACAGCCCAGGTCTGTCGCATATGGGGGTTAGACAAGCCCTGTAGGATAAAGGAGAGGTCCTTTGGGCATCAGATGAGAGGGGCACACAGTCCCAAAGGACCCAACTGTTGGTGAATGGTGCAACCATGAGGGATTTGAGGGGGTGTTTATAGTTTCTCTAGGTGACAACTTCACGATGTAGACACATAAGGCATTGGGTGAAGCTGTCAAGATGTGGACAGAGAAGTCATTGTCCCTCAGCCCTGAAGGGAAGATGGTGGGGGCCGGGGGGGGGGGTTCCCTCCTGTCTCCAAAGCGGGAGGGGCATTCCCTCTCAAGCATCTGAGCTGAGCTAGGTCTCATCTTTAGATTCAGGGTGGGTGAAGCTCTTGCCCAGTGTTCTAACTTTAGACCATCTTGACAGCGAAGTCCTTACGCCCAGGGTAAAGCAGGGTACTTTATTGAAATCCACTGTCAAGGGAGGTCAAGACACGGAAGACTGAAGCAAGTCGGCTGGCAAAATGCCACAACAAATTAAAACTGTCGCAAGTGAATTGCAAGATGGGCCCCAAGGGCCAAGCTGGAGTTGGAGAAACAAAGGTCCCAGTGGCAAAATGATTCCACAACATGGACTCACATCAGTTTCGGTCTTTCTAATTAGCTGGAAAGCAGGCAGGCCCAGCATCTGTAATTCAAGCAAGCAAAGCACAAGGATGCAGCAAATGCTTCTTGATTTCTTGACCCACTGGATAGGAGGCACTAAGCTAGGACCTGGTGGAGCGATGTTGTGAACCTGGTTCACGAGAAGGCTGGTGCTACCCTTGAAGGCCACCAGGTGGTGCAGTGATGGCCCTGGAGTCAGGAAGACTCAAGTTCCTGAGTTCAAGTCTAGCCTCAGACACTCAGCTGTGTGACCATGCCAAGTCACTTCACCCTGTTTGCCTCAGTTCCTCATCTGTGAAATGAGCTAGAGAAGGAAATGGCAAACTGCTCTAGGAACTCTGCCAGGGAGTTCATGACCCAAATGAAGAATCAAGTGAACAACACAAAGGAAAAAAAAACCCTGATAAACATAGGAACGTTTAAAAGAGGAGACATTCAAATGGTGAAGAAACGGGAAAACGGAGACATTAATATACTATTATAAGTGTTGTGAATTGATTAGACCTTTCTATAGAGCAATTTAGAACTATGCCCAAAGGGCTATAAAATCCAGCATACCAGTAGTAGTTGTGTATCCCAAAAGAGATAAAAAACAAGAACAAAAAAAGGACACACATGTACGTATGTTTATAGCAGCTCTTTTCTGAGGATAAAGAATTAGAAATTGAGGGGATGCCTATCAACTGGAGAATGACTGAATAAATCATGGTATGTAATTATGATGGAATACTATTGTACTATAAGAGATGATGAGCAGGATGCTCTCAGAAAAACCTGGAAAGACTAGCATGGGCTGAGGCAAAGTGAAATGACCTGGGTACAAAGCAACAGCAATATTGTAAGATGATCAGCTGTGAATGACTTAGCTATTCTCAGCAATACAGTGATCCCTGACAACTCCGAAGGACTTAGGATGAAAAATGCCATCCATCCCCAGAGAAAGAACTGATGGTGTCTGAATACAGATTGAAGCAATTTTGGGTTTTTTTCACTTTTTTTATTTTCCTCGAGTTTTTTGTCTATGTATTCTTTCACAACATGACTACTATGGATATGTTTTGCATGACTAGACCAATATAACCTATATGGAATTGCTTGTCCTCTCAATGATGGGGGTGGGGAGAAGGGGTTAATTTGGAACTCAAAGTTTTCAAACTAAATGATAAAAATTGGTTTTTTGATGTAACTGGGGAAAAAATAAATACAAAATAAAGAGGAGTCATTGATAGAGTAAAAATGATATTTACTGCTTTAGATATGCTGAATTCAAAATAACAGCAGAAATGCCTGGCCTCTGAGGTCCTGTCCAGCTCCAATAATTCTGATTCTATGGTAATAATAAACCATGCTGTGGTTGGGTCATTCAGTGGTGTCCTACTGTTCATGACCCCATGGACACAGTTCATAGGATTTTCTTGGCAGAGATACTGAAGTGGTTTGCCATTTCCTTCTCCAGTGTGGTCTCATTTTCCAGATGAGGAACTGAGGGAAACATGGTAAAGTGACTTGTCCAGGGTCTCACAGCTAAGTAGTGTCTGAGGGTGGATTTGAACTAAGGTCTTCCTGCCTCCAGGGACAGCACTCTATCTACTGCACCCCCTAGCTGCCCCTGACAGCCAAGTATTTTAAGGATAAATCGACAGTCATCAGAGCAAACAGAAGCTACCCCAGAGGGCAATCCTTAGAACTTCTGGAGCACTCCTGAGGTAATTCAGACTAGACCACAACTGCCCTCTATGTTTTCTGGTGGGAGTTTCTCAAACTCTCATATGCCCAATGGGAAGACTTTCTCATGTCTATCAACAGAGAGTGCTCCCAATTAGGACAAGCCAGGTGAAGTTCTGTCCCCCACAACCTATAGACCCCCCCCCCCACTGTATTTCCATCTGGCTTCGGGGAGGCAGGTGAGATGGCTTGTCTTCTCTGGACACAAAACTTTCTTGTCCAGACTCTCTCCCACCCCCCAGAAGCTAAAACAAGGGATGGGACAGCAATGAGGCCTTGAAGACAGAAAGATGTCTTTCTTGGACCATCCTGGAAATGGGAAAATTGGCATGGATTCACCAGAACTCATTGCTTCAGATCCCTCCAACCTCATTTAAACCAGGTACCCTATTGCTCAGAATTCCCAGGAACCTTTTCCTGAGAAATGGGATGGGGGGTGGTGGAGAGAAAGGATGCTTGCTAAAGAAACTTCTATGAACTAGTTTCATTTCCTTGTTCCACAGACACTCCTGATTACCACCAATATAAGGGACTAGAAAGTTCTATGTTGGCCATTAAAGCTTTCACAAATGGCCCCCTTCCCGCCTTCCCAGTCTGCTTCCTACTTTCCCAAGACCTCCTGCCATCCATCCAGCAAGATTAGCTGACTTCTGCTGCTAATGTATTGTCCTCCTCTCCCTGTTCTCGGAGGAATGGAAGCTTTTTGAGGGCAAGGACTTTGGGGCTTTTTGTGCAGTATGTGCGTGTGTGTGTGTGTGTGTGTATGGGTGTGAGAGAGAGAGACAGAGACAGAGACAGTGACACAAAGAAAGATGAGAGTCTGTACCTGGGCCCTCTGGCAGCCTGAGGAAAAGTGTAAAGCAAGTGCTTAAAAATCCTAGCTGTGTGACTCTGGACAAGTCACTAGACCTGTTTGTCTCACTTTCCCCAATTATAAAATGGAGAGAATAATGGCACTGATGGGGTTTAGCCTGTGGGAGCCCCCTTGAACTCTCTTTGAATCTTCCCACTACATAAGGCATTTGCCTGAGGCCATAAGCCTTCCATTATGGCCTGGCCAAATCTCTAGGCTAGGTTATTCTTTGCTTAGCCTAGCCCTCCATTGTCTGGCTAGTTTCTATGCCCAAATCTGTTACCCTTAAACTAGCCTACCTCTCCATGAAGGTGATCAGATTCAGTCTACCTCAGATTGAATCTGGCCTGCTTGTAAAAACAAGCATCACAAATGGTGAGATTTCTTCAGACAACCCAATATGGCAAATCCGTAATAAACTTTGTTTCTCTTTGGCTTTGAGAAGACTTGAGTCAAATTCATTTGAGCAGGACCCAGCATGTCGGCATTTTGGGGTCTTAAGCTCCTCTAAAAACATATGGTTCCCTGACCTCATCAGCACCTCTCCCCAAAGGCTGCTCTGAGGATTCCTTTGGCCAAGTCCTTGACAGTGCCAGGCACATGGGTGTGATAGAAATGCCGGCTTTTACTATTTTTATTTCTCCAGGACCTCTGGGCTGAGGAATTCCCCAACACTAGACATTGCTTCTCCTTTCAACCCCAATGCAGTGTTTGGAACCTACATAGAAGGAAACTGAGTCTAAGAGATCAAATGACCTGATACAGCTGATGGGTGTTTGAGGCAGGGCTTGAACTCAGGTCTAGCTGACTGAGGGCCAGCATTGCCCACTGCACCACCCAGCTGCTTCCCTTCATGGAGATGATGGAGAGTTAGCTACAAAAAAGCAGGCTTAGGCCTGAGGGAGAGTTACCCCCATGGAGAAGGAGATGGACAGGGTGAAAAGGAGGCCAGGGCAGATCGGAGGAAGGACTTCCTAAGGACTTATGGAACCCCTGGATAAACAGGTAGGAGGAGAACCAGGACAGGGGAGAATCTCCCAGCATTAAGTGTTTATCTCACAGGTAGCGATGGCTGACCATGACAGAGAAGTCAGGAAAAGGCCAAAGAAGGGCTAGGGTCTTTAGCAATAAGGAGACCATGGCTTTCAGCTGACTGAATGAGACCTGATGTGCAGGAGGTGGAGAAGGGAGGGAAGGGGATGGTAAAAAGAGAGATAATCCAGTACTGGGATTTGTTCTTTTGCTTTTCTTGAGGCAAATAAGGGTTGAGTGACTGGCTCAAGGTCACACATAGTGTCTGAGGCGATATTTGAACTCAGATCCTCCTGGATCTAAGCCACTGCTGTGCCCACTGCACTACCCAGCTGCCTCACAAAGGTTGGTGCTTTTTGGAAGGGAGAAAAGAGGATAGGTTAGGGATGAGAGGGTTAAGGGAAGTGTTTTTAAAGACGGAGGAGATGTGGCCATTTCATATTTTGAGTTAGCATATCAGTTGATTGAGTGCTAAAAACCACAACTTCGAGTTTTCTGGGCAGAGACACTGGAATGGTTTGGCATTTTCTGCTCCAGCTCATTTTGCAAATGAGGAAACCAAGGTAAACAGGGTTAAGTGACTTGCCCAGGGTCACAAAACTAGTGTCTGCCACTAGATTTGAACTCAGGAAGGTGAGTCTTCCACACCAGGGGCTCTATCTACTTCTCCAACAACCTGGCCAGCTGAAAAGCAGACCTGAGTTCAAATTCCACCAAGACATTGTTGTGTTCATTCTGAGCAAGTGACTTGACACTCTTCTATAATACCAAGACCTTTGTCATGGAAACCAAGGCTTTTAAAAACCCTATGCCCAGTATCAATGGGATAGTATGTCATCTAATCCAACCTACTGATTTCTCAAACTGGAAAATGAGGCCACAAGATTGAATACAAGTGTGCCACACCTCTCCATGCTTCTTCAATTATTCCCCCTTCCAGGCCCAGGCTTCACTCACTAGTCTTTCTGCCCCTTCCCCACCCTCAGACAAACAGAAATCTATCCCCAAGCTCTGCTGCCTCCAGCCCACAAGGCTCTCCCCTCCTCTCCTCAACATCAGCATCAATCTGGATTGCACTCAAATCCTCCCTTCTGCAGGCCTACCCTGGATTCTTCTTCCATCCCAAGCTACTAGTGCCTTCCTTTCAAACATTATCTTCCATTTGTCTCCTCTCTACAGACTTCATCTATGGAATTCTTCACTTGTTATGAATGGAGTGCCATGATCGAAGTCAGGAAGACCAGGGTCCAAGTCCTGCTTCAGACCAGGCTGGCAGAGACACCTTAAACAAGTCACTGAAAAGAGATTAATGACCTGGAATATCCAAGATCCACGTCAGTTCTGATATTCAGAGATCTGGGGCCATCTCCCGGAAGACAGGGCACTCTACCCTCAGAAATCTCCCAATATTCATAGACTATTTGGCAACCCCCCCCCATGCCCACCCCATCATTCCATTAGAGGGTAAACTCCCCAAGGGGAAGGACTGTTTTTTGTTTTTCTATCTCCAGGAATTAATTGGCAGAGACTAGAACTTTGTAAGAGATGTGGAATGAGGAAGAGATCAGTGGGCTATTGACCTGACACAAAGCAAAAACTCATGTCTGGGGAGTGGAGAGGGACTAGGGGAAAGCTTGGGTTTTGGGTGGGTCTTATTCTGTGGAGAACCATTAGCATTTCATTGTCCCAGCAGATCCCCAACAAAGACTAGAAGAGAAATCCAAGGCTTCATTTGTATTTTAAAAATGAAAACAAAGAGACCTGAGAGGATCTGAGCTTCCAAGACTGGGAAGAACTAGGGAAAACTTTGGGGGAGCTCAAGGAATACCTGGAGCGGGGAGTCCCAATGGCAGGAGCCCCAAGTCCCTCCTGGTCTATCCAAGAATAAGAGAAGGGTAGGTAATAGAGAAAGGGGGATAGGTGAGAGGGTACAGGAAGGAAGGCCCAGAAAAATGAGGGAGGGGAAATGGGAATTCCACAATCTAGGCATGAGGGTGAGGAGGGGGGGGCTGGGGAATGAAGCAATAAATGCTAATCCAAGTAAAAGGGTCAGAGGTGGGAGTGATAGGGTGCTTGGGTGCTTGTGCTTGGACCCCAATTCCAAAACCACATCCAGTTCTAAAATCACATCTCTTCCTAGACTCAAAATACTGTCTCAGCACTTCCTCTCCAGTTCAGGGGCAGCACGCCTTAGCAAAACACTTATCTCTCCACTGGATACTGTGGCCAGCTGCACCTATAGAATTTATTGGAGTCCCTGTGTACATGCTAATTGGCTGTGCACTGGGCCTTAATGATATTTACTAAATACTGACCTTACTGATATGTATCCTAGACATATTCAAATGTATACTCTCTTATATTCACCTTGTCTAACAAGACATTTGTTGAGAGCCACCTGGATATTTCCAGTCAGCCTTGACTGTTAGTTGACTTAGTCAGCCAAAACCACACCTCCAAGTCATCCTCCCCTTGGGCTACTTCCCAGTGAACTCTGGGTAAGATACCTGCCCAGTAAATACAAAAGGTGCATGTTCCTTCATGAACTGACCATCCCTTAACCACTCCTTAACCCCACCCCAAAACACCTAATTGACATGTTTCACCCCCAAGTCTCATATATAAACTTTCCCTGCACCTCTGTAAGGCTGCAGGTTCCCTAAGAACTCTTGACCGCTGTAAAGCATAATAAATCTTTGCCACTTTGACTTGAAGAATGTTTGAGATCATGAATTCATTCTAGATGGCCCTGATCCTCTCCAGTACTCAGGTCCTTGAGGGATACTCCCCCTAACAACCCCATCTGGGAACTCCAGCCTTGGGGTTCCTGGACCTCGGTTCCCTCAATCCTCAACAGGAGAAGGGGCAATAACCCAACCCCCACACTCTCATTCCATCTGCAGTCTGGAGCTCAGCAATCAAAAAGCCTTGCATTTCAGGAAAGAGATTCCAAAGGCACCTGTAATCAGGTGGGCTAATGGGGTCAGATCTGTGCTCTGGTCCAAGAGTCCATAGCACTTACTGCAAATCCTGGCATATATGAATGAAAAGCTGAATAAATGACTCTTCACTCATTCACTGGGAGAGGTAAGAAGAAGCCATAGATTCCCTGGCTCTGGGGACCCCAGTCTCTGCCCACTGGGCACTTCGAAGTAAAGCTGAACTGGGGTAGAAAGGGATCACAGCCCCATGGCTCCTAGGTTCTTAGATGAAGGTTGGAACCTCAGAGATCACCAACTTCCATGCCCCCCTCACTCATTAAGGCTGAGAAGGCCAATCAATCAATAAACATCAATTAAGCAGTGGACAGGGTACCTGGTCTGGAGTCAGACTTAAGATCATGTTCCAACCTCAGATACTAGCTGTGACTCTGGGTAAGTCACTTAACCCTATCTGGCTCAGTTTCAGGAGATGGAGGCAATGGCAAACCACTCTAGTATTCATTCCAAGAATTCCCCAAAAGAAGTCCCAAAGAGTCACACATGACTGAAAACCACTAAAACTGCAACAAAAAAGCCTCCACTATGCACCAGGCACTGAGCTGAAGTCAACAAGGCTTTTTGGAGCAATTTTTGAAAATGAGACATGGCTGGGGGGAGGGGAGGAGGAGATTTTATGTATGTTCATTTAAAGATTAGATAAGAAAAGGTCTAGGAGGTCACAAACTATCCCTGAGAGAAGGGCAGAACATTGAGGAGTGAGGAATGAAAAGACCTCACAGGAATCTAACTAGCCTGGGGAAATTGCAGCAGGGGAGAAAAGTTGGTGGCTTGAATGAGGATTCATTCAGGTTCCCAAAATGTGTTAGAACGATTCTCCCAATTGAACCTGGGCCCCAGCATGGGCTGGGGTGCTGTCCAACGTAGGAGAGTAGCAGTGAACCAGGAAAATGAATGGGGAGATGGTTTCACAGGCTGGAGTACATTTTTCAAGTGGACAACTCTCAGAGGACCATGGGCTAGAGCCAGGAGGGGCCTCAGAGCTCTAGGCCCTCGTTTTGCCTGGAGAAACAAGGCTCAGAATGATCAATGACTGACCCAGGGTCACAAGGGCATTAAGGAACAGCCAGGATTCCAGTTTAGGGCATAGACTTACAGGCAGTAGGGAATTCCAAGACCATGTCCTGACATCCTTCCAACACTAAACATCCCTGAGTTTGTTTGTTTTTTTCCCCGAGTTGATCTCCAGGTCACAGGAAGGCACATATATCTGAAACCTGAAAGGGGCTTAGCTCAAGGTCACCAAGTCCAGCCCCGTCATTTTACAGAAGAGAACACTGAGGCTCAGTACCTTAGCAGCCAAGGCTAAGTGGAGAGAACCTGGAATCAGACCTGAGAGAATCCTTCCTCTGACGTCCTAAAACTGGGAAAGTCACTACACCTCTCAGCCTCAGTTTCCTCATCTGTGAAATGGGGATAACAGCCCCTATCTTGCAGGGTTGTTGTGAGGATTGACAATTCTTTCAGATTATTTGAACCCCAATATATCCAAAGCATATCCAAATAATATCCAAACTGCTTTGTTCTACTCTAAAAATGCCCTTTGTCAGCAACTTCAAAGACCAGGTAAGATTGACAAGGGGTATCTTTCCTGTTGGTGACAGGATGTCTGCAACCAGAACAGTGGGATTTTTCTTATGTTGATATTCTAGGGACGTTTGCATCTTGGGATCATACTCTCTAAATGACGCTACCTTGTCAATTGTCTTGTTCAACTAAGAACTTCCTTTCTTATGATATGGAGATCATAAACTGGAGTTGGGATTGTTACTTAAACCTTGTCTTTCTTCTTTCAGTCAATCAGAACTTTGCTTCTGATTCCATGATAATGTATCTGCTAGCTTTAAGGGAATAAACTATATGAATTTATATATCACCTAGCCTGTTTGCTTCCTTTAACCAAACTTTCAGGTCGACAGAATCAAAGAGATCACACATGTAAAGCACTGTCTAGAGTCTAGTACTGGGACCTGGAAAGCTGGATTCAAATACAGGTCCTGATTCCAAATGCAGAGCTCTTCCCCACCTCTCCCGGGCAGCCTCCCAGCCTGGGGTTAGGGGGCGGGGCCCAAAAGAATTCTCTCTTGGGAGGAAATGAGAAAGATTCTTCTGGAGAGAGACAGGAGACTAGAAGGATTCTGAAAATGCTTCATTTCCTGTTCCTGAGGTGGTCTATTTACCAAAGGAGGTGAGGGAAGAGCAGATAGCTGTGGGGCTGCTGAAAGGATTTGGGAGGGCCTGGGGTTGGGGGGGTCACCAGAGACCCAGACTTACTTTTTCTGGCCAAAGATTCTGGGTTATTTGATGTCTTCTCTGTCTGGCTGGATTGTTGAATGAAGACAGACTGACTGCTCCCTGGAATCTGTCTTTTGACCTTCCATAGCTCCCAATATTGATATCTCTTCTCCCTCCAGCTCTCAGCTCCCAGCATTTTCTCTGGCTTTCCTCCATGCCTGGGATACTCTCCTCTGCTCTGACCACTTACCTTCCTGGGTCCCTTCAAGCCCCAGCCAAAATCCCACCTTCTACACAACCCCTCAACATTTCAGTCTTAGTTATTTCCTATTTATGCTCTAAATAGCTCACTGTCTAAGCATCTGCATGTTGTTTCCCCAAGTGACTGTGAGCCCTGAGGGCAGGGGCTGTCTTTTGCCTCCTTTTGTATCCCCAGTGCTTACTACTCTGCCTGGTACATTGGTGTTGGTCAGCCTTGTTTGACTCTCCCTCACCCTCTGGACCACAGCACGTCAATATTGTCCACAGGGTTTTCTTGGCAACTATTCTGGAGTGGTTTTGATGAGGTTAACCAAAATGATGAGGTAAGGGAACCATAGGTTTTGTAGGAGTGCTCAGGACCCAAAATACTGACGCACAGAGTCCTGCCAAATGAATTCGACTCAAGTCTTCTCAAAGTAAAATACATTTTATTAAAGATCTACCATACTGGGTACACTCTTAAGGAATCTCAGCATGTGAAGCTGGTATTGACAAGTGGGCCAGATTGAATCTGAGCTAGATTGAATCCAAACACCTTCATGGAGGCAAGATGGATCTTATATACACAAAGACTGTGGGAGGGATCTAGGCTGGCTAAATAGTCATGAGCTGATGGGAGGAGAGATGCAGGAAGGATCTTGAGGAGTCCTCCAAGGACGGTTTTGATGGGACTGGGGTGACTAAAGGTCAGACTTCAAGTGGGATTAAGGGTGGGAATTAGTTGTAGGCTACTTGGAGACAACAGACTGTGGAGGGCTAAAGGAGGCAAAGAGTAACTGAGTTTTGGGCATAGAGATAATGGAAGGCTTATGGCCTCAGGCGAATGCCACATGAAGTGGGAAGATTCAAGGAGGTTTCAGGGGGGCTCTGAGCCTATCCCCATCAGTACCACCTCACACCTATCAGACTGGTTGTTATGAAAGAAAAGGAAAATGATACATGTTGGAGTAGATATGGGAAATTTGGAATGCTAATGCACTGTTGGTAGAGTTGTGAACTGATCCAAGCAGTCTGTAGAGCAACTTGGAACTATGCCCAAAGGGCTATACACTGTGAATACCCCTTGATCCAGCAATACCACTACTATGTCTGTATCCTAAAGAGAGATCATAAAAAAGGGAAAAGGACTTATATGTACAAAAATATTCATAGCAAATCCCTTTGTAATAGCAAAGGATAGGAAATTGGAGGACTGTGCAACAATTGGCCAATGGCTGAACAAATTGCAGTATATGAATGTGAAGGAATACTACTGTACTATAAGAAATGATAAGCAGGTAATTTCACAAAAAAAAAAAAACTTACAAGAACTGATGCTGAGTGAAGTGAGTAGAACTCCAAGAACACTGTAACACAGTAACAGCAACACTGTGCAGTGATCAGCTATGACAGACAATTCCAAAAGACTCATGATGAACAATGCCATCTACATCCAGGGAAAGAACTATGCAGTCTCAATGCAAACAGAAGTATGCTATTTTCACTTTTGTTTTTTCTTTCCCATGGTTTTGTTTTTGAGGAAGAATGTGACTTGCGAAAATTCATGAGTGATGGTCCCTGGGACTTCAATTTGAGAGAAATCCAGGACTCTATGAAGGTAGATAAAAATCCAAAGAGTGACTCTGAATTTGATTAAATTGGAAAGAGATTCAGACAGTCTTCAATCTTAAATCACTGTAAGAAAATGACCTCAAGGAATGACAGTTTTGGTACAATGAATATGGCAAGTGTTTTCCTAAAGAGGTAGAGCATTTTCAGTCCCAAGAGAAGCCTCCTGAAATGCAAATGTATGCAGGTAATCAAAGGGAAATGGCCTTGAGCTGGAGTTCAGGCCTCATGAGACATCAGAAAACTGATAGTGCAGAAATTCTTTTTTGACAATAATAAAGGTGGGAAGGTCCTGAGTCAGAACTCTAAGCTCATTACACATCAGCAAATTCCATTTAGAAAGGAGCTTGATAAATATAATGAATGTGAAACAACCTTATGCCATCATTCTTCACTTCCTTACCAACCTGTATCTTACCCATGAATGAAAAGCTATGCATGTGCTCACTGTGGGAAGGCCTTTGGTTGCAACTCAGATCTTGATAGACCTCAGAAGATTCATACTTAGGAGTAGTTTTATGAACGTAAGGAATGAGGGAAGGTTTTCTACTATAGATCACTTCTTATTGGCCACCGGAGATTCCACACTGGACAGAGACCTTTTAAATGTAATCAATGTTCAAAGGCTTTCACAATTAGGAAGAATCTTGCAGCACATCAGAAAATCTGTACTGGAGAGAAGACTTATAGATGTAATCAGCATGGAAAGGCTTTCACACAGAACTCCAGTCTTGCACACCAGAGAAGCCACACTGAAGAGAAATCGTATGTCTGTAATCAATGTGGAAAAACTTTCAAATACAGCTCCAGTCTTGCTAAACATCAGAGAATCCACATTGAAGATAAACCTCATAAGTATGTTGAATACGGTAGAGCCTTTAGTTGCCAATCTTCTTGAAACTTTTTTTTTCTAATATAATCAATGTGCTGATGCCTGCAGGCAACAATCATCTCCTATTTCCCATCTCAGAATTCATATGAGATAGAAATTTGATCATTGCCATAAAGAAGGAAAGACATTCAAATGGAGGTCTGAGCTTCTTCAGGATTAAAGAAACCATTCTGAAGAGCATATCTCTATGGGCTCAGTGTGGGAAGGCTTTCAGCTAGAGATCACCTCTTACTTTCTATCAGAGGATTCACTGCAGAGAGAAGCCTCACAAAAGGGCTCATGGGGGCTGTGCTTTTCTCTGGGGGAGGGTGATCAGTACACAACCTTATTCCTGCTGGAATGAAGGTGGAGAAAGGCATTGTTTGTCGGAAAGGCTTTCTCTAGAGCTTATATTTGACTTGACTTTAGAGAAAACATGCTGGAGATAAAAGTTTAGGCATCTCATTACCAAGGGAAGGCCTCCTGCTGCAGCACAAGCTTCATTAGGCCTCCCAACAAGAGACCTCATTAAACACCCCCAAATTCCATCTTCTGCATAAAACCCTGTATGTGCAATGATTTTTCTCTGAAACCCTAATGTTTGTCATCCCTCCCCAATATTTCATGGACTATCATTTTTTCAGACATTCTTCAATTAATTGGTACTCACTGTGTTTCCTTTTGTTTGTTGGTACAAAAAGCCCTTCTTTAAATGTTTTGTTAAATGTTGTATGTGAATTTCTCTAGCGCTTCCTTTAAGCTTCTAGGTGGCCCAGTGGGTGAAGTGCTGGGCTTTAAATCAGGAAGCCTGAATTCTAATTCATTCGTTGGCACTTACTAGCTGTATTTCTTTGGGCAAGTCATGTGGCCTAATCATGTCTCAGTTTCCCCATATGTAGAAGGGTGAAGTGAGGATTAAATTTAACAAAATTTGTGAAATGCTTTGCAAACATTAAATGACTATGGGAATACTGGCTTTTTTTTTTTTTAGGATTTTCATTCCCTGGATCATTAGTCTCATAGTAAATTCAGTTGGCTAAAACTATGGATATCTTAACAGAGAAATAGGGAGAGAAAGAGAAAAAGTGAGACAGTAAGAGACGGAGAGAGACTAAGAGTCCCAGATCTTTCTCAAGGGGAAAGCTGCTCACATTTCTTTTTTTAAATTTCTTTTTCTTAATAAATTAAGTACGCAACAAGAAAAGAAAAACAAGCAAAATATAAACTTAAACAGTAAAACTTAAATTGAAACTAAGAACAGAAAAAAAAAACATTATTGTGTGCACAGCAGATCAAAAGATCATGGTTGGGGGGGACTGGGAACCCTGACATTTCAGAGTACCGGAAATGAATTCATACATTCAAACCATTTCCCAGGCAATGTGGCAAGGTTTATTGTAACACCAATAGATATGGGCAGTGCAATGAACCTGCAATTTGATAAGGATGGTGCTGATGCTAATATAAAAAAAAGGACAGTGAAATCTGGATGGGACTAAGAAGGGCTAAGTGGTCTGGGTGGGCCAAGTCGGATAGTGAGAAGAGTACTGATAATCATTTAATATCAATTTAATAAGCTCAATGAGGGCCAGAGCCTGAACTAATAAACCAGAAGTGCCTGGACCTAACAGCCTTTTTGTTCCCTGAGTAAACTCAGAGAATACCTCTTCTTGTGTCAACAAGGCCAGGAGCTTACCAGGGCTTTCTTCTGTTGATGACTACCAAGGACAGGCGTCTATATTGAGACATTTGCTTATCTTAATATTTTATGGACATATACTACGTTATGGTATGTTAATGGTAAAGAAAATACAGATGTCCTGGATCATAATTTCAACTGATACTTTGTCAACTCTCTTATCTTATTGTATTTACCACCTATTCAATTAAGAAAATTCCTTTCACAAGGCACTAGGTGGCACAGTGAGTAGAGCACAGGTCCTGGAGTCAGGAGGACCTGAGTTCAAATCGACCTCAGACACTTGACACATTTACTAGCTGTGTGACTTTGGGCAAGTCACTTAACCCCAATTGCCCTACCTTCTGCCCTCTAAAAAAAAAAGAAAATCTCTTTTTCATAATCTGATTAAACATACATGGAGATCATAAATCTGAGTGACACAGCCACCTTGAACTGGGATGATTCTAAAATGTAACTAAAGCCTTCTCATTCTTTTATCAAGCAGTCAGATTTTATCTAGCAACATACATGTATTCATTTTGATAGCTTTAATAATATATATGTATACACACACACACACAAATCACCTAGCATGTTTGCCTCTTTTAACCAAACTTTTAGGTCAACAGTATCAAGTAGGCTAATTAGGTGATCTAGTTGGGCAATTGCCTTGGGAGGAGGCACCAGTGATGTATCAGAGACATGGTCTTTTCCTTTTAGGGGTCCAGGTCCCATCACCCCTTCAGATTCAACATATTCAACAATAAATCTCCATTTCAAGAAAGCCTATGTAATAAATCCTACTCATTGTGTTCAGAGCTGTCCATTTATTCTTTGCTTCCTTGCAAGTTTTCTTTCATTCTCTGCTGTGCTATTTTTCTTAATACCACAAAGGAAAACTGGAAAGGCAAGAGACAGCTAAGTTATACCACTGGAGTTTATGGAATGGGAGAGAGGGGTGACATGGTCAGACTCTTACTTTAGGAAAAATGACTTTGGGACTTGAGGCAAGTAGACTCCCTCCCTCAGCAGCTATTGTTATAGTGCAGGTGTGAGATGATGGCGTTTTGTTGAAAGGTGATTGAGAAACCTTAATGCGGCGTATAATTGAGAATGACTATAATTCATTACTATTTTGTAGGGAAGAAGGGGGCCTGGGTAAATAGGGAGGCTAGCAGACTGATGGTCTTTTTCTGCTTTCAGGAAGAGAAGAATAACTAAGATCTCTGGGAAGTGCTAAATCTGATTAAGGCTGGGGTAGGGGCGGATCTGGGATCAGCTTCCCTAGCTTAAAGGAAGGAGGTACCTTTACTTAGAGACCTCTCTATATTATTGGGGTAGAGGTGCCTGTACTGACCCCAAGCCACCTAACTAACCCAGGCTGTGTAATGGGAGCTTTGGACATTGGGCCCTCCCCCTAGCTGACCCACACACCTGGGAGGAGGCTGGGCAGGCAGAAGCCCAGTTTAACCTTGCCTGGCTAGGAAGGAAAAGGGGCAGAGGGAGAGGAGATATAAATAAAGGAAATCATGGCAGGCTGTAGGACAGATTCCAGGAGGCAGTCAGTCTCTGTCTTCATTTAAGTCTCTAGCCAGACGGAGCCAGACAGAGAAGACATCAAAAGAGCCAGGGACTTTGGCCAGAGAAAGTAAGTCTGGGCCTCAGGTCCGTGTCTCCACGCCACCCCCCCCAAACCCCAGTGTAACTTTTTGGGCTCCAGACTCTGGTTGGGTCACTCTAGTTCCGGACCATGAGAAGGACGACAGAGATATAGGGAGGGGTGAATTTACATTTCTCACTGGGGCTGCTGATAATGCTGATGGGGTGCTTGGACTGCAGTCCCGAACTCACATCTGGCTCTAACTCTAACCTCTCTCCCTGGCCTGGAAAAGTCATTACTAGCAGGTCCAGCCCGAGGGAGGCCTTACACTCATCTCTCCTTCGGACACAGTGGTGGCAGCACCTGGAAGATTTATTTGTACACTCTAAGCACGTGCTGACCTGGCAGTGCCCTGTATCATAACGGTACTTACCACTCACTGACCATCACGTGTATCCTAGACCTGGACAAACGTATACTCCCTTACGCTGACCTTGTCTAACTGGACACTAAGAGGCAGCCTGGGCATTGCCTGGTCAGCCCTGACCTTTGGGCTACTTCCCAGTGAACTCTGGGTAAAAGACCTGTGCAGGAAATACTAAAAGTGCACGTTCTTTAAGAACTGACCACTCCCTAACCCCTCCCTAACCTTACCCAAAACACCTCAGTAGCATACTTGGCAGATATTTTACCGCGGAATCTCCTCTATAGCCTATACTGTGTCTCCTCTTGGATGGCAGGATCCTTAAGAACTCTTTCCCCGCTGAAAAGCGTAACGATAAACTTTTGCCAAGTTTACTTAATGATTGTTCGGGTCCGAGAAGCCATCGCAGGTGCCCTCACCCGGGGAACTTTAGTCTCAGGGTTCCCGTGTCCCTCCACATTTCCTTCGCCCACGCGGGCCCAGTCTGAGATCTCCTACCAGACAAGGGAAGCCCCATCCCCCGCCCTGCAGTCGGGTTTCTCCCCTCCCGTGCCAGGCAAGGCCTGCAGGGAAGGCTGGATGAAGCCTCCCCCAGCCTCGGGCATCATACCGCACAACTCCCCTTCTGAGGAGGGACGAGAGTTTGGGGACGAACGGCCCCTCTCTCGGTCTCCTCCCGGCGCTGCTCGGGCTAGTCACTCCCCGAGCTTTCTGGCTCCTCCTTGCCACGTCTAAGGCTGACGGACACGAAGGCCGGGCCAGGCTCCCCGCACACCCGGACCGCGCCCCTACGACGCCTCACACAACCGGTAAACCTCGCTCTTCCGGCTCTTACACAGAAGCGCCTCGCGTCCTCTGGCTACACTGCCTGGCCCGGACCCTCCAGAAGACCCGGACAAATGGCCCGCGGCGGAGCTCTGAATTCCGGCGCCATTTTACGGCGCGATCGGTTTTGCCGCCGGAAGAGAGACTGGCACGAGTTTCCTCCGTCCCGCTTTTACGTCCCTTCCCCAGGACCCAGGGCTGCGGGAACAATGTGGCGAGCCCCTGGTTAAATTTACGGCAGAAAAGAGAAACTGCACGAACCTCACTTAACTGATGATCTCCTTCTCTCAGGCCCACGAGCTTCGGGCTACTGGAGCAGGATACTACACAGCCTGCAGTCTGTCCAGCTCCTCAGTCAGCCCCTTGCCCGGGGAGGTAAGGCAGGGACCTTACCAGGAAGCTAGCGGGCTTCTACAGGATGTCCCTCCCCCTGACCCGCCGGTGCCGCTCGCCCATTGGTCCCCTAAACCTCTACTTCCAGGGCGGTCACCGCCAGAGACACTTCCGGACTCCATTTCCCAGCTGCCCTTGAGGCTACCTGATCCGCCTGCTCAATGGTCTTGTAGACCTCAGCAGCCGGACTCGGTTTCCCAGAATCCCCTTGTGTCCCTAAGGCAAAATGGGCTCCTTAGCCCTAGAGGAGTTTGGCTTTTGTTTATTTTGTTTCCCTTGAGTGAAAGTACTTTCAGCTGTTAAGTGCTAAGCCCCAGGCCCAAAGCCCTATCAGGTGTGAAACCTGTGTGGGTGTAGATTAATGACTTAAGAGGGGCCCACTCGGAACTGATGGTGTCTGGTCTCTGGCCGTTGAGGCGGGGCTTGAGACCGCCAGAGGCTTGGCTTCAAGGAGACCGCCAGAGGCTTGGCTTCAAGGAGAGGTGAGCTAAGAGACCAAATAGAGCTGAAGCTGAAAAAAGCAGAAGCAGGAGACCCGTGTGAACCCAGGAGTGCCAGCAAGGACTGGAGGCCAGTGAATATGATTTATACTATCTTGTTTCTCTGTGGCCTCCTGGTTACTCTTGTGAGGCGGCCCTACTGGGCCTGGGGTTTTTTGGTGAAGATGTTGGAATGGGGAGTCTGATCTGCTAATTTGTTGCTCTGGGGCCTAAATAAATGTTCTGTTGCTTTCTACTTAGAGAATCTCTCATACCTTGCGATTTCGAACCATTCAAACATATACATGATTATATTTGAGATCATAAATTCGGCCTTCCTACTGCACCCCTGCTCCCTAGACCTTCCCTTATTAGGGGCGGAACTCCCTATGTCCCTCCATCCCCAGCTCCTGATTGGCCCGTTCTTGCCAATCTACTCCCTTTGCAGAAAGTAGCAGGTTTCACAGCAAGAACATCCTGGTGCAAGTCCCTTTTTCAATCACTGATCTCAGCCAGGTTAAGGAGAAACTTGGCCGTTTTATAAAGAAAATCCAGCCCAGTTTGTAGAGGGTTTCAGAGCAATCCCCCTCCAGTTTGAGTTATCATGGGGAAATGTTGATTTCATCCTCTGCTCTGGTTGCACCATTGAGGAAAAATAAAGGATCTGGGATCAGCCCCGAAGTCCAAGGAGGATCTGGCCGGCCCCGGGGCCCCTTCAGGAGCTGTCGCTGTCCCTATGGCAGATCCTGGATGGAACAATTGAAGGGACACAGACGGAAAAAGGGATCCTGTGCTGTTCTGCCTCATAGAGGAGATGAAAATGGGATTTAAAATGGATCAGAGAGATTCCCACGGGCTGAGGAGGGCAAGCCTCTTCTCCTGGGCCAGTCATTAGAGTGGAGGGGCTTCACTCACCCAGACCCCATCCCCCCAGGGAGCAGCCATCCTTGGCAGGCGTGTTATCAGTCAGTTCCCCCCAGACATTGGGCTGAACCTCAGGACATCGGCCTCTGACCCCTAACGCCTCAGACCCAACTATTAGAGGCGCCTTTGTAGGTTGTATTACAAGAGACCAGAATGTGGTGGAGGAAGACCAGAGGGCTGTGGGTAGAGATGGAGACCAGCCCAGCCCCAGGCTCAGCTCCTGGCTGCTGCCATGGCCAGGGACCCAGTGGTACTCCTGCTACCTCGTGTGATGGCGATGCCTGCTCCTGATGCCAGGACAGGGGCCGTTGGTCCCACCAGTGCCCTCTTGGACTTGTCCCCAAGGGAAGCCTCTGGGACCATGCGCAACCTGCAAACTTCTTGGCCATTGGAGGAGGGATGGCCCCCCAAGGTGGTTCCAGCAGCTTCCTTTTAGCATCCTGCCCTCCAGTCCTCTCTGGAGTGACCTGGCCCAGGGCCTGGCTTGGCTCCGACCTTCTCCATGTCATTGGCCGAACACTGGGGGACAATTGCCAGGACAACTAAGCCTATCAATCTGCTAATGAACACCACCCCCTCCCCCGTACCTGCTCTGTGATACCACACCATTCTGGCCCCACCTGTATTTCTAGCCGCTGGGTGACGGGCATTGAAGGAAAGGCAAGGAGTTGTCAGGAGACATATCCCTTGCCCTGCCAATTTGGGGATCTGTTATTTAACCTCTCCTTATCATCTACTCCTGCTCTGCTCCTTCATGGGGAAAGGATCTGATAGTAAAATTGGGGAGCCCATTCTTGTTAGTCAAGCTTATCTTCTCCCTTTTAACTGTGCTCATCAGACTTCTCATATTCCCTTTGAAGTATGAGAGGGGGGTCAACCCTATCGTCTGTGACCAGGGAATTCCAGGAATTCCTCATGCCACCCTGGCTGTTGTCCACTTAAAGGACCCTAGTGTATACTCTCATCAGCGCCAATACCAAATCAAACCTGATGCCTGGGAGGGTTTGCAGTCTCTGATTGAAAGATTTCTAAAGCATGGGCTTCTTGTTTCTTGCTAGTCCCCTTGTAATACCCCTATTCTTCCTGTGAGAAAGCCTAGTGGGGAATTACCTATGGTTCAGGATCTTAGGGCAGTCAATGAAGCTGTTATTCCTATTCATCCCATAGTTTCTAATCCATATACCATATTCACTCAAATCCCAGGGGACACCCAGTGGTTTTCCACTCTGGATCTTAAAGATGCTTTATTTTGTATACCTCTCCACAAGGACTCCCAATTTATATTTGCATTTGAGTGGACACCCCCTGGGAAATCAATCCATGCCAGTTAACATAGACATTGTTGCCTTAAGGCTTCTGGGATAGCCCCCACTTAGTTGGTCAGGCCTTGGGAAACGATTTAAGGAATCTGGAGTTACCTAAAAGCAGTTTAATTCAATATGTGGATGATATTCTTATCTGTAGCCCTACAGGAGAGAAATCTCTGAGTGCTCTTAATTTCTTAGGCAGTCAAGGATGTCAGGTTTCTCTGGCCAAGGTCCAAATAGCTTATGAGAATGTTAAATATCTAGGCCATAAATTAACCCCCACCTCTTGCTCCTTAACACCAAAGGAAACAGGCAATATTGTCTATTCCTGTCCCAGCTACTAAGAAAAAAACTACATACCCTTTGGGGCATGGCTGGGTTTTGTAGGCTCTCGATCTCCAACTTTGGACTTATTGCTAAGCCTCTTTATGATTATATCCAGGGTCCTGATATACTTCCTTTAGAGTGGTGACTGGACCAGGCTATGGCTTTTACAACTTTGAAATCTAAACTGAAAGCCTCCCAAGCACTAGCTTTGCCTGACTTCAATAAGCCTTTTACTTTGTATGTTGATGAGAGGAGGGGTCAGGCTCTGAGAGTGTTAACTTAGTCCCTTGGACCTGACCTTAGGCCCATTGGTTATTTTTCTAAACAATTTGATTCTGTGGCTGCCTGATAGCCTTCATGCCTCCATGCTGTAGCAGCAACAGCCATCCTAATTGAGGAAGTCTGTAAGCTCACACTTGGTCAGCCTTCAGAAGTTTTAACCTCATACAGGGTCCAGAGCATTCTGGAAGCTAAAGGTCACAGGTGGCTGGCAAGAGGCCAGCTCACTAGATACCCCTGACTTGACTCTCAGAGTGTGCCATACCCTCAACTATATTTTGCTGCTTCCTATCCTATCCCCCTTTATCCTATTTTCTCTTTTCACCCTGTCCCTTTTCAAAAGTGTTTACTTTTGATTACCTTCTCCCCCTATCTGCCCTCCCTTCTATTATCCTCCGTTTTTATCTCCTTCCTCCTTCTTTCCTGTTGAGTATGTTATTCCCTCCTCAGGTCAAATCTGATGAGAGCAAGATTCACTCATTCCCTCTCACCTGCCCCCTCTTCCCTCCTAACAGAACTGCTTTTTCTTGCCACTTTTATGCAAAATAATTTACCTCATTTTATATCTCTCTTTCTTCCTCTCTCAATATATTCCTCTCTCATCCTTTGATTTTATTTTTTTAGATATCATCCCTTCATATTCAACTCACCCTCTGCCCTCTGTCTACGTATATATGATGTGTGTGTGTGTGTGTGTGTGTGTGTGTGTATTCCCTTCAGCTACCATAATACTAAGGTCTCATGAATTATACACATCATCTTTCCATGTAGGAATGTAAACAAAACAGTTCAACTTTAGTAAATCTCTTGTGATTTCTCTTTCTTGTTTACCTTGTCCTGGGTGGGATGCAGGCCATATATCCCAGTAGGAATTGAGTGCACCCCAGTGGATGAAGATAGTAACAAATTGTAGATGAGAGATTGAGACCAGCACTCCCTGGCATGAATAAGGTCATTCGCTGTGAGGGATGAAGTGTCTGTGAGGCTGGGAATGTCTGTGGGGCAACAAGAGCAAGAGTGCTGCCCCTACTGTTTGGTGGGGCCAGGGCTGGCTATGGGAGCAGTTTCCCAACTTGGATCAACACTTGGAGGCCCAGTGATTTCCCTTTCCACATTTAGGGCATGGTGTTGCTGGAAGCATGGCTGGATTTCTTTTTATTCCCCTAATGGAGAGTCTGCATTCTTTCTTAAGACCAGGCCTCCTGCAATTGTAACACTTAAGGCTGGATCTGGCAGGTCGCTGATCAAGCATAGCTGCCATCACTTCAGCATTATAGGCAATAGTGCCTACCGTCTGGCACCTTTGAATCATTTCTGAGATTGTCGTATGTGGGGCCCCTCCCAGTAGCCATTTTATAGTCGGGATTGCAGTTTTTTAAAGCTAGTTTTTGTAACAGTATAATAGCAGCATCAGTATCTCCTACACTTCTCTGAATAGCCTGGGTGAGCCTATTTAAGAAGTCAGGAAATAGCTCTTGGGGTCCTTGAAGGATTTTTGTAAAGGAAGAAGCACGGTTTGTTTTTCCCAGAATTCTCTGCCATGCAGCTTTTGCGCAGTTCATAATCTGCTCATATGCATGCAGCTCATGAGTGAGTTGGTCCTGGAGCGCCGAAAACTGGCCCATCCAGGTGAGCTGTTCAAAGCTTATGTTCACCTGTACTCTTTGCTTGTTCTAAGCATTTTTCAAAAAACTCAGGTTTCCAAACCCAATAATCCCCATCCTCTATGGTGGTCTTTGCCAAGGTGTACCCGTCCTGAGGGCACATGGCCTGACGGGAAATACTTTCAATGATGGTCTGTACGTAGGGGCTGTTGGCCCCATAGTTAGAGGCTCCCTGTTTGAGTTCTTTTAGGGTTTTTAAATCTAGGGCTACATGCTCCCTAATAACCTGCTGATTATTTTGGGGATTTGGCTGTTCAGAAATGGGCAGAGAAGAAATTCTAAGGGGACATTATCCCCAAGCTCTTTGGCCCTCCTTATAATCTTCTCTATAATGCCTTCCAGTTCTGGGGCTATTTTATGTTCCCAAATGCATGGATTGGATTTATATCGAGGAGGTGGAGGAGGGACCAAAGCAGACTTCAGTCTTTCCTCTAAGTTGTATTCTAAGTTGCCTTTTTCTGGTATCTTGCACTTGGATTCTAACAAGTATGTGAGTTCCTCCTCTTGCTCCATTCCTGTAGCCACATCTGTCTTTAAAACTTTTGTAGCAAGAGGCGCTGCTTCAGGCTTTTGCAAGCATATTTTTAAAATGTTCCATATCGAAAAGGCAGTTATTGAGAAAGCTGCAGGTCCTGCCTCCCTAAAATATTCACTCATCTGGTTTCCTACAACCTCCCATCTCTCTAGATCTATAGTCCCTTTGGTGGGGAACCAAAGGCAATATTTTTCTACAGTTTCCAAGAATTCTTGTAACTGGCTGGAGGATATCAAGAGTCCTCCCTTTCTAACTAACTTTTTTAAGACATTTAGATAATATTCTTGATCCTTTCTGCCTTGATCCTCAAGTCGAAAGCATTTACTAGGCACCCCCTGTGTGCCAAACAGTGGATAGACAAAGTGTCAGGATACCAACACAAGGAAAAAGCCAGTTTATGGTTTCCAGGAGCTTCCATTGGAAAGTGAAGACAATGAACAAGAGGGAGCTGGAGAGGGGGGAGGGGTATGGCATTTCCGGCCCTACCTTGACAGTTTCTAATACTTTCTTCACAGCAACCCTCTGAGGTCATGGCTGCACATCTCACTATTCACATTCTACAGATGAAGAAATTGGGACTCAGAGAGGTTGTTACTTGCCAAGGATCAGGACTGGAAGTCAGGCCTTCTAACTCTAGACCTAAAGCTGTGGGGTCCTATGCCAAGATGCTTCTTTAAACTCTAAAGACCATCTGAAAGGGGAAAATGCTGCATCTGGGCTCAAAAAGAGCTGAGTTTCCTGGATGCGTGACCATTACCACAATGAGCCTGTTTCCTCTTCTGTGAAATGAGGCCAATAGTCCCTATAGTACTTCCTTCTCAAGGCTTTTCTTATTCCCAAAGGAGATTATGTGGGCAAAATGCTTTGAGAACCTTGAAACACTTCAGAAATGGCAACTCTTCTGACCACCTGTATATGTGTCCAATTTGGTGCCTACAAACACAGAAATAAATCAGGAGAACAAAGGCAAGGGAGAAGAGTGGCTAATGTCTTTAGGTCAGAAGAAATGGTTTTTGAGGTGACCTTCCATATCTAAGCCATGTATGAATTGAGATCAAATGTTGGTCTATGGTGTGAGATGCTGGCTCTACACCATGGATTCTCTGGTGTTTAGCAAGATTGGAATTAAATCAGAAAACTTCACACTGATTAGGTTCATAAGTTTTCTCTCTAGCATGGATTCTCTTAACAGGCAACAAGATTGGAAAGCCTTTCCACATTCATAAGGTTTCATTCCAGTAAGAATTCTCTGATGTTCGGCAAATTACTTGTTCTGTTGCAAAGTTTTTCCATGTTGATTACATTCACAAGGTTTCTCTCCAGTGTGGTTTCTCTGATACAGAATAAGGTAAAGGTGATCACCAATGTATTGGTTATTTCTGACACTAATGAGATTTTCTCCTTTGGATACTTTGATGCCATGCAAGATTACAGCTGCATTTGAAAGTTTTTTTCACACTGATTACATTCATAAGGATTCTTTCCAGTGTGGATATGCTGATGTTTACCAAGCATACAGCTGCATCAAGAGTGAAAGGAACTGAGTTCTTTTTTTTTAAGTGAATGTTAAAAATTATTCTTACATATAATTGGGGAAAATAAAATTTGAAAAAAGAAAGGAGTTTCATCTGAAGGTCTTTGTACACTCATTATTTGAAAAGTTTTCTCTTCAGTGTGAATTCTCCAATGGCCAGTAAGGATTGGTCTGTAGCAGAAATCCTTCCCACATGGCTTCTCTCCAGTATGAATTTTCTTATGCCTAATAAGATCTGAGTTCCAACAAAAGGCATTTCCACACTGATTGCTGAATGATAAATCATTATAGAAGATCTTCCATATTATAGTGTAAGCCTGGCTTTTCTTCCTCCCCCACCCCCAGCTCCTGCAAGATCTTTAGATCAGACATTAACCTCTTAGACATCTGTTCTCTGGCTGATGGGCCCAGACAATGGAATACACTAGGAGATAGGCCTGAACAAAGAACAGGTAACTCTTAAGACAAAGGACAGGAAATTCCGAAACCGCTTCTTGAGGACCTAGCCAGTTCTCAAAATCAAAAGAACAAGGAGGGAAGTCTTTACCTTCCTTGCAGCAATCACCAGATCCCCTGGAACAACTCTGGGGTCATCATGACCTGCATGTCCTGGCTTCGCACCTCAGGCCAGGTCAGAATGAATGCTGACCCCAATCCCTGCAGCTGGAACTAGGATTTAAACCCAGTGACTGGCGGGCTCTTTCCACAGTACTAGAGAGGCTTTCTCCACTGCACTTTCAATATTTTCTTCAAATACCTATTTCATTTTACTTTTAATTTTGCCAATCTCACATAATCTTCCTGCTTTTCTGTACTAACCAGTTTTGGTGCACGATCACATAGTTATTCTTTTTCAACTTCTTCTGATAAAATAAGAAATAGTGTTACTCTTTTGAATTGTCATGTAATAATATACACCAAAATCATTCAGTGTTGTATCCAACTTTTCTCATATTTCATTAAGAAAAATTGATATTTTGTCATTTACTACACATCCAAAATGTTCACATGATTTGGCTATCTATTAAATCATTAAGTATAACAATTTCCCTGGTGAAGCTTGTTAATCTTATTTTTTTTTTCTGCTGACAAATATGAGACCACAACATGACTGGCAGCCAATTTTTCTATTTCCCTGAGGTAGAATAGATTATTGTGAACAATGGCTTTTTTAGGATAGCTATATGTATTTTTCAAAAGTGTCTTCACTGACTCCAAATTATCATGATGAATTCATGTACACTATACAATGATGTGTGTGTTTATGCAACAATTTCATCAAACTCTGTTCACTTCTAAATACAACAAATTCTTTGAGTTTCTCAAGCTGACATCAAATTGTTTCCAAACTGCCAGATAACTCTGACACACAAGTGCAAATGAATTCCTAAGTGATGGCCAAAGCTATGCACAAATCTTCATTTCTTTTCTGTACACTAATCAAAGTAGTCACTTCATTTCAAGGTTACTTTGTAATCTTATCTCATAAGTGCTGTAATCACCACATCAAGATGCTAGAAATGTTTTTGTTTTTTCCTCGCACAAAGCAGACTCTTTGAAAAACATGATCAATAGGCATGCACCTTACAAACCATCTTGAAACCATCATAGGCCACCCACCCCAAACATTCTTAAAAAACAGACCTTACATTGCCTCTCATTGAAATGTTAAAGCTACTTTCTGATTTGAACTAATTTTCTGTTTGTTACTATTCTTCTATCTAGGAGATTTTCAAGGGAACTGTTTGGTAACAGAAGTCAGTCATTTCATAGTTTCTGCTGTGAGAGAGTAGCCAGTATGCCAGTTGCAGAAAGAAGAATGTCTATCAACCAGGTGAAGCCCATCCCTAAAAATGCAGGAGTCCAAGCTGGCTTGAAAGTAGACCAGTTTTATTAAGAAGAAAATCAAACACTAGTACCATACAAAAAGCCAGCAATCCAGGAGGCCAGGAGGGGCTGGGGAGATTATACATGAGAACGGAAAACGTGAAGTTCCAGGGTATTGGGGAAAAGGATGGCCAATCTTTCCCAGGAACAGGTAGAGACAGAAACAGGACATTTAGCGGGAACAGTTGACTGCAAAGCTGAGTTGTCTTAGTCTGTGGAAAGGGGAGGGTGTAGAATAGCAAGATCAGCCAGTGAATACCAGCAAAGGCATCTAGGAGTGAGCAAGGCTCACTACAGGCTCTTTCCATAAACGTGCTTACTCTGTGGCCAGTGCCAGCAGATGGCGCTAGTGTAGGGTGAAGTAATGAACACGAAAGGACACAAACATGGGGCTAGGGAGTCGTATAGTCAGGGTATAGACTGATTTTAATGGAGTTACTGACAGTATTTTATACAGGTTAATTGTTGAGTCATCCTGACTTCTCAGAAAAGTACAATGAAGTAATGGTTAATATATTTTTTCATCTCCTTGCTCCTGGGAACGAGATGCTAGTCTCCTACCAGCTAACCAAACTGAAACATTTCTATTCTTTCCCATACGGGTAATCATACTGAAACAATTCTGTTCTTTCTCATGTGGAACAGCAGCTATGAAGGCAGGTTCTCTTTGCCACATCTTCTTCTCCTAAAATAGCCTTTGCCATGCATAGACCTATCCTCAAGTGACCCTGCCATGCAGAGATGTAGGAGGCTGCTTTGTAGAGGTCTAATGAGGCCTAAACAGGATATAGCTAGCTCTCCACAGCCTGTGCATGTGCCTGGTAAGGTAACTTATGGAAAATGGACATATTAATTTCAGTGGAACTTCTCAGCAGACAAGTTCAAATTTGATTCCACCCTGCTTGGTTGGCTTCCTATTAGTCCAGGTGTGGTAGAGGTAAGTGGGGGAAAGGGCTGAAAATCCAAAGGTCACTTTACCCACCCTGAGTTAGTTAGGTGGCCTGTGTTCAGTGCTGCCACTCCTGCCCTAATAATGCAAAGATGTCTCCCAGAGGAAACTCCTTCTTTTGATCTTGGGGATCTGATCCCCTATCCACCCTGATGCCAGACTCAATCAGATTTAGGACTTCCCAGAGAGATCTCAATTATTCTTCTGTGCCAGGAAGGAAAAAAAAACCAAAAACTTGTAGCCTGCTACTGCTCTCACTTACTAAGGGCCCTTTCTGCCTAACAAAATAATGAATTAAAATCATTCACCCATATACTCCAGATTAAGGTTTCTCAATCAGGTTTCAACAAAACACCATCACCTCGCATCCTATTATATTGAGGAAGGTTGGCCCCTGTTGGGGAAGCGGTCTCCCTTCTTCAAATCTCTCCCCGTTCCAGTCAAGCCCCAGAGTCATTTTCCTAAAATGCAGTCTAATCATGTCACCTCCCCCCTCAACTTAACAAACTCCAGTGGCTCCCTACTGTTTCTAGGAGCAAGTACAAAATTCTGTGCTTGGTATTCAAAGCCCTGTATAACCACCCTCTGGTTTGTCATAAAAATAGCCACCTCTTCAGCCTTCTTACACCTTTCTCCCCCATGTCCTCTTTGATCAAATGACACTGGCCTCTGGAGGTTTCACAGAGAAGACTCTCGATCTCTCAGATCCCAGCATTTTTTCTGGCTGTCCCCCATTCCTGAAATACTCACCACTCTTTGCTCTGACCATTGATCTTCCTGGCTTCCTTCAAGGGCAGCTAAAATTCTGCCTTCCACCACAAGTCTTCTCCAACCCCTCTTAATTCCATTGTTTTAACTCTGCTAAATACGTCCTATTTATCCTGTATATAGCGTACTTTCTACATACTTAGAGGTTGCTCCCTGAGGGCAGGGGCTGTTGTTTGCCACTTTTTCTATCTCTGGTGCTTAGCATAGTGCCTGACACATTGTGGTTGCTCTGGTGTTCACTCCTGGCTGACAGTTCCCAGGAACTTTCGCCAGAGGCTTTGTTTGTCATCTTAGTTTGATGACGTTGCTGATGGCTCTTTGCATATGGAAACACCTTATTAACTAGGGCCACCCCCTCCACTGACTGGGTGTTTGGTAGTACCATTCATATGATATATGTATATATACATATGATATCATATATATGTGATATATATCATAGATATATATGATAATCATTTCCCTATTTCAATTTTTAAAGCAACCCATATAAAAATCTTAATACATCTCAAATAACAATATGTTTTACAACATACACCGCAATTGTCTGAAGAACAAGCATTGGCTTTGTGCTATTGAGAAATGTAAGCAAATTTCCCTTGGGTAAGGTCTAGGACTCTTTGTCTCTGACTATCTGTCTCTCTTTCTCAGTTGAGCTATCCATTTATTTTAGCCAACTGACTTTACTAAGAGACTGATGATCCAAGGAAAGCCAGTCATAAAAGTAGCCAATATTTCCATACTGATTTAATGTTTGCAAAGCATTTAACAAATATTGCTTAATTAAATCCTCACCACAGCTCTGGGAGGTAGAAGGTCTAATTATTCCCATTCTACAGATGGGGACACTCAGGCAGGATTAGGTGACATGAATTGCCCAGTGAAATACAAAAAGGAAGTGCCCAAGACTGAATTAAAATTTAGGCCTTGTGATTCCAAGGACAGCACTTCATTCACCATGTCACCTAGACCCTTAAAGAAAGCAACAGAGAAATTAATGTCCAACAGGTTCCAAATCTTTTAAGAAGGAATTTTTCTGCCAGCAAACAACAGGAAATGAAGTAAATACCAATTAATGGAGGGATGGCTAAAAAAACGAAGCCTATGAAAGTCATGTCATATTGAATAGGACTGAAAAACATTAGGATTTCAGCTCTGTGTGAAAGACTTTCCATATTGATTATATTCAAAAGATGTCTCCCTAGTGTGGATTCTCTGATCTGAAGCCAAATTGGAAGTACATCTAAAAGTCTTTCCACATTGATTACATCCATAAGGCTACTTGCCAGTGTGGATTCTCTGATGGATAACATGATTGCCCCTGTCTGTAAGAGGCTTTCCACAGTGATTACACTCACAAGGTTTCTCTCCAGTGGGGATTTTCTGATGTCCGGCAAGCTGGGATCTTGTTCTGAAAGTCACTTCGCACTGACTACATTCAAAAGGTTTTTCTCCACAGTGCATTCTCTGATGTGCAGCAAGACTGTACCTGTCTATGAAAGTCTTTCCACAATGATTACATTCAAAAGTTTTCTCTCCAGTATGTGTTCTCCAATGTGAAGCAAGATGGCTGGTCTGTGTGAAAGACTTTCCAAATTGATTACGTACATAAGGCTTCTCTCCCGTGTGGACTCTCTGATGTCCAACAAGAACAGTGTGGACATCCGGCAAGACTGACCTTGTCTATAAAAGCCTTTCCATATTGATTACATACATAAGGCTTCTCTCCAGTGTGCACTCTCTGATGTCCAACAAGAAGGCTCCTCTGGGTGAAACCCTTTCCATATTGATTATATTAAAAAGATTTCTCTCCAATGTGGATTCTCTGATGTCTAACAAGATGGCTCCTCTGTGTGAAAGCTTTTCCACATTGATTACATTCATAAGGCTTCTCTCCAGTGTGGATTCTCTGATGTCCAGCAAGACTGCCCTTGTCTATAAAAGCCTTTCCGCATTGATTACATTCATAAGGCTTCTCTCCAGTGTGGATTCTCTGATGTATAGCAAGATTGCCTCGTTCTGTAAAAGCTTTTCCACACTGATTACATACATAAGGCTTCTCTCCAGTGTGGATTCTCTGATGTCCAGCAAGTCTGCCCCTGCCTGTAAAAGCCTTTCCACATTGATTACATTCATAAGGCTTCTCTCCAGTGTGGATTCTCTGATGTGCAACAAGATGGCTCCTCTGTGTGAATGCCTTTCCACAATGATTACATTCATAAGGCTTCTCTCCAGTGTGTATTCTCTGATGTACAGCAAGACTGCCCCTGTCTGTAAAAGCCTTTCCACATTGATTACATCCATAAGGCTTCTCTCCAGTATGGATTCTCTGATGTCCAACAAGATAGCTGCTCTGTGTGAAAAGTTTTCCACATTGATTGCATTCATAAGATTTCTCTCCAGTGTGGATTCTCTGATGTATGGCAAGACTGCCCCTTTTTGTAAAAGCCTTTCCACATTGACTACATTCATAAGGCTTCTCTCCAGTGTGGATTCTCTGATGTGTAGCAAGATTACACCTATTTATAAAAGTCTTTCCACAATGATTACATTCATAAGGCTTCTCTCCAGTATGTATTCTCTGATGTGCGGCAAGCTGGGATCTCGTTCTGAAAGCCTTCTCACACTGATTACATTCATAAGGCTTCTCTCCAGTGTGGATTCTCTGATGTCCAACAAGATGGCTCCTCTGTGTGAAAGATTTCCCACATTGATTACATTCATAAGGCTTCTCTCCAGTGTGGATTCTCTGATGTCCAGCAAGACTGCCCTTGTCTATAAAGGCCTTTCCACAGTGATTACATTCAAAAGATTTCTCTCCAGTGTGGATTTTCTGATGTCCAGCAACCTGCGATCTCGTTCTGAAGGTCTTTCCACATTGATTACATTCATAAGGCTTCTCTCCAGTGTGGATTCTCTGATGTATAGCAAGACTGCCCCTTTCTGTAAAAGTCTTTCCACATTGATTACATTCATAAGGATTCTCTCCAGTGTGGGTTCTTTGATGTGCAGCAAGCCTGGAGCTCTGTGTGAAAGCCTTTCCACATTGGTGACATTCATAAAGCTTCTCTCCGGTGTGGATTCTCTGATGTGCAGCGAGGTGGCTACTCTGTGTGAAAGCCTTTCCACACTGATTACATTCATATGGCTTCTCTCCGGTGTGGATTCTCTGATGTCCAACAAGATGGCTCCTCTGTGTGAACACCTTTCCACAATGATTGCATTCATAAAATTTCTCTCCAGTGTGGATTCTCTGATGTCCAGCAAGCTGGGATCTCGTTCTGAAAGTCTTCCCACATTGATTACATTCATAAGGCTTATCTCCCGTGTGGAGTCTTTGATGTTCAACAAGATGGCTCCTCTGTGTGAACACCTTTCCACAATGATTACATTCATAAGATTTTTCTCCAGTGTGGATTTTCTGATGTCCAGCAAGCTGGGATCTCGTTCTGAAAGCCTTTCCACATTGATTACATTCATAAGGCTTCTCTCCAGTGTGGATTCTCTGATGTCCAACAAGATGGCTCCTCTGTGTGAAAGCCTTTCCACATTGATTACATTCATAAGGCTTCTCTCCAGTGTGGATTCTCTGATGTATAGCAAGACTGCCCCTGTCTATAAAAGCCTTTCCACATTGATTACATTCATAAGGCTTCTCTCCAGTGTGGATTCTCTGATGTCCAGCAACCTGGGATCTCGTTCTGAAGGTCTTTCCACATTGATTACATTCATAAGGCTTCTCTCCAGTGTGGATTCTCTGATGTATAGCAAGACTGCCCTTTTCTGTAAAAGTCTTTCCACATTGATTACATTCATAAGGCTTCTCTCCAGTGTGGGTTCTCTGATGTGCAGCAAGCCTGGAGCTCTGTGTGAAACGCTTTCCACACTGATTACATTCAAATAGTTTCTCTCTAGTGTGGATCCTCTGATCGCCAATAAGGAGAGATCTGTAGCAGACAGCCTTCTCAAATTCATGACACTCATAAAACTTCTCCCCAGTATGAAACTTATGGGATCTATCAAGATGTAAGTTGCAACCAAAAGCCTTCCCACACTGAGGACATGCATGTCTTTTCATTCCAGCGTGAAATCTAGGATGGTAAGGAAGACATGAGTGATGGGATAAAGTTGCTTCACATTCATTATATTCATCGGGATCCTTTCCAATGGGAATTTGCTGATGAGTAATGAGCTTAGAGTTCTGACTCAAGGTCTTCCCACCTTTACTACTTACAGAAAGCATTTCTCCTGTATCACTTTTCTGATGAGTCATGAAGTCCGAACTCCAGTTCCAGGCCATTTCCCATTGATTACCTGGATACACTGGCATTTCAGGAGGCTTCTCTTGGGCCTGAAAAAGCTCTACCTCTTCAGTAAAGCATTTGCTATATTCACTATCCTGAACACGGTCCTTCCCTGAGGTCATTTTCCTACAGTGATTTTGTATAGAAGGCTGTCTGAATCTCTTTCCATTTTCATCCAATTCACAGTTACTCTTTGGATTTTTATCTAACTTAATATCACAGTCATGGATTCCTCTCAACTTGAAGTCCCAGGGAACATCACTCGCAAATTGTTGCAGGTCATGTTTTGCCAGAAAAATTCCAAGATTGCTAGTGACCTCATTTACTTCAAAACTGCTCTCTAAATCTGAAGAAAACAATCAAACAAATATACATCAAAAGATATACACTTGTAAGTATATGCAAAAGCAATGGTTACTTGAGAATTATGTGGCTCATGACCTTCTCATCACCAACCTAAATGCAACAAAACCCTGTGTATTCTCAAAGCAACCACTGACATTCAATATACTGTATCATTGTAAGAAGAGAGAGACAAGCAGTGAGAGTGACAAGGGAGATGTATACCTCAGAGTGCTGGACCTATCAGAGACTCATTCACTCCAAGCTAAACATTCACATTCAACAAAAGTGGCAGCCACAATGCAAGATGGCTACCAGATGTAATGTCAACAGACAAGAGTGATTCCTCATGGGAGAACAGTTTGTTACTAACTTGGAGAGAAAACTGAGCCAACACAGGGATCCTTACATTCCAGCAGAAAAGGGCAGAGATTTCTTGTACAGCAACACATTTACTCATCTGGGTGAGAATACTTGTCAATATCCAAACTGGTTTATTGAAAATGATGGAGAAATGCAAAACCTAATAAAGAAATAATGAAAACTCTACAGCTACTACCAGTCCCTGGATTTGTTTTCACAGCTGTACTCCCAGGAATCATATAGTGTCTGAAGTTATTTTAAGTGGGGTATCTCTTACTATCTCTTCTTGCATGGCTTTGATATTTAGGAATGATGATCATTTGTAAGGGTTTAAATTATATCCTGCTAATTTGCTAAAATTATTAACTACTTTAATAATAAACCTTTTGATTGAGTCCCTTGGACTTTCCAAGTATGTCCTCATATCATCTACTAAAAAAAGTGAGTTTTATTGCCTAACTCCCTATTCTGATTATTTCTATTTCTTCTCTTATTGTTACTATATTTCCAATACAACACCAAATAGTATAGGTGACAGTGGGCATCCTTGTTTCACACCTAATCTTCCTGGGAAGGCTTCTAGCTTATCCCCATTACAAATAATGGTTGCTGATGTGTTTAGGTAAATGCTTTTTTTTTTTTTTATCAATTTAAGGAAAAATCTATTAATACTTATTCTTTCAGGATTTTTTGATAGAAATCAATTTTATATTTGATCAAAAGCTAATTCTTCAGCTATTGATATAACCATGAGATTTATTACTCACTAGTGATACAATCAATTATGTGAATAATCTTCTGTAAGTTCAAGCATCCCTCCACTCCCTATTGAAATCCAAATTGGGCTCAATGTGCAATCTTTGTAATATATTGTGCTTATTCCCTACCTACTATTTTATTCAGGATTTTTGCATCTATATTCATTCATAAAATTGGTATATTATTTTCCTTCTCTTTTTTATTCTTCCTGGTGTGGGTATCAATACCATATCTGTTTCATAAAGAGTTTGTAGTACCCCTTCTTTGCCTATTTTTCCAAATCATCGATTCAATGTTGGAAATAGTTTATCTTCATTGTTTTGTAAAATTCCCTTTCAGATCCATCTGCTCCTGGTGCTTTTTTCTCAGGAAGGTCATTTACGGCCTGTTTAATTTCTTTTTCTAATACAGATTTACTTATTCTAGTTCCTCTTCTGTTAATCCCATAAGAATAAGGTTCTAGCACTGCCTGCCCTCACTTCCTCCACCTAATTCCAAGAGGGTTAATTTCTATGTGACAATTGCTTCATTTTACCTCTCCCTAATTTTTGTTTACCGCTTAAAACACCTTTTAATGTGCAACACATCCTCCTTTTGTGGTAACTCCTGGGTTTTCTTTTTCTCTCTCTTTTTTAACATATTTTGGCATTCAGTTCACATACTTTGACACATATTTCATAAATTGTCATGAAACCACACTTTGATCAGATAAGAAATTAAGGAAGCCTTAGACGAAGTGTCCATTTGGCCCATACTAGTGTTATAACCCATCACAGGTCTTCAATAGTGCTTAGATAGTGTGAATTCACAGGCCACTGAAATATATGATTTCCACATCTTGGAAAAATTACTTTTGAAAATTTTTTTTTAATTTATGTAATGGAACAAGCATTTGAGTAACACAGTACTGAAAAAAGATGAGTGTACATGAAACTGGAAATGTACTATGAACTTCTTATTTTTTAAAATTTAGAACAGAATTATCACAGCAATTTCTTTCTTTTTATTTTGTGTTCTTGTTTTTTTCCCACTCCTCAGAATTGGCTCCCATTACATACAAATAGGTAAGTATGTTGTCTGTGTATGTGTGTTTGTATGTGTGTACACAGTTCCAGACACACTGCTTTCCAGCTTTCACAACAATTTTTTTTATCCAATAATGAATTCTTATTCCAAAATATTGTTTTTACCCTTCTCAAATACAAGGTTATGATGTTTATTTGCTGCTGCACGTATACACCATTCCATTGATCTATCTTTCTATTTCTTACCTAGTACCAGAGAGTTTTGATACTTACTGCCTTACAGCAGAGCATAAGACCTGGTACTGCTAAACCTCCTTCCTTGACATTTTTTTTTCATTATTTCCTTTGATATTCTTGACTTTTTGTTTTCCCAAATGAATTTTCTTATTACTTTTCCTAACTGAATAAAAAAAAAGTTGGGGCAATTTCAATGGAATAGTATTGAATATGTACATCAGTTTGGATAAAATTTTCATTTTTATTATATTGGCCCTCTCTGCCAATGGACAGTTAATAGTTTACTAATTATTTAACTCTGATTTTATTTGTATATAAAGGTTTCTATAACTTGGTTTAGATAGTTCCTGTTTTTGTTTTGGCAGTTGGATTCCCAGGTATTTTATATTGTCTAGAATTTGAAGAAATTTATTTTCTCCTTTAAGGAGATTCTTGGAGAATCAAGTATTTCCTGTTCTATTCTGCCACCTTGCCAAAATACCTTCCCATTCTTTTCAGTATGACATTTTCAGTAAAGTTGTCAGACACCATCATGGGGGAAGAATATGGCATCAAGGTCAGACACCCGATTGATGGTAAATTATTTAACTTGAAAAGGTGACAAGCCAAGACCAAAGTGGATGGAGAGTTGGTGCAGATAACTGTGCACTGAATGAAGCTTCTGAGCCTGAGTTGCACCAGAATATGGATCCATTCTCTGCCCCTTGTGAAAATTTAGGTCTGATGATTAAAATCAAGAAAAGAGAGGAAATGGTCCTTACCCAGGGACAGCAGGTTCTGGATATTCTCCAGCATGATCTCCTTGTACAGTTCTTTTTGAGAATGGTCCAAAAGGTGCCACTCCTCCTCAGTGAAGTCCACAACCACATCCTTGAAGGTCACCAACTCCTAAACCATCAAGTCACATGACTTAGACTTGAGAGAGAGACTCCAGAATTCATCTAGTCCAACTCTCATCAACTTATAAGAGGAAACTGAAGCAAAGAGAAGGGACTTGTCTAAAATACATATAAATTTTATGAGTGTCCAATCCAACACTTGAAATCAGTTATCAAGATTCCAATGGAATATTAAAAAAAGCATTTTACATTTGAAGTGAGAATCATGATGGCATCATAAAAGCTAGAAAAATGTCTTACTATACAATGATTCTCCTGATGGAATCAGGGACAAGATATGTGCTCTATTAGTGATGCACAAAAATCTGTGGAGGAGAAAATGAGGTCATGTGTAATTCCTCCTGTGTCCTAAGTGACACATAGCCTATGAACAGTCTGTGAGAAATTGGCATTCTGGGAGAAAAAACCAACTTAACAGTGATCCCTAAGCAGAGAATAAAGAAATTATCAAGTAAATTGGCTAAAACACTATAATAGAGTATGAAGTAAAGTATGAAAAGGATTCTAAAGAGAGATTACTCACGATCTGGCCTCAGCTGAGTGGTATGAGACTGTTTCTAGCCAAGTGAGGAAGAGTTCTTTATTCTTATACTGAGGGGGTGAGATGACCCTGGCTATGATGAGCCATACTCAAATATCTTCTGTCTTTGCTTTATGATTGCTTTCGATTGTTCATGGAATACATTCGTTCATTTTAATATTTAATTAAAAAGAAAGAAGAGTTAACTATATAGGGAAAGGATTCTTGTACCTTAGGGGAGAGCCTGTCTCTACGTCCTCTGTGGATCTGTGAGACACACATGTCCACCAGGGAGTGTGTCACGCTCTGGAGTGAATAAATGAACAACACTTTACTCCCTGTCTGTAACCTGTGACCCCTTATTTTGGCTGTCCCTGGCAAAGACCCTGACAATTCTCACAAATAGGTCAAATGAGATAGTATTTACATGGCTCCTGGCATATAGCAGACACCATGTAACCAGACCCTCAACACTTTCCAGTATTCTTACACCTTGGTCCTCTTCTCCTCTCTGACCCAGGGACCCTTGACTCCTGGCTGATCCTTGACCAAGACCTTTCACCACTGACCCTGTGCCTTCCCAGTGGCTGTCTCTCAAGCTTGGAATGTCCTCCCCCCTCACCTGGGCTTCTTGGCTTCCTTGACATCTCAGAAGACCTCACCCTCTGAAAACAAGCTGCTCCTGATCTTTATCCTCTCACAGAGCCTAAGATCTGCAAATCTGTGCCTCATAATGAAATTAATTAGTTGGCTACCTGATTAATATCACTTTGTCTCTGGCCTGTTGTTTCTGTCATTCTCAGGGTAGACATTGGCTCAGTAAAATGCTGTTAACACCTCCATTTTCTGCTAGGACCCCTCTGCCCACCTGCCCTCCAGCCCATTAGAAAATGTATGTTCTTCAAGGAGAGAGGCTGTATTTCTCTACCTTTACAGATGGTTTTGCTTTCCTTCAGCATGCACACGCTTGCCCTAGTACACAGACGTATGCGTGGGAGCCAACATGGAGCAATGGGAAGCAAACCCGCTGCCCACTGGCCTTAGACTGCTGAGACCTGGGTTCAGAGCCTGTCCCTGCCACTTATTATGGCTGTCACTGGAGGCAAGACACCATCACTGCCTGGGCCTCAGCCGGGCTGGCCAGGAAGGCCCTTCTAGGACCTCAAGCTAATTTAATATTCCTTCACTAAGTTTTCACTCACATTCACTGTTGGCCAGGCCCTGGGGCCCCAGCAGGACTGGGTTCAAGATCACAGGGCCTTTATCTGAATCCGTGGAAGGGGAACGTGGATAGAAGCAGGAAGACATGAGGTCCAATGAGGCCTCAGGCACTGGCTGGTTGTGTGACCCTGGCCAAGTCACTTCAGCTCTGGCTGTCTCAGTTTCCCCTTCTATTAAAGGAGATGAAGTTTACTCGGCTCTCTTGGATTCCAGATTTGCTGATGCTGTTCTGGTCTGTGGATGGACTGCACTCACCTGGGATGAGGGTCTCTGGCTCCCAGGGGCCATTCTCCTTGGTCTCTCTCCTAGGAACAGGCTTTGGTCCTCAGCAAGGTGAGCTGGGGAGAGAAGAACCTAAGGATAGGAGAGACAGGGACTTTGCCTTCTGTTCCTAGAGTAGATGCTGGAGTGACAGAAGGTGAGCTCTCAGAGCAGTTACAAAGACCCCACTCTGCCCTGGGGGAGAGACTCCACCCCTGGAGTAGGGAAGCAGGGAAGTTCAGGCTTGGAAGTGAACTTGGTCTGAGCAGGAGACTTGCTACTCTCTTGAACTCCTTCTGTTTTGCCTCATGCCCCTCCCCCATCCTCCTACAGGGACCCAAGAAGCAGAGGGGGCTTGGCATCTCAGATGGGATGAGAACAGTCACAGCTTCAATGACTCCAGACCCAGCGCTCTGCCTCCACCTGATACTATGGGTGAGATATGTGGGTCAAGCAACTGTGACCCAATGGTAGAACTGGGGATGGCACCATTGGACCTCTGGGATGTGACAGAGAACCTGCAGAAGTAGAAGGGACAACCTCCAGAGAAGGACTTGCAGGGAGGCCTGCACCTAGAAAGCCTGGGGGACACTCAGCAAGAAGTCAGAGAGAGAAGATGAAACCCAATGGAAAGGTCAGCCAGCAGATGAGCTGTGCATGGAGGGGCCCTTGTTTAGACCTACCTGGCACCTGCATGTGCAGAGCTGGCTCCTAGAAGGCAGAGAGATCTCAGCTCCAGGAGAAGGCAGAGAAATCAAAGCTCCAGGGATGGTGGGGAGATCTCTGTTCTGAGGAAAGAAGGCAGACAGACTTTAGCTCCAAAGAAAGAGGGCAGAGAGGCTTAGGCCTCAAAGGAAGATGGCAGAGAGATCTTAGCTCTAAAGAAGGTAGAGTGGTCTTAGCTCCAAAGGAAGAAGGCAGAGAGACCTTAGCTCCAATGGAAGAAAGAAAAGAGACCACAGATCCAAGAAAGGCAGAGAGACCTCAGCTCCTAGGACTTCTGTTCCCAGACAACCTGCTCTGGCTAGGTCTTCCCAATCCCAAGAGTCCTGCCCAGCCCTGCTGTCCATCCTACAGATTGACCCCTCTTCTCTCCTGCCCTCCTCCCAGGCTTCCAAACATCCCCCAGGGACAGAATTCCACCATGATCACCAACCACAAGGTTTCTCATCTCTGAGATCACCTTTTTATGTTATTAATTTAGCTATAATCAAATAAGGCTGCATTCAACAAACTTCAATGAGATATATTTAAGAATGTAGATTCCTTTGTAAAAATGGAACTATTGTGAATAATTTCAAAAAATGAAAACTATTTGTTAATTTTTCAGTAACAAAGGCCACAGGTTCCCACCCCCGGGTTAGGGTCTTTACAAATAAGGAGACCATTGCTTTTAGGTGCCTGCATGATTTGCACGAGGTGGAGAATGGGGCAGGGGATGGAAAAAGCTGAGACCATCCAGTACAGAGAGCTTTTTCTAGCAAACTACCCTGTAAAAAGGAGGAAAGAGGATAGATAACTCAAGGATGAGAAGGTTAAGTGAAGGTCTTTTTAAGGTGGGAGAGATCCAGGCATTTCATGTTTTTTGTCAGCACTTCAGTGGATTCAGTGCTGAAAGGAAAGTGTTGCTCAGTCATTTTCAGTCGGGTTGATGGGGTGTGTGACTGTCTCGGGCAGTTTCTCTCCAGGCTGAGGGCAGCATGCCCTAGCAAAAAAAAAGTTTATCTCTCTTCCTGACACAGTGGCCAGCTGCCCCTATAGAATGTATTGGTTTGAACCGGCTGTTCCCTGGCTGACCTGGCCTTGTCCTGGGTCACTGACCCATCACGTGTATCCTAGACCTAAGCCCGTCTAACTGGACCCTGATGGGGCAGCCAGTATTTCCCGGTCAGTCTGACCTTGACTTGACTCAGTGATGTTTCAGACCTGAAACCTTGTGGCAGCCTCCCCCCTTCCCAGGCCCATTTCCCAGAGAACTCTGGATAAAACGCCTGTGCTGGAGATACTAAAGTGCACATTCATTTAAGAACTAACCATGCGCTGACCCTGCCTCCGTTACCTTAATCACCACATTGGCCGTTCATCTTTCTATGGTTTAACCTAAGAACTCTCGCCCCTGTAAAGCCTAACAATGAACTTTCGCCACCTTGACTCAAAGCCTGCTCGGGTCCCAGAATCCATCCAGGCCCTGGCCCCGGTATCTTGATCTCTGCGTTCTCATATCACTGGCATCGCCCTCCACATTTCGGGGCCAAGGTGGGCGCAGTGAGAGGTCTCCAGCCTTCTTGGAGACAAGGGAAGCCCCCTCCCTCACCCTACAGTCGGGTTTCTCCCCTTCCCCTCAAGGCCTGCAGGAGACGTTGGGCTGACAGGATCGGGCATAATCCCCCTTCCTGACAGGGAGCCTTGGCTGGGGACACACAACCCCTCTCTCGGCCTCCTCCGAGACGCTGCTCGGCCCAGGTGGACTCCAGGAGCTCCCTGGGTTTACGGGCTCCCTGCACACTCGGGCTTCACCCACACCGCTTCTCTCACACAACCAAACGCCTCGGTGTTCCGGCCCTTAAGCAGAAGCGCCTCGCGTCCTCTGGCGACACTGCCCGGTCCGGAACCTCTGGAGGACCGGGACAAACGGCCTGAGGCTGAGCTCTGAATTCCGGAGCCATTTTTCTTTTCTTTTTTTTTGCAAGGGGGGAAGGCCGGGCAATTGGGGTTAAGTGACTTGCCCAAGGTCACACAGCTAGTGTGTCAAGTGTCTGAGGCTGGAGTTGAACTCAGGTCCTCCTGACTCCAGGGACCGTGCTCTGCTCACTGCGCCACCTAGCTGCTCGAAAATACAAGCCAACCTCCCAGTCGGGGAATGGAACCCCAGCCTTCCGCGTGACAGGAGGGAATACTGACCACTGCGCTAACGAGGAAAGTTTCCGGAGCCATTTTACGGCGCTTTATGGACACAAGTGCCTTCCGACCCGCTTTGACGTCCCTTCCCCAGGACGCAGAGCTGCCGGAACAATGCAGGGAGCCCCCGGATAAACCGGCTTCAGCAAATGGGAAACAAGGCGTACCTCCCTTACCTGAAGAGCGCCTTCTCCCAGACCCACGAGCTTCGGCCCTGGGGCAGGATGGTACACGATCTCATGTCTCTCCCGCTCCTCCGCCAGACCCTTCTTCCGAAGAGGTAGGCATCCACCTTACGAAGAAGCTAACAGACTTCTACGGGACGTCCCGTCGCCTCACCCGCCGGTGCCGCCTGCCCATTGGTCCCCTGAACCTCCATTTCCAGGGCGTTCCCCGCCAGTAGCACTTCCGGACTCCATTTCCCAGCAGCCCATGAGCCTACCGGATCCGCCTGTTCATTGGCGTCCTAGAACTCTACGGCTGGACTCGGTTTCCCAGAATCCCTCGCTTCCTATTCCTTCCCTTGCAAGGGACTGAAGCTCTTATCTTCCCCCTTCCCAAGCTCCCGGTTCCTCCATTCTGTCTAAACTATTCCCTTTATGGGAAGTAGCGGATTCCAGTGGGGGAACATTTGGGCTGCATGTTCCTTTTTCAGTCACTGATCCTCAGCACGCGTGGGCACAGTGAAAGGTCCCCAGCTTCTTGGAGTCAAGGGAAGCCCCCTCCCCCGTAACCTCGGCCCATACAATGGGTTACAGAGCAATACTGCTCTAGCTTGATTTGTCGCCTGGATTCGTGAATTCCTTCTCGCCCTTTCTTGTAATACTGGGGCTAACCCAGGTTGAGGGTAACCTAGGGATCTTTTTTTTTTTTAATTTTTAGTTTACGACACTCTGTTCCGCAAGTTTTGGTGTTCCAAATTTTCTCTCTCTCCCACTCCTCCCCTCAAGCTCCCAAGATGACAGGTAATCCAGTGCAGGTTTTACATATATTTGCACATTGAACTTATTTACATAATAGTGCAATTGTAATGAAGAATTATAAGCAATGGAATGAATCTTGAGAAAGGAGAAACAAAAACAAAAAAGAAGGAAAAGGAAAAAAAAAGAGAGCAGAAAGTTTGCCTCAATCTGCATTCAGACTCCGTAATTCTTTCTCTGGATGTGCATAGCATTTTCCATCATGAGTCTTTTGGAGCTGTCTTTGAACCTTGCATTGAGAGGAGTCAACTCCATCGAAGTTAGTGGTTACAGATGCCGTGTGTCTATAATCCTGTATAGTGATGTCCTGGTTCTGCTCCCCTCACTCTGTATCAGTTCATATACATCATTCCAGGTTGTAATGAAGTCCATCTGCTCTTCATTTCTTATAACACAATAATATTCCATTAATTTCATATGCCACAATTTGTTTAGCCATTCTCCAATTGATGGGCATCCCCTTGATTTCCAATTTTTTGCCACCACAAAAAGAGCTGCTATAAATATTTTCATATATATGGGTTCCTTTCCCACTTGTATGATCTTTTTGGAATACAGCTCCAGAAATGGTATTGCTGGGTCAAAGGTACGCCCATTTTTTTAGCCCTTTGGGCATAATTCCAAATTGCTCTCCATAATGGCTAGATCATTTCACAACTCTACCTACCAACAATGTAATAATGTTCCAATTTTCCCACATCCTCTCCTGCATTTATCGTTTTCCTGTTTTGTCATGTTAGCCAATCTGACAGGAAAGATGTGGTACCTAGGAGTTGTTCTGATTTGCATTTCTCTAATTAAGAGTGATTTAGAAGATTTTTTTCCTATGCCTATAGATGTCTTTAATTTCTTCCTCTGAAAACTGCCTGTTCTTATCCTTCGACCATTTCACAACTGAGGAATGACTTGTATTCCCATAAATTTGGCTCAGTTCCCTGTATATTTTAGAGATGAGGCCTTTATCAGAGACACTGGTCTTATGGTGGGGAAGAGAAAATGTGGGAGGATGGAGAAGGAAAGAGAAGTGGAAGAGCTTCTGAAATGAACAAGTTAGTGACTCTAGAGAGGAATTATCAAGGAATAAAAGCATCGTCTTCTATAATGATTACTACTAATATAATGATTACATACTATGAATAAATACAATACAATCAAGGATTATGACCCAGAACACTCAGTCAAAAGGAAAATTTTGTAAATTCTTGGGAATCTAAAAAAATCAGTAAAAGACTAATAATGGACAAGAAAGAGAGCTGCTCCTAAGTAATAAAGCTCCTGAAAAGGTGAATCATATCATTCTGCTAGAAATAGGAAAAAAATGAAATGTAAGAACATGAAATACTGAGTGCATTGGCTAAATATGTGTTCTACACGTAGCAGGTTGGAACAATAGATGGCCCATTCAAAGTATTCTCTTGTATGTTATCCAAGTCTGTCTCTTGACTCCTGATCCCTAACATTAACGAATTCTAGCACTATCTTTACATAATTTATTCCACTGGGTTCTTAATGACTGGTTTCAAGTTTGGGCTGTGACACTCATAAAGATTGTGTGAGTTTCAGAAAATCCCTTCTCTTCAGTTCCCTTCTCTAAGTTGAAGACGGTTGGACTAGATGAATTCTGGAATCTCTCAGCTCTAAATCATGTGACTTTTCCTGTTTTAGGAATTGGTAACATTCAATGATATGGTCATGGACTTCACTAAGGAGAAGTGGGACATCTTGGACTATTTTCAGAAAGAGCTGCACAAGGAGGTTGTGCTGGAGAAGGTCCAGAACCTGCTGTCCCTGGGTAAAGATCATTTCCTCTCTTTTCTTGGTGTTAATTGTCAGGCCACAATTAGCACAAATGGTAGAGAATTGATCCATATTCTGGTGCATCCCACCTCAGAGGCTGCACTGAGTAAACAGTCTTCTGCAGGCACCAATTCTCCATCTACTTTAGTCTTCCCTTGTCACCTTTTCAAGGTAAATAATTTACCACCAATCTGATGGTAAGGTTTTAAAAAAATAAATGTTAAAAAGGTTGAGCTGTATTCATCCTCTATGAAGGGGTCTAACAACATCACTGAAAATGTCATGCTAAAAATAATGGGAGAGGATTCTGGCAAGGTGGAAGAAGAGGATGGGAAATACTTGGCTGTCTAAGAATCTCCTTAAAGGAAGAAAAAAAACTGCCCCAAATTCTAGACAGTGTAAAATACCTGGGAATGCAACTGGCAAAACAAAAAGAGGAAGTATATAAACCAAATTTTAAAAGCCTTTGTATACAAAGGAAATCAGATTTAAATAATAAAAATGTTAGTGGTTCATGGGTAGGCAGGATAAATATAATAAAAATGACAATTTTATGCAAACTGATTTATATATTTAATACAATTCCACTTAAATTAGCAAAATTATTTTTTACTGAATTAGAAAAAATAACAAGAAAAGTGATTTGGGAAAACAAAAAGTCAAGAATATCAAAGGAAATAATGAAAAAAAATGCAATGGAGAGAGGTTTAGCAGTACCAGATCTTATGTTGTATTTTAAGGCAGTAAGTATGAAAACTCTCTGGTACTGGGTAAGAAAATAGAAAGATAGATCAATGGAATAGTGTATAAATACAGCAGCCAATACACATCATTACCTTGTATTTGACAAGTGTAAGGACTTAATATTTTGGAACAAGAATTCATTATTTGGTAAAAATTGTTTGGGAAACTGGAAAGCAGTGTGTCTGAAACTCTGTATACACAAACACACACACACACACACACACACACATCTTTTTGTGTATATAACGGTACCCAATTCTGAGGAGAGGAAGAAAAAAGATAATTTTGTTGTAAATTTGAAAGGAAAATGAAGTTGTCCATAGTGGATTTGCAGTTTCACATACAATCATCTTTTTTATTGTACTATACTATGGGAATGTCTTCTATTAGTATTAGAAATGCCAACAATGAGAAGAGAAGAAATAGAAGTCATCATAATAGGGAATGAGGTAGCAAAATTAACTTTTTGGGGAAGATGATATGAAGATAAACTTGGAAAATCCCAAAGACTCGATCAAAAACTTTATTAAAGCAGCTAAAAATTTCAGCATTCCTATATATCACCAACAAAATCATGCAGGAATAGATAGTAAGAGATACAACATTTAAAATAATTCTATACAGTACAAAATTCCTGGGAGTACAGCTGTGAAAACAAACCCAGGAATTATGTGAACACAAATATATAAAACATTTTATAGAAATGAAATCAGATTTAACTAATTGGAGAGATATTCATTGTTCTGGCACAGATGGGGCCAATTTAATAAAAAGGACATTTTCACCTAAACTATTTAATATCATCAATGCCAACCCAATTAAATTACCGAAAACTTACTTTGCTGAGTCAGAAATAAATAATAACTAACTAATTGATCTGTAAGAACAAATGGTCATGAATATGAAAGGAACTAATGAGAAATAATGAAAAGGAAAGAATCTTAGTAAAACCAGATCTTGAACTCTGTTATGAGGCCGTCATTTTCAAAAGTATGTGGCACTGGCTAAGAAATAAAAAGATAAGTCAGTGGAACCAAGAAGACATGCAATTTACAGTGGCAAACAAATATAGAAACTTTGTATTTGACAACTGGAAAGACTTAAGATTTGGGGGTAAGAATTCATTACTCAGTAAAGCTGTTCAGAAAACTACAAGGAAATATGGCAGGAATTGGGTAAAGACCAATATCTTACATTATTATCAAGATCAGGTCAAAACGGATACATGAGTGAGACCTAAAGAGAGACACAACAAGAAAACTGCAGAATGAGGAACATAGTACTTTTCTTACTAACTGATAGGTGAACAATTTCTGAATAAACAAGTGATAGAGAGCAGAGAGAGGTGTGAAATAAGCAATTTTGATGAAATTAAATCAGGAAGG